>OX387617.1:21200000-21547500 GCA_947568825.1 Sphinx pinastri
TAATAAATATATGTACTGTACGACAACCCTTTTTTTATTTCGCGGGGAAAAAAACGCGTTATCGCTACCACCACTGGGGGGTCAGTGGAACGGTTATGTTGGTTTCATCGGTCTTACAGTCCAATGTCGATACTTGGGAATATAGCATCATCCAAGCGAGCATTGGACCGAGTCCCTAGCCCTGTGTACACCCTACACCGGCATACCAAGCAAAACCCGCAGTGGCCTTCTTCGGCGCATACGGGACGGCCCCGGGGTATCTTGTTGTATTAAGATATCTGCACTGGACCGACCCTGCGCAATGCCGCATTGAGGCCCTTCTCTATACAAGGGGACTCAGATGCCCCAAACTCTAAACGACGCTTATGGCGTCTACGACAGCGGGAGACCGTCCACCCGCATTGTCTTCCACCTCGAAGTCACTTGAATTGGAGTGAGCAGCCCCTCACTGCTCGCCCCGCGACTTTCTCTAAGCCCCATTTAGTCACCTCTTACGACAGGCAGGAGATGCCGTAGCGGAATTCTCTAGATGCCCCCGGGCCACAGGGCATACGGTACGACAACCAAAATAACCCTAACAACCCTAAATTTAAATAACATAAAATAAACACCTCAATCGCCAGAAGCTACAAGCATTAATCAAAAGGTGTCGGATCAGTTGCAGGTCTCTCACGAATGGCCGGATTTTGAGGTAATTCCGGCATTTTCTTTAATGGGAGTAACGAAAATACCCACGTATTTTAGTAATATATTGTTTATATTAAAATATCTGGGGCGGTTAACTTATTGACAGCTGGTTTGGGCTGTAAAACACGAATATCAGAGTTCGATTCCTAATAGCAACTAAATTTAGTGCGTTTTTGTCGACATAAAACACATGTGAGCTGCGTAGAATTAGAAATTTTTGCCCGACTTGACAGAAACCTCGCCTCCTATCATGTTAGGGTGATAAACGCAGCAGTGTGGTTGCACTATTTGCACTCTGCTTATCCCTCCGAAGATAAAGGCGTGAGCTTAAATATGCATACAATACTGCCATCGAGGTGCAAACAAAGTGAGCTTCTAATTGATACAATTAACGCTTTTTTATTACAATATATGACTCACCTGCCGCGCGCGGTTGTCAGCCGGTAATGACTGCTAACTACCATGTGGCTTCTAATCCACGTAATGAGATTAGCATTGTGAATCCTGACTGCATGACGTTTGTTTTAGCCACTGTTTCAATTATAAATTTCGGCACTGTTTTTAACGTACTTCAAAAAAATTAGGAAGTATCAATTAGACGTGTATTTTTTTTTTATGTTTGTTACCTCAGATCTGACATTAAATAACCGACTCGGAAAATTATTACTTGAAAGAATATATTTTCAGATCGGTCGCATATATCAGTTATTGGTCTCATACATCAAAATCGATTCAGTAGTTTGGTTTAAACCAAAATAACTGGAATAAGTATATTGTCCAAGTAACCCAAATTGCGAATTTTGTTTTCCTGTGACTTTTTCAGTTTTCATATTTCATACATTTTAGATACATACATATTTAAATGACGCCTTTTTCCCTTTTCAGGGATAAGCTGAGGTTTAACACCCCAGCGCGGTAATCGTACAGCGTGCACAATAAAATAACGCCATCTAGTTAGTCTATTTCTTACTAACAAAAAGGCAAAAAAATTAAAAACTGTCAACAAAAAATTTTACCGCCTTTAAAAACCACAAAAAAACTAACAATAATTAATCATTACCAATTCTGGAGTCGGTGACTAATTAGATACCGTTTCGAAATTCAAGTACGGGTCCTAGATATGGTATTTATTGCTTTAAAGTAGGTCCTACTAATATTTTCCGTTTTAAGAAAATATTCAGAACTGTCAATTAATCAGTGGACAGTTACTTTCACTAATTTAAATAAAAATCGGTTTAGCGGTTCAGAGTATACCCCTTTCACATAGTTAGGGGTTGATTAAAAAATGAATAGATTTCATTATTTTATTCTCACAAATTTATTAATTTGTTGTACATTAAAATAGTGGTACAAATTCAAAATAGTCCCTGACTCCCAAACTAGCGTAGCTGTGTATATCGTAGGAGTCAGTTACTTCCCATTATGAGGTTGAATTTAATGACAATAGAAAGAAAATCTAAATCTAATCTATGTGTGTGTATTTATTTTCCCATAATAAATTACACTACGAGCAGATAAATGGTCACCATTGTCTCACTTAGTTACGAATTGATAAAAGACGTATATCCTTTACTTATTATCATGATTTACGATGATTATATCCGCACCAAATTTGTCTTAATGTGTTTCGTGATTTAGGTTCTCTTCCCTTTAACTGCCCCAGGTTAAGGTTAATAAAAATGAACATCCCATATTTATACTGAAGGTACAAGATACATCTATATTAAATTTCCCCATAATCGTTTCAACGGTTTATTTTCATTCCTCTTTTAACTGGATAGGTATGTCATATTTATTTTCAAGATTCAAGATTATAATATATATATATATATATATTATTATATTAGTATGTAAGGCCTCCTCATATGGCTGTTAATCGAGATTAATTTGCCAGTGCTTCAGACTAGTCTCAAAGCTTTATGTCAAACCTTTAATCATTTAATTGCGTAATAACTACTTATTATATTCTCTTTTGATTTCATAAAACGTCTTTTTCTTCACTATCATCATTTTCTGAGGAGGAATATAGTGCCAATCGAAGAAATCGAGAGAAATTAAACGCTTTCGAAGAATGATGAATTTAAAAGAAGATTCCGACTCAGCAATGAAACAGTTCTTCGTTTATGTTTCTTAATTCAGGACAATATCCAGCCGGTCACAAAAAGAAATCAGATAATGCAACCGATCAAGGTCATCGGGGATATTTTTCACGCGAAACAACCAACGGTAGTACATCGTATTGTGCATAGCGTGGCGATTAAGTTAGCACAAATAAAAATCAGATATGTAAATATGCCTACTTCTGATGATAAAAACGAAATAAGAATTATGAATATTATTGTTGTTGAGTTGTTTAGTTTTTTTTTCAAAGTGGTTAATGTCAACACTGACCATAATGCCAAGTGGCAAATATAAATAAGTTGCAATGGTTTCATCATTTCAATGTTAAGAATATAATAATTGATAAACTATTCTAATAATGGATATGCCATAGCCCCTATAGGTATTGAAAACCATTCTACGTAACATTTTTACTATGTCGCATCTGCAAATAGTACATAAAATACACACGAAAATTAAATATAATAGTCGTATAACATTAAAAAAGCATTTTTAAAGTGCGTATTATGTTATTTTATTTATTTATTTTTAATATTTTAAAAATAAATGCTAGGAAGAGTAGAGGGTCGACGTTCTCGTGGCAGGATACCCACAAGATGGACAGACGTCATTAAATCATCTATGAACTGTTCCCTTACTGAATGCACACGCAGAGCCATAAGTAGAGAGAGATGGAGAAGTCTCGCTAGAGCTGCAACCAAATTTTCAGACGATCCATAACCACGACCACTCCGCCAGGAGTGTACGACTGAGAAGAAGAAGAAGAAGAATATTTTAAAAATTATACTGCGTGAAACGACACATAAATATCAATTTATTAAAAATATGTAATCGAAAACAAACTTTTTATACCTAATCTATTGCAAAATAACTGCTCCTCAGCTGATTTTTCCGTCAAATATTTTAAAGTACGTTTGAGAATGCCATTTAAAATAAGAAGCCTGTTAAAATTAAGTAGGCCTCAGATAACTTGGTTGGTTGAGTAGCGTTTCAGTATTCGGGCGTTAGTTAATTTGTTAGGACGAGTAGCCCAGATAATAAATTAGCATTCTAATATAATTCAATAAAATTAATAGTAATAATATAAATATTTCTAGTTATCAATATACAATGTAGTACGTACAAGTTTCTGTTACCAGCAAAGAGTTCTAATTATACTATTTAATGTCTCTGCCAGGTACGGTGTCCAGCAAGTGCCTACAGCGGAGCTTGTTCACCTCAATATCTATACATATAATTAAGGAGTAGAACCGGTGTGTCTGTACATTTAAAGAAATATGATAAAAAAGAAAGGGGCTGACTAAAGAAGAGCAATGGAACACAAATCAGCAATTTTTGTAATTCTTTTCTGTCTGTCTGTTTTTTGTTTGTTACTGCACATCTTTAAAATTACTGAACGGATTTCGATCAAATTTGGCACACGGGTAGATTATCTCCTTTTTATGCCGGGAAAATATAAAGCAGGACTTTTAAGCATAAGCTAGTTGTTTAATATTAATTATCGTCGCCGTAGTTGTAGGTTCGGTTCCGTCACCTGTCACCTGTCACGGTGACGGGACCTGTCGATAGCTCACATCCCTCGCAGGAGGTTTTATAACGTACGATTTATGTAGGGTATTAAGCCAGCGCTTGGATAAGGTTAAAGCACGTATAGGCGAAGTTACTGGCAATAAAGACATAGTATTGCTCAGGGCTCCGGCCGCGTGAACAAGCTTTTTCGGAATAAAATATTTTCCCGGTATAAAAAGTAGGCTATAGCACTCAGAAGTAATGTAGCTTCCTATAAGTGAAAGGATTTTTTTAAATCGGTTCAGTGGTTCCTGAGATTAGCGCGTTTAACCAAACAAACAAACTTCAGCTTTATAATAGTAAAAGTATAGATTAAATTGTCGCGTGGGACTAGTGACAGCGCACTTGGTCTGTGAATCGTGAGGTCCTGCGTGTGATATTCAGGTCGGAAAACATTTTCTGCAAGTTTTTAATTTTTCTCGCATCTTCTCAAATTATAGGATGTATGAGCTGCAATTTGTAGGTAGGTACACTTGTTGTACCTCTGCCTATGTCTTCACGGATTAAAGTATGAGTAATAAGTTTATGTTTAAATATTTTATGAGATTAATATTTGATGTGTCGGTGTGGTTTGCAACGCCATGCATGGTCGGTCATAGTTAGGGGTTGAGTTGATAGTGTTGTGAACAGGGGCCTCAGGACTTTCTACAATCGTTAAGCTAATAGAAAACATAAAAATGTATAGCAATGGACATATCGATCGGATATGTCTTTCCCCTATATTTTTTGCATTTTTTTGTTTTCTGTTGGCGTTAAGGATTATAAAAGGCAGTAAGAGGCGTCTTGGCTACGGCCCCTGGTGCATTTATTTTAACGCTTTCAGACGTCCGCCGCTGGAATTTCGGAGTTAGTGAGTTGTCAGTCACGTGTCATTAGATGGTAGGACTGTCGTATACGAGTTTGTCGGGGTTGGTGACGACGATTTGTATTTTCTGGTACTACACCGCAGTGTGTAAGCATCTTTAGGTTCCGGTGCGAATCACCAGTAACCAAATGTTTTTAAAGTAACGACCGTAGTGCAGTACCCTGAAAAGCTTAGTTATTCGAAACTTATACAAGGAAATGGTTCATTTGGAATGACTGTCTCACGGGCATCACTCTTCACGGCTCTGGCTAAAGCTGGTAATAGGGATTGTTAAGAAACAAACAAGTGGTGTGTGTGTAACTAAAATATTTCCGTTATTTAATTTACTATAAGAACACATTTTTACAGAATGTTAATGTTTCTAAACAATATCTACAAAATTGTACACTATGTGAAAACTTAAAATACTTTTTTTTTATTACAATAAAACAGAGACAATGTTTTCAACAGAATTAAGTTAAGCTGTATTACCATCGTTATCTTACTTACTAATTATTTACATTGTTTTACGTCATGTAATGAACAATTACGTAATGGAGTTGTTGTTCCTTGGTCATCTTTTAGATTTCTGTATTTTGTTATGGTAGGATTAGAAGCACGTCAGGGACGTCGCATCATCAGCGTCCTACTAAAACGCTAGTGGCGCGGTTAATGGTGACGTTAGACAGACTGTCTAACAGATTTATATGTTTATAGTAGGAAAGTGTCGATGCGACTATAATATGCGCGTTCTACGCTTGACCTTAGGATCGGACGTCAATGCACAAAAATGTATGGACTATTATTATTTTCGGGATCAATGCTAACCATCTTATTGACGTGTAAACTAATATCGCCTTGGGCAGTGGTGAGTGGACAACTGGACACGCATTAGAAATAAGCCATAAAAAATAATTTTATTTAACTATTATTACCACCGAGGCAGGTGGAGTAGTTCTATTACGGTACGACTGCAATGCTGAGGTCTCGGGTTCGATCCTCGGGTCGGGCACAGTGGTATTGGATATTTCTATTCAGTATCAGCCCGGAGTCTGGAATTTGTGCCCGACATGGCGATAGGCTCGCCCCTATCACATCATGGGACGGAATACGCACGGCGAAAAGTGGGTGCACTAGTTGCGCCTCTGCCTACCTCTTCGAGGATAAAAGGCGTGAGTGTGTATGTATGTATTATTAAAAAAATATTTGTACCGTAAATGTATACCACAGAGTTTTCTACTCGTTGTTTTTGAATTTATAATTAAAGACAAAAACTCTGTAATTAGTGTTACAAATATATACAACTGTTGTTTATATGTCCCTTTATTGTTCAAACATTGGCCCAAATACAATCCAAATACAATCCAAAGACGTCCAAGGAACCGTAACATTAAACATACTTTGCATTGATAATTTGTTACATTTGAAGGCAGTCCCGACCAACGCCGATATATCACAACGACCTTATAACTACAATTGAAACAATTCTAACAGTTTGTTCTAGAAACGCAACGTGTTACGAGTCAGGCAGGTTACGTACCGTGTGGACGATTTTATTGTCATGCATCGTTGGCTTAACTCTAATAATATACACGAATAAAAAATCGAAAACATTGGAAAACGCAATGGAAGACGGCGTTCTCGAAATATTTCCTTTTATATTAAAACAGAAAATTATCACATAGAAATCTAACGATACCCCGAAATCACAATCCTTAAAATTACTTGTTCCCCAATCATATTACGTCAATACGCGACGACAAACAAAACACGAGAAATACAAACAAAATCAGGTATAACGTAGGTAACGATCGAAACAGAATAATTAAAGCAAATCGACAATTTGTTCATTTAAGACTACGTTTTGAACAACTCGTTGGTAACTTTAGTTTATTTTGTAGTTTACAAACGCGCGGTATCGCATTGATAAGGTATCCACGAGAGACGCGAAACATAGTGATTGTATGTGGAGAACCGAAAACCTGAAGCGCTCAGCGCATCTCCGTGCGGCGAAATGAGTATTATGGAAATGTTTGTTCAGATTGTATCGGACGCTTACTGCATATACTATTTACAAAACCTTTTGGAATGAAACTGACGGCACTATCTATCAACTGAGTTTGTTTAAATAGAAGCCTAAGGAGATAATAATAGACATCCAGCACTCGCTGTACATTGTACAATAGATTTAATATAACTGGCCACAAACATGTGTTCAATAAAAAGCGACTTTGAAACATTTCAAAGATTTGAAATAAAGCTAAAGTAATAATTGGTAAAAAATATAGTCTGAAAGTAATGCCTGGGAAGCTTCTTAATACACTAAGGTAGTAAATTAATCCAAAAATAAGAAGATATTCAAGCTTCATACAATAGTCCCTAGCGGAATAACCGAATACAGTTACGGAGAAATTCGAAGTTAGTAACTAAGTAAGAGGCGAGATTAAATTGGTACCTACATACATTAAGTTTAACAAATCAAAATCATTTCAGGTCCCTTTAATTTCTCTTAATTGTATACACCAAACATCTTTGACGCTTTACAAATCTTTGGTGCTCATCGACATTGCATACTGATCGGCACTCGTGTGTCACTCGCGTGTGGTAGCCTGGCAGGAGAGGCGCACGGTACCTACTCGGTACTCGGTACACGGTTATTATAGTATTTATACGAACACATTTTTTTCTCTAGTTTAGAAGTTACATAAAATGATAAAACCTAATATTGAGATTGTAAAATGTCGTTAAAAAGCTGCGAAATATGAAGTCAGACCACAAATTGGAACGAAGCGGAATATGAAAACTAGTTTACGCGCGAGAATAAATTAGTAGAGTACAATAATTTGAAGCACCAAATGTTTCGTAAACTAATTTTTGGCATACCGATAGGCAATAGTTTTAATACACAGTTCATATTAATCCTAGTTCCAACTCTGACTAGACCGAGGGACCGAGTACTGCTGCGCGAACGTACAGGGCCATCATCGTGACCCGAACAAACGCCACTTGGCTTCATCAAGATACTGGTTTAAATTAGGAGGTAGTTTATGTGACGTTTTGGCGTCGGGTGCTCACACACTTCGCAACTTTCCGCTGACAATATCATCTATTTTCTATTCTTAAGGAATTAATGTGTCGGTGGCTTTTACAATAATATTTACCCTAATGAAATATATCTTTCAAATAAATACTATGTTGGAAGATTGGTCCCGGATTATAATTTTTAAACAAATTATAATAATTTGGACCCTTTCGGCAAACGTGTGATTTTAAATTAGTCATAAACGTGACATCCGCGACGGTCCGCCGCGAATGCACTCCCGGCGTCGCTCGGCGACACCGCACCATCTACAACTAAGCGCTTAACATATGCTTCTTAAACACATATCACAATAGCACTCTCAGAGCGAGAGGAGAATTATTTCAAAGTCCATGGGAACGCGCGCGGCCACGTCACGTGGCCTTGCGTCATTCGTGCAGGTTCTTACTGAGGAGCAGACTGTTATGCGGCCCCGACAAATGCCGGATCAGCTCCGGCAACGCCTCGAACGTCAGCTGGCAGAAACAACAGTTGAACCGGCCGGGCGTGTTAGTGCGCCCGTCATTCTCACTCGACGATATCACGTTACGATGCACCGAGCATAGATGCTTCAGCAAGTGAGCTTTCTGCTTGAACATGGCGACGCAGAGTCGGCACGCGAAAGGCTTCTCGCCGGTGTGGACCCTAAGATGTGTCTTGAGATTCCATGACATGCCGAACTGTTTCCCGCAGTACTCGCAGCGGTACTCACGCACTGGCGCTTGCTTGCTCGATCCTTGGTCGTGTTCCGTTGAGGGTGCATCGTCACCTCCCATTTGCGGTTGGCACAGCCAGGGCCCCCACGAGCCTGCGCTCGGTGGCCGGTATTTCAAAGCGTCCTCGTGGGTTGCCGTCGGGGGAGTCACGCTTCGTTCCGGGAGATAGGGCGGCGCTGATGCGCTGAGAGTGTGCAGGGCGCCAAGTCGACTCGCTGCGACGGCGGCCGCAGTTGCCGGACCCTGAGGATACCTCAGGTGTGCCATTTCTTCTAAGTAACTCGGGGGGAATGATACAAATGGGGGGTTTTGTGAAGGTGAATTATGAAATCCGGGTCTTCTTTTTCTATGCGGCGTGACGACGTAGTTCTCTGGCGATGTTTGAACCAGTGACATTAGATCTTGGTCGGGCGGCTTGAGATGTGCATAATCTTCTAACTTGACAGTCCGTAAATCGAGTTCTGGTGGTTCTAGATAATGTGATTTTCGTTTTGCTCTTTCAATGCCCCGTCCTAACCGATCGCTTAGCAATTGCCTTCTGTAAACCGTTCCCTGTGGTTGATCATCTTGGCTTGACGACGTTGATCTTCTGCTCGATATATTCTGAAAAAGTAATTCATAATACTTTAATTAGAATATAATGGAATGGTTTGTTTTCAATATTATTATATTTAAGTACTTGATATATGTTTACCTTAGCGGTAACTGTTTCCACGTCCACGTCTTGTGAGTCGTCGTGTTCGCTGCCCGTGTTCTCCGAGTTCCTGGCCAGCGACAGATTCACCGGGTTGGACGAGCTCCGCCGCCGGGCTGTCAATCTGCCGCAATCTTTATCTCTATTGTCTGCGTCCTCTTCTTCCCTTTCATCGTTACTGCTCGCGGACATATTTTCCTTCTTTACACTGTGTGATTCAGATTCCCCTCGGTCCTTGTCCTTGCTGTATCCCGCGCCTGGCGTCACTCGCTCGCTCTCCGAATGTGAAGATCCTGAAGGTGCATCGTGTTTACTGCTCTCGTTGCTGTTGATGTCTGTTTTAAGATTTTTTGCTTTCCGTTCGCAAGATCTGTTCCGTTCCTCAGCTTGTTGTCGTTCCTTTGTAGACTTCCAAACATCTGATTTTATCTCTAGAAGTTCAAAAAGTTCTTGCATATCATCTATTTCGCCGGACTGAAATCGAAAAATTAGGTTGTTAGTAAAGGCACTTATAATTCTCTTAATGTTCCCATGACCTATGTTGTCATTTGTCAGTATAGCAAGTTCTCGTTAGCTAACGTGTATATTATTTTTTGATTGATGGTTGTCGAATTTAGTAAATAATCATAAGGAAACGAATTACCTCTATGTAGGCTTGGCCGCTGTACAGAAACACGAGTAGATGCCTCATGAGAGTGCTGTTAATGCCGGACATGTGAATCGTGACTGGATTCTCGACTGACGGAGTGTCATCGAGTATTTTTCTGCAAACAGAGAAAAATAGTAAGTAAGTTTAACTGCCAGCTATAATACGATAGTATTATGACGCAAATGTTAAATTGCAAGCTTAACCTTGTAAGCTATTTAAGTATTTATAGTCGAGGATAAATTTATTTTTAAGAAGATAAAAAAAACATTTTAAATAAAGCATGCACAAAAGCTTCGTATTGTCTTCATTCAAACGAAATTGACACGTTTGATATCATATTTATTATAAAACTTTTTTTTTCATATAACGAGAAAAAAAATATATAAGTACCTATCAGAAATGCTGACGTCCAAAGCTGCGTCCACAAATGAAACAATCTTATTCGAATTTAAAATCCTAAATTGTTCACCCCAAAGGGGTTAATAGTTTCACTGCGTTAAATGGCGTCCCTTAGGTGGCAGAGGTGAACCTATCGCTTTAGAAGTTGCATTCATATTCATCCAAACAAAATGTATATATAAAATAAAAATAAAAAACTCAGAAGTTAGTGTCAGTGGGGAATTAAAATCTGAACCGTATAAGAATTCTAGTAATGGATACACAATTCAGTTCAGCCGGTGTATCTTATTCCTAATTTCTTATGGATATTATAAATGCAAGTTTGTGAAAATGTTTGGATGTTTGTATACTTATTTGTTAGAAGTAAAAGCATAAACAGCTAAACGGATTTGGATGCAAATTGGCACACGGATAGGTCATTTTCTGGATTAATATATAGGTTTACATATTTTTTATCGTAGTAATTTACGCCTATGGGAAATAATGGATATTTTTAATGTGATTTTTTGACTAGATGACGCTGACGTCGTACTGTGATTTAGGGTATTTTGTGGAGAGAAAGGATTTTCTCACGGATGAAGCCGCGAGCAACAGTCTAGTATTTAATATTGAAGACCTAGAAATATTCTAGAGGTATTAAAAGACGCAGCGTGAAACGTTTTGTCTGTTGCAACGAAATAAGCAAATACCTACCTGATGAGTGGGCTGGCGGCCGCCATGACGATCCTGTGCGCGGCGAGCGGCACAGCGTCATCGCAGACCAGCACCAGGTCGGAGTAGCGGGCGCCGCGCCAAGCCGCGCCCACCTCGTTCAGGATGCAGGCGTGATGCTTGCCGTACGTCAACGTCAGCAGCCCTTCGCCCATCATTCCAGCACTGGAAACAAACACAAATAACACATTATGTTACTGATAAATATGGAGCAAAAAAGATAACATTCCTCAGGTTACTTGTTGCTTTTGTTTTTCGCTAAGAGACCCAAATTAACATAATAAAATCTGTCGTTGAACTAGTACAAGTGAAATCAGTATATAAATAAATGCATTATTATCGCTGAATACAATTTGAATATAAATTTCCCCGAAATTAAATACCTCGGTATAATCATGCCTCGGTGGCATATATGTATTAAGGTAAGACTGACGTGCTGAGGTCTCGGGTTCGATCCTCGGGTCGGACAAAGTGATATTGGGTTTTTCTACTCAGTATTAGCCCGGAGTTAGGAATAGTACCCGATATGGCTATAGGCTCGTCCTCTATCACATCATGGGACGGAATACGCACCGCGAAAAGTGGGGACAGAAGTTGCGCCTTCGGGAATAAAAAAAATCGTAAGTGTGTGTGCGTAAATACAAATCATCTTTTAATTACCCGGTGAACACGTAATAAATTAATAATACAGTAATTACTTCCTAAATTATGTCTATTATTTAACTTATCCTTGCTTAATCTTTTTAGTGCGCTTCCACGGAAATATAACGATGAAAAAAAATATATTCTTATGAACTTAACCTTGATAATAAACTATATTTTCAGATATATTTAGCATTGGGATGTCGCAACTTACTATTGCGTTTTGTTGGGGTTTTTCCGGGTTAATATATCCCCTACTTTAATCCCAATTGCTCTTTTAAGGTCGACACCCAATTATCATTGGAGTATTCTTGCAGTTTGTAGGAGCGGTGATAATTTACCATCGGATCTTTATGTTACCCGCACGTCTTTTGTTGTCTCCCTTCCATCGAAAACATCGATATTTTTTAATTGTGACTTGGAATAAACTTTGATGATTTGATTATAAACAGTTTCAACATATTTCTTTATTACATACTATAGTTTTCGACAAGTTATCATGAAGTTCATTAGTGCAGGTTATATTAAACCAACCACAAACATTTAAGTGTTTGTAATTACATAGTAGTTAAAGCGTGTATCGATCATTCTTATTTTAACTTGTAAATGGTTTAATGTAACAACCAGACCTGTAATGGCAATTATAATAATGGTGTTTCTCTCAGTAATGTTACCAATTGTGATTACAATTATTGTTTCGGGCATCACAAGTGAAATTAAAACAGTGGCCCGTCGTAACGTTCTCGGTTCATTTGTTCTGCTGAAAATGCGACTGTGTAAGGAAGACAAGGTTGCGCCCAGCCGACTGTTACGGCAACAAACGATTCAATAACAACCCAGTAATAGAATCCGACTGATCATTGGATAATAAATACAGTGGCGTAGTCCTGACCCCATTACACATGTCTCGTATTAGGAACGAGGACTCTCGGTAACACCCCGGAAAGAAATAGTGCATGTCACATGTCTGTGTTTTCGAACGAATCTACTTCTCGTTTCAGCCGACTCGTCGCCTGCTTCTTAATGTTAGTGTCAAACGTCTCTCAACATTAGTGCTCGTTAAGAAGCATTTCACGAATCTTTCGTAAATCGTGGATCTTGTTAGCATTTAAAATAATTTGTATAAAGTCATTTTATGCATCTTTAAGGTTTTTAAATGATTTGGATCAATCAGTATTACAACGCCCATTTACTTTACTAATTTAAAAAGGTGAGAATTTTGACGCGTTTTTGGCTGCTAAAAACATAGATAATAGCAGGTGATAGAAAGCTCGCAGCAAACCTTGGCCCGATAATCGTAATGATTGCTGCAATGGAAGCTAGATCGTTTAAAAGACGATCAGCAGGCGCTTCTTTGCATTGTTTGGCAAGAGTGGGGTCACAGGCGATGGTACTGTTCATTGTTGTCGGCGACTGCTGTTCTATTGTTGTGTCGTATCGCTTAGAACACATTTAATTGCACTGCTATATACAAGTGCAATGCGAGACCGCCAGTAGCAATAATGTCGCTAAAAATATGTAATACTGTTAAGTAAATATTAATTGTAAATAGTATTTGGCATTAGTAGCGAACTATCTTGAGACGCCGCGTGCATTAAAATTCAATTAAATAATTACTATTAAAATACAATCACTTACAGATAAAGAAGAGTAATATAAATTACCTACATACATATGTTATTCATTTAGCTTTTTGCTACGTGAATGACCGTGAACATCCAGATATCGGGAGAAATAGAGCCTTTAGGTATCAGGGATGGGAATTGTGAAGGCGCAGGGATTTTGTGGACCTCCGAAATACAGCCTTAGAGCAAAACGGCACTTTCTTCCAAGAGCATTGCACTTGGCAACACGAGCAACCACTGGCGGACCGCAGTTCGCACGCAACACGATTCTAATCGCATTCGGTCACGGTTTTGCAATTGAGATTTCAATTGTTTAAAATTTTAGTACTCATGAGAATTCATTATTTTGTAAAAATCTAAAATTTGTTTCTTAATGTGTCTATTTTTGGAGTTTCATGGTCGATAAAAGAATCGTAGAATGGAATTAGCGTCTACATAATTAAGTTACACTTACTTGCGCATGTTAAGCGCAGTTATTGTTCACAAAGAGATAATATTTCCTTAAGAGCGGGAAGCATTAAATTAGAATTGAATTGCTCCCATCGTTGCATATTCGCAAAGATTAAAAAATAAAATTACCAGTTTAGTGATGACTACTCGTTTCTTTAACGCCGCGGTTCTGATTTCTGTTCTTAAATCGGGAAATCAGAGTGAACCTAAAAATAAACTTCTCTGGATTGTTAGTAATTCAACATAATATAACGTTAATGAAATAAGCCAGGCAATAATTAGTGTAAGTGTGCTTCTGCTGGGGCCTTTAACGTAGACTGTAGAGCCGGGTTCGATCCCCGGGTCAGGCAAAGTGATTTTGGATTTTTCTATTCAGTATCAGCCCGGTGCCTGGAATTTGTGCCCGATATGGCGATAGGCTCGCCTCCTATCATATCATGGGACGAAATACGCACGGCGAAAAGTGGGTGCATTCATTGCGCCTCTGCGTACCCCTTCGGTGATAAAAGGCGTAAGTGTGTGTGTGTAGAGCCGTGAGCTTATATTAATTGCAGTAGTTGTACACATGAAGAAAAACATAACAAAACGGGCGTACTCCTCTCGGCGATGAATGTGGGCTGATTCTGTTTTAATGAAACTAATTGGAGGTCACCTCATTAATTACGCGAGTACTGGCCGAGTGTGGAGAATTTATATATTCGTGAAGAAAAAGTCACCTACACTTATACGATGTCTATACAGTATTGTAATTTTGTATTTTAAATGGTGCTACTAGATAAATCTTTCGGATATTGGAGTTTCTCATTTATACAATAAACAAGCAGTTCTATTAATGTATATAATCGCGTGAAGGCTATATTAGTAAAAGCAAACATATAGAGATGGATGAGAAGACAGCTTAAGGCGAATGTACAATAGAGAGATGTATTGATTGGAAGTTTTCATAAACGTATGCTCTTGACTTTTATCTTTGTGATGAACGCTGTTGCGTAAACTGTTTATTTGAAGATATAGACTTTGCATTGGATGGATGCTATGGTAGAATCTCTGTATGCCAAGTTTTACTTGCATTGCATATAATATGGTTCCGGAACGACAGGGGTAGGTATAAAACTAAAAAGTGAAATATTTGATATTACATTTACGACGCCATTGCCAGAGATAAAAAATAAATATTAATCAACACTATGATTCGTGCGACGTTGTAGGAGTTTTTGGGCGGTGACTCATTTCGTTTGTCGTTACAAAAAAGTGCAAGTCCCGAATGACCTAGACTAGTATGTTAGAACCGGCCTTCCAGTGCCTATTGTGGTTTTGAATCGCGTAGGTAAGCCGCGCAGGGATCAGCCAGTAATTCAGCGGAGGAGTGTATTTTCAGGCCTGCGTCGGCGCAGCGGTGCGAGTCAGGCTCACCCGCCATTGTGTGTGTGAAGCCACTCGAAACGTTGCAGTTCCCATGTTTTGCATCAAATCTTTTCTCAGGGTTGCCTCGGTGGCATTAAGCCTTTGAGAATATAAACATTCTTCAGGAGTATTTCTTCAGGTAAAGTGACGGTATAAAGACCTGAGACGTGACAGCCCTAAGAAAAGATGATAATAAAAACATTTTACAACTCCGGTAGAATTACTCAGAAAAGATAGCGATCAGTTTTCTATGTTTTTCAAAGTGGTTTGAAGTTAAATGCCTTTGTCTTGTTCACAACAGTGCTTAGATGCTTCTGCAGTCGGAACGTTCAACTTTGATTTACTGCACAATTATCTTTGAAAATGTTATGTACATGTACCTAAAGTAATTATATATAATATATACAAAAAAACTTTTTAAAACCAAATAATTACTGCTTTTATACCTACTAAATTAACTTTTATTTTCGGCCTCGTCAGTGTGAAAGTCAGTTCTTGTGATAAAACAGAGATGTACTCAAGGATCATAAAGCGAGTTGCAACTTTCAGAATAGTTAGTAGTACTAAGTAGTTTCAGAGATTCCCCAACAAACAAAACCTACAAACTTTACCTAACTATCATGTTTATTGCCATCTAGTGGGCATTTATAGAATCAATACCATCTTTCTCTGGACAATCTATGAGTTATGCTTTCGACCATGGCGCTTCTTTACATTGTTAATAGAGGGCGCCACACGGCGGCGATTGGATCTTATCTAAGCGAAATGGAAAGCAATATTTCGGCCTTTACACGTCCTTTTATTCAATAACAAATTGACCTTCCTTCAACATTAACGCAGTCACTTTCACTAACAATTTTCAGTAAACAAAATTCCGGAAATTTAAATTTACACACGGTCTTTTTCCCTCTTACCTGCCTATTTGGCGGCAAATGAAGGTAACTCGGTCTTTAACTTTCAGTGTGATTCAGTTAAATGTTATTGAAAGTTAAAATTCATAATTAAGTATTGTAAATTATAATTTATTCATATACATACATTTAAAACTACTATATCAAGTTTTACATTTGTTGAGCTCAGAGCTACATACGTACCTACATAAAACGATTTGTCATTATAATAATAATAATAATAATAATTTATTTCCAAAGTATCAGGATTACACGGGAAAATATAACAAATCACTCTACACTAGGCACTGCCTGTTTCGTAGAGTGAATTACATAGGAGTGGCATTTTGGACAGGTGTGCCGTGTTTAAAACAATAAAAAAAAAAAAAGACTACAAAAAAGGCTCAGATTAAAGCTAATAATAACTTGAATAGAAGATAAAATCCATGCAATCAAGTAAAATAACTGACCACGATATTAAACTTAGTTCATGCTTTTCATAAAGTCTTCAGTGTGTGAGTAGGACCAGTTTAGCAATTCTTTTGTGATATTATGTTTAGCTTCCCAGTAGTTTAGTTTGTAGATTTTATGTATTTTATTGTATTTGTTATATAAATATGATTTCAAGTAGAAGCTAAAGCGACGAGCGAAAACAGTTTGAACCGGAGGAACTGGTATAATAAATTTTCGCTTTGCAGCTATGGTATTAAATTCTTGGATGGAAGGAACTTCTCTGTGGCATTCAAGAAGTGCCCTAAGAATGAAAAGTCTTCTGATGCTTAGAACCTCGAATTCCCTAAAAAGGAGGTCTGTGGGGAACCGGAAGTGTCTTTTTAGTATGACCTTAATGACGGCCCTCTGCGCTCTTTCCAAGCCAAGTAGGTGTGAGGTGGCTGCTCCGCCCCATGCCAATATGCAGTTCTATTTATATTATTTTTTATTTTATTTACATATAATATGTTATCATTAACATATTATATGTAAATAAAATAAAAATAAACCTATCAAATGGAATGAAGACAGGCAGGAAGACAGACTCGAGAATCGTTAGAGCACTTGAATATAATAAAATAGCTCAATCATTTTACAAGGTTGGGTTAGAAAAGAAATACGGTCTTATGTAATACGGCACACAGTAATTAGCGGCGAACCTAGCGGCCTAGAATGGCGATATAACTGTTAGCTACTGGATCCATTCCGAATTAGGATATGGTCATATACTACCGTGCAGGAAGCGTTTGGAGACCGGGCTGTGGGATAGGCATGTCTCATCACTGACAAGCGACAGCTCCGAAGCTTCGTAGACGGAAACTGCCTCAATAAAATATCCTACATGAATATTATTATTTACTGTTATAGCCATTGATATTATTATGGTTATTTTATACATCAATGGTTGTAACTAATCAAATTTACATCAAATAATTCGAATAGGCTAATTAGGATAACCTGTGATGAAGTCTATTTGTAAAGATATTCGTTGCGTGAGCGCACGCTCTCGGCCCGGCCCGAGGCCTGCACGGTTGTGTGTCGCCGGAGCTTTAACATTGCTGTTTATGACATTCGTTTCACTGTATAAGGAGGAACGGCGCTGTTTGTACTTCACCAAACAAACTGGTAAATATTACTGTTGTAATTGATTAAAAGTAATGACACAACTGAAGTTGCAAATCATAATTTTATTGACGTTGATAATTCCAAATCAATTTGTTGTATAAGTGTTCTGTAATTATAGTAAGACGTTGATTTCAATTATTATGATAGACGTTGTTGCGATACTTCAGACATTGTTTATTTTTCTTTCCTTTGATATTTCTTTAATGACTCTAAATTCATAGAAATCGAAATATGTGTCTTCATTTGCCTTTAAGCAGAAATTCTGTGAACTAGGAACTGTGAAGTTAAATTATTTTTTAAGTAATTTTGATTTATATGTTAGTATTAATAATTTTCTACATTAAATGGATATAGATAGTCAACCAGCGAAAATAACAAAAGTAACTGTTTAACGGTGTATAAATTGGATTTACGAAACGTTTCGCGCCGTCAGTGTTGCAAGCATAGAAATTGTTAGACATCGTTGGGCTACTGAAGCGTAAGATTGAGAAAAAAGTTTCAACTTTCGCCCACCGGATTGCCAAATAAATTGAAAGTTACGAAAATGTTCTCTCACACTTTACGGTATATTGTAATCATCAGTATTGTTTTTTTTTATATCTTCTTTGTAAATAGCCAACCGCAATACAGTACGGCGCTGCGGTTGGTTTGAGAAAAGTGTTATGCAATAAGCAAATATGGTTTATTTTTGTATGTTGTTGATTGCCGAAATAGCCCTTCTGATTGTGAGCGGAACACGTGTTCATAAACAGTAGCGATATCAGATCTTTGTACAACTGAGTACCGCTCGACGATATAACGCATTTCATTCACGTAGTTTATATTATATATACTACTTACAATAAAGTTAACACACTGCGTGGTGATAGAAATTGGCAAAGTGACGGTACCTACTGTCAGACAGATATCGACCAATTAGTCATATTACAACGGTCATGTTCGAAAGCAGATAACTCAAGCATTGTAGACATTTATTTAGGATAGGCATAAAGCGTATGTATAGTTCCATAACTAATTTCATATTTAGTGCGAAAAATAACATGTTTTTGAATAATTCACTATGACTGGTTTAGTGTTTGTTTTCCCTAAGGTGACCAAACATGGTCACCTGGTAAGTCACCGTCAATATAAATAAACTGCTCTGTAAAATGTGTAACTTTAATTGTCACTATACTATAAAATGATTTAAAGAGCAACACCAGAGTTTGGTGCCCGTTCTCTGGTGGAAAATGGTTTTCTTATTGAGGTAGCATAATATTCATAGAACCTTTGGGGAATATAGATCTTAAGACATAGCAAGACGCTTCTTTATCCTTCTTTTCTGAATTAAACTGTAATGAACCTGGACCCTCCATTGAACCCGCACTCCGACAACTCTACCACAAGACAATGTGACCCTGTATCTGGTGTAACACCTTTATTTGCCTTCGTAAGGTCGAATGACGTCGGTTACCATTGTTACCGCCGTCCTTTGTACGAACATTTCGTGATTTTTATGTAATTAAGTGGGGAAGTGTTTTTAGGCATCGCATGTATGTGCTTTTGTCATGTATATTAATGTGATTTGTTCATATGGTCCGAGCCATATGTTTATTGTTATTACTAGAAATTTATTGAACGAATTTGTTAAGTTTCGGGCGTCGTCAAGGAAAATGTGGTAGTTTATTAGTACCTAACGAGCGGGTACCGAATTATAATAAAACTATTAATATGATAAGGCTGTGAGATGGTGAAGGCCAAGGTTCTTTCGGTAATTGAAATAATTATGTGTATTTGGTGAAACGAGATATGCCCTGAACTGGTCTTGTTGTCGATAGCAATAATAAATAATACTTGCTTGCTGATGGGATAGAAATTAGCTGAGTAAACCATTGCAAAAGAGTTAATAGGGCGACGCACGACGAAAAGTGGGTGCACTAGTTGCGCCTTTGCCTGCCCCTTCGGGGATAAAAGGCGTCAATGTCTATGTATGTAAATGGCGCAGGTTTTTAAATTAAATCCTCGAGCACCTGTTTAAGCATCGAGCAACACAAAGTATGATTGAGTAGCCTCAGACCCAGGGCGTCACGGGTGTTAGCTAAGCACGCTGCACTGATAGGCCGATGCGGGTGGTAGAGATGACTCGACCCTGACGCGTGTCAGCACCTTCCACTAACAGCTAACACCTCTGCGCTAACGGCCGTTTGAAATACGTGCGACTCGAGTCTCGTAAATGCTTACCGTAGTTACAATCGACGGTGTTATTGGGAAGGTTAAAGTACAAAATAATTAATCTTTTTTTTTATTAAACACTAAAAAAGTTAACTAATTAAAAATCTTTATCAAGAGACAATTATTAACTGGTTTTGTCTCTTAGAAACCTAAGTTTACTTTTCCCAGCCTTTTAGTGCAGCTACAGGTGCTCGGCCAGCAGAAATAAATATGTTAGTGAAGTTTGTTTATATACTACAATTGTCCATTACCTAATGAATGACGCTCCCGAAGGAAACATCTCAATACAAAGTCGGGTAATTATGTGTAGGTTAACACTGAAAGTTATGACTATGCGAATTAAATTACATGCATTTTAAATTACGAACGAGAAACTGGGGCCGCTACGCAAACATATTATATCAGACATTAAACAGTATATAGCATACTAGCTTTTGCGCGCGGCTCCGGCCGCGTGGAAAAGTTTTTCCGGGATAAAAAGTATCCTATATATATATATATAGCCTATAGCACTCAGGAGTAATGTAGCTTTCTATCAGTGAAAGAATTTTCAAAATCGGTCCAGTAGTTCTTGAGATTAGCGCGTTCAAACAAACAAACAAACTCTTGAGCTTTATAATATTAGTATAGATAGTATAGATTAGATGTGATTAGTAGTAGTATTATTAATGCAGATGTGCGAAACTAATATTTTTAGGAGCTAGCAGACGGGGCTTTGATCCCAACGCATTACAATGAGTATTACTAGTTAACTAGGGGCTTAATAACTTGTATTTTTTTTTTTTTTTTTTTTTTGCATTTAATGACGAGACGAGCATGCCGTTCGCCTGATGGTAAGCGATACGACCACCCATAAACAGTAGCAACACCATCCAGCACCTTGACTAACAAAGTACTGTGTGGCATTCCACTGCGCTCGTCACCCTGAGACATAAGATGTTAAGTCTCATTATGTCCAGTAGTTATACTGGCTACAATGTCCTTCAAACCGAAACACAACAGTGCATGCACACTGTTGCTTGGCGGTAGAAATAGACATTGCGGTGGTACCCACCCAGACGGCCTCTTACATAATGAGAGACCTACCACCAGTATGTTAGGATTTCTATTTGTACGCTTCTGGAGAAGGCCCTTCCTTGGGATTGCGAGGCTGATTAAAAATATATCCGTATTTGTGTGTTTGAAATTCAATCGAGACTTTTAACAACCCGAGAATACAGATCTAGAATCTAGACCATCTAACAATTACATTGTTAGTATTTGTCGAGTAGCGCATGCACCGATGCGATAAAGGCGCGGGCGCGGCGACAGCGGCGACTCGGCGGCGCGACCGCCCTTGTTAATCAGAAACGCAGAAAATCTCATGAACTGCATTTACATGCTCGCGGTCGGTTTATGCTCTATTTACATAAATGAAATGATCGGCTGAATTAAATTGTCCGTTTCTATTAACGCTAATTCTCAGCTCATTGAAATTTTGCAACAATGTCTGCAACATGCTTTACGGTTGCTAAAGTATCTCTAACCGGCCGGGCCGCCGGAATTATAACAATGAAAAAAAAAAGCTGATGTAATAATAAGGAAGAGTTTAGCGGTATGGGAAGTCGTAATAATAATGCCGGTAGTAACACGGCTTCAATGACAAATCCGCACACACGCGTACTTAGTAACGGACCCCTTTTCAAGCTTCTAACAGTGAGGTGTGTGCGCGAACTGCGGCGCGGCACGGTGTGAGAGAAAGCGATAGTGATGTGGATTGTGGACGGCACACATTCGTTGTCGAGCAAGAAGGTGCTGCGCTTGGCCGCGCCTCGCCGCAACTCGCGGGGAGCGTGGAGCGTGGCGGGCGGCTAGCGGGCGGCTAGCGGGCGGCTAGCGGGTGACACGCCGACACACGCGGTCACACGCCGCACTCTGCACGCGCTTTGTGCGACGGCCTTCGGACATGCTGCCAGCACCACCAGCCTGTGCCCATTATGTAATACCAGCTCCACAACAAACGAACAAGTTCATTCATAACAGCCACTAGCCACGGTCAATCCAACCTTCTGTCGTCCATCAGACGCCGCACTCAATTCTCTTCCTGATTCTATGAACTCTGACCTGCTCGTCATCGAACACATCACGATAATCTTCTATTGCGTTGTAAAAAAACAAGGAACTATCCAAAGTGATTTAATCAGCGACCAGTTGAGTCAAACGAGATCATTGCCATTATGATAATTCGAGTAATAATTTATAATTTTTCGCGTATTTGTTTATTTCATTCATCGGAGCGCGTTCGAGGCGCTGCGACGATTTTTAGAGCTCGTTAGAGCAGCGCGGTTTCATTTACAGAGACCACTTGATGGAATGTCATTGCCGTATCATTTGACTAAACGGCAACTAATCATATTACCGTCGTTGGCAACCTGCTGATGTATTTATTTATAAACGCCATCGTACCCTTGTACGAGAGAGTCGCGGCCCGAAAGCGCGAATGAGTTTTACCTTCGATGCTGCTAAAATAGCTACGCAGTTACACTCTCACCTTGCGTTTGATTGACGATCGATCCCTTGTGCCAGATACTTGTTAACTGTTAGAGCAAACACTAGCGCAGCGCCGTCAGCACCGCACCGCGCGGCGCCGCGCCACCGACGTCAGCCGGTTGTGCAATGGTGACACTCACCGCAGATGCCGCCGCCGCGTTGAGGATCGGCGCTACAGCGCTCGGCTCGGGACCCGAACCCCGCGGCATTATTTCTACATTGTAACAGTACCGAGTTGGGAACAAATACAGTTCGTGTTCGACATTTTGCGATCACTGCGGCAGTTAGATGACTATTTATAAAGAACGTGTCTAAGAAAAGGTCGAATTTGATTGACGGCATTCGGCAGTCATTTGAATATATCTGGTGTTATTACACCAAATTATGATGAATTAAATCTAGTAGAGGCGTTCTCACGCCGCGAAATTGGTTGACCTTCGCATCTGTTGCTTTGTGCTGAACCAACTGCGATGCGATAAATAAATTGATATTACTGTATCCAGCTTCTATTGTTTGGAGGCACCTCGGTGATCTTTTAACTCGCAATTAGTTGCGTGTGTACTGTGTGGTGTGTGCCGCGAGCGGCGAGTCTACACTCCACACAAAGACGTATTCTTTGTTTGATTAATATCTATTCGCGGCGATCTCTTCCGTTTGCTCGGCGGTTGTCGACTACTCCGAGGTGAACCAGACTTGTCCAAGGTCCGTTTTGAAATAGGATGGCACTTGACCTTCGGGATGAAAGTCAACAATATTGCGCAACGTATCGACG
Source organism: Sphinx pinastri (assembly GCA_947568825.1). Lineage (NCBI taxonomy): Eukaryota > Metazoa > Arthropoda > Insecta > Lepidoptera > Sphingidae > Sphinx > Sphinx pinastri. The sequence continues at coordinate 21,223,610 of OX387617.1, forward strand.
CGCCTCTCGGCTAGCTGACGCTCATCTACGAGACATATTCGGACCTGGTCATGACCCACATACCCATGTTCAAGGATTTTGTATATTTGGAAGGCGGAGATTTCAAAATCGACAGAACTTTAAGGTGTGTTTTGTTAGCGCCTCAATATGAATGGAATATTATGGTGACCTTTACATTTGTTACGTTTAGACTTGAGACATTTTCTTTGATTATTTTGTTTTTCCCATTTTATTGTCGCAATGAATCATGCTAAACATCCATAGAGACCGGTGATTCATGTATCTTGCATGGTAGACAAGTAATTTCTAATTTCACAAGCATTTTTATAACTTAACATTGAGTTGTACGCACTAGATTTTTCACCACTCCTTTCTCATTCACACACACGAGTTACACGTGTTTATGTTTGTTTACGTGTGGTGTAAGCGTGCGCTGCGTGTGTGAGTGAGTGTGGGCTCGTGTGCGTGCGCGCGGGCGTGTGTGCGTGCGCATCGGTGTGTGCGTGATGCGGCGGCGCGCGGGCGGTACAGCGCGGCGGCGCGGGAGGCGGAGGTAGCGCCGGCGAGCGGGCCGCGGTTTTGTAACAGCGTTTATTTCAAGGTCACTCGAGCAGTTTTTAGAAAGTTACTTCACTCGTGTCTTAGGTAAAACTACATTTGCATCGAAATTATCGATTATTGTCACTGCACTATTATGCTAATTTTGTTTATAATTTTTTTTTGACAATTGCCTGGTTCGCATCCGTTAAAGGATATCCAGTGTTGCCAGATCGTGAGTAGGTAATCATTTTTACTTTACAATTCCAGAATGTATTGTTACGTATATTCTCATTCTTCTTAATATTAGGTTCCGTACGTACGGGTCACAATGGTTTTGCATAATAATTGTTGTGTGCACAGCCGGGGTCGAAGATTGTCAAGTATTATTTGATTAGTCTGTGTTGTGTTTTAATTAAAATATTTCCGCACCATTTATGTACTTATATATTTTCCTGGTAAATTATGAATATTCAGTGTGTTAGCCTTATTTTAAAATAACCATTGAGTAATGCTTTAATGGTAATGCTTTCTAATAAAAATCTCAAGTCTAAGTATTATGATTTGAAATGACAAGTTCATTTCGGGATATAAATTAAGTCGATCCTAGGGCTGCCATCCGTCCGGAATTCCCCGGATTTGTCCTAGTTCGAGGGACGTCCGGGGGCCGTCCGGTAGGGGTTTTTAAAAAGTGTCCGGGTCTAACCTGGACACTTTTGTTGTCAGGGGAAATCCATTTTTTTCATAGATAAGCGAAATATAAAAAAAATGTAACGATGTTTTTATTTTTGTTGCAATAAATATTTTTTCAGAGGTGTCCGGGGGAAAACCCATATTTCGCCCAAATGTCCGGGATTTTTGCCGTGTTTATCCGGCGTCGGCAATTTAGGTGATGGCAGCCCTAGTCAATCCGGTCGTAAATAATACACGAATAACCCAAATCTAGCCGTGAAGGATACCAGTCTTATGTTTTTCCTAATGGGTACAAACTACGATCTACGAGAGACTTGACACAAAACTCAGACTCGAAAGTAATATTAGTGGATCGCACAAACATGAATTGTTTCGTGGCCTCTCGTTACCTAGACTACGCGCCCAATACCGTGTCGTTTTGAATCAAGTACCAATAAAAATATATTATGACCACGGGCGTAGCTATAGCTTTCACATAGGAGGGGTCCTAGGATACCAAAATGTCAGTGGCGTAGCGTGAGTTCTTGCCGCCCCATGACACCCAAAAAACCTCCTTTCAACAATACTTATTATAAATGCGAAGTATGTGAAACTATTTCTTAGAAGTGCACATAGGCATTATAATGTGTACATGTTTTGTGGCCCGGTATTTTTTTGTACGCTAAGGGTTGGAGGTCTGGACCCCCGAAACCCCCCCTTTATATACGCCCATGATTATGACCAATTAATTAGTTACACGAGTAGGGGTAAAACCAAATTTTCTTCCTGATTATTATCATATAATATAAGCCTTCGATAGTAAATATTTATTATATTATTTTAATTGTTACTACAATAAAGTTCCATACATAGTAAACGATTTGTTGGTATGTAGTAGATTAGTGAGATGGATAGCGTTGGCACCATATTTTCACAAGCGGTAAATGGCTAGGACTTACCACCAGGCGACAAAACTTTACTGATTAAGTAATGCTCTAAAATAATCCAATGCTACTTAGATGTTCAAAAATACATTCCAGAAGATGAAATGCTTTATTTTTTCCATAAAGATAAATTCCATGATTTCTCTTGCCAGCGGCATTCCTGATAGTGGTCTCTTACCATCTGGTTCATTGGTCGATCTACTTACCAGACTATAAATGAAGCCCATAATTACACAAATGACTATCTACAACTCCAAGTATTACGTAAAATGGCGCGTCCCTTGAAAATATCTTTGTTTCGTCAGACGGAGCCCGCCATATATGATCCGGTGATCTTCTGCAGATGATGAAATGTAGTCGGCTGCCATTTCGTGCGCTTGCGCAACGGCGAACGCTAAATTTTGCTGACAGAGAAAGTATGCGAAAGGCATTATGTAAGATGCACGTAACCGCCTCGTTTTGATTTCCTTGCTTTTAGTTACGTCTCTTTTGGGCCTTGTGAGACTGTTAGAGCCGTGGAAACAGGGCCGAGCGGAAACTGTGTTAATGATAACATTATATTATATTAGTCATTTAATAGGCACTGTTGTCTTTACAAAAGAAACAAGCCATTTGTTTCATAATGTGTATAAAATGACAATCGAATAGTAATTGTAATATTTTTCGCGCTACCTGCAAGCATGATTTTGGACCACCACCAACTTTCGAATCAACCAACTCAAATTTTGATTTCCTAATGGCTTGATCCACGGGTCTCGCTTCCATATAACCACTCTACCAATGAGGCGGCACTCGGAATTCGATTATAAGTAGGCGGCTAAAGAATTCGGATACTGAAGGAACTATATACGTTTAGTAGGCACTAGGCATGTCAGAATACCGAGCATTGCAATGTCGGAACTCGCGAGTAAAGGGCGTGCCCAAATATCTTACGCGTCGACGGCGTTCCTGTAGCATTGTGTTTATGGGCGGCAGCTCACTTACCATCAAGATCACCAAGTAGTTAATTTTCCGTCATTTATAATAAAGTTGTTTAGAAAAATATTTGTTTATAATGTTGATTAAAATTATTCGCCAACGGTAATAAAGTTCAGTTACGCAGAACTATAAACTATTAAGAAAGTATTGCGCTGTACTTTCCATAGCACAGTATTATTTATACCGTGTTTATCTTCCTGACACCACTGTAGCGCGCAACTACCAATTTACATAAGTAGATCATTTTTTTAAAATTATTACTTTTGTGCCTAGCATTAGCCTCCTCTCTTTCATTCCAACTTCACGTTGTAACATCAACGCATTGCATCTCGTAATCCCACTCTAGTTCATTTTTGATTATAGTCTATAAATATGGTAAAACTTTAATATACTGAACACTTCTCAGAAGCCGACCTCAATGTTCCAAACTAAACTTTCACAAACATATGTTTACAGATCAAAGTGGATTTTTATTCCGCGAATGTATCGCAAGAGATTCTGTAAACATGTCTTGGGGAAAATAACTAGTAGTTAATAACACACGCTGATGTGCACTGACTTGTTTAAACTATGGAAGATTTCAAGAAGCAGAATTATGTTTAAAATTTCTCAATTTTACGAAGAAAAGAAATTATGCAAATCCACACATGTTATAATATGTGGGTATCGTCGTTGAGGAACTTTCTGTCTGAACAACCAGACCCGAAACAAATATTTGCGAAACAAACACATTTGTCTCCGCGATCGTATTCGCTTCAATCTTCATTGTCAGCTCTCAGTTTTCTAATTATTTTTATTAAGACTGAACTTTTTAATAACAATACGTTATTTATCGTGGTATTATAATAAAATTGACAATTACGATATAATACCCATCCTCAACAAGAATAAAGCTCATAGCAGTTATTTGTTTGTCTGATAATAATCTAAACGTATGTTTCGATTCTTTCTTGTTCAGTAGAACGTCTCGCTTCATAACCCGTGCCACAAAAATTCTTCTTGATATATTGTACATCACTATTGTAGGCATAATGCATTGCATTTAATATTCGGAATAATAAACACTAATGGAATTCGCGGAAATATATGTTTTATCGCGGAACATCCTTACCCGTTTCTTTTAAATATTGACATACATACATACACACTCACGCCTTTTATCCCCGAAGGGGTAGGCAGAGGCGCAACTAATGCACCCACTTTTTCACGGTGCGTATTCTTTTTCTTTTTATTGCATAGAATGACGATACGAGCATGCCGTTCGCCTGATGGTAAGCGATACGACCACCCATAAACAGAAGCAACACCATCCATTACCTTGAGTCACAAAGTACTGTGTGGCATTCCACTGCGCTCGTCATCCTGAGACATAAGATGTTAAGGGCGGTATTAATAAATGAATCTCAAGTTTGAATCAATGTATTGAACTATTAATACATTATGTCTACTTGAGATGTAACTCAAACTTGAGATTGTTTTTTTAATACAGCCCTAAATCTCATTACATCCAGTAGTTACACTAGATACAATGTCCTTCAAACCGAAACACAACAGTGCATGCACAATGCTGCTTGGCGGTAAACATTATTAGCGGTATTCCGTCCCATGATGTGATAGGGGGTGAGCCTATCGCCATATCAGGCATAAATTCCAGACTCCGGACTGATACTGAATAGAAAAATTCAATATCACTTTGCCCGACCCGGGGATCGAACCCGAGACCTCAGCATTGCAGTCGTACCGTAATACAACTACGCCACCGAGGCAGTGAATATTAACAGTCCGCTTTTAATATCATTCTTTAAGTATATGGCGCAATAGATTTTGAGACTTTTGTAGCGGGAATGGCTTTTCACGCGGGCGAAGCCGCGAGCAACACCTAGTTTTTTATAAAACACATATGCCCCCGCTGTTAGCTTAGCTTATTTCCGTCCCATGATCATACGGCCCTAGGTGTTTCATCACAGGTAGGAACAAAACAAATTTAAGACTTACTTGTGTTTAATTATTGATGTTATTCGTTTCTCGAGTATTATCCAAAACATCAATCTCGAAGTTATTGACACATTAATTTGTAGGAAAATTTAGTCAGTTTATAATTACGTTCCTAAAGTTTCTGGCAGATTAAGCAACGTGTGCACAAGAGGGATTGCGAATCACAGTACAATCTGTGGCCCAATTTTCGCGTTATCAGCAAACTCAAATACACAAGCATGTGCTACTACAGATAACATATTAAATGACAGTGGCGGGTCTCGCAAGTAGGCGCGGATACTTTTTGTAATCTTTGTTAACAGTTAATTAACACTCTTATGTTTAGCGGCTTCTAATATCTCAGAAAGAAAGTGCAGCCGATTGTCACACAGCTTTGTAATTGAAAATTTCAAGTTGGTGATACTGTTTCTTGAGTTCGTAAACTAACGTTTTTACGAACACTAACCTTTGAAATCGGGATAATAGTAATTCAAAACTATGGCTGAATCAAATGTTCGCGTATTTTCTTAATTTCGTGCTAAAAACACTCGATCAATAAACAGCGGGAAAATTCATTTAGAACATCAATTAGGTCAATTCTTGTGTTTGCATTCGATTTAAAGTAGTAAATATATAGTTTAAAGACTTTTTATCTATAAATAATTGCCCCATTAGCATGCAATATATTCCAAAGAGTACCTATGTGAAACATGTTTTGGTAGAGCCAGACGGTAGTTTTGTTTACAGCTGTAGCAGACTAGACTGGGGTTTTGCCACTATGTGTTGTAATTATTTCGATAGTATAAAAATGAATGAATTGGATATTAATAAATCCGTATATTCCTGGTTACGATATTGCGGTGTAACACACAAGAATTTTATCTCGAAGTACGGATATACGTTGTTATTATGCAGTAAGAGTTAACATATTAATTCGAGGCCAACGGTTTTTGGAAATGAGTTTGGGCTAGAACCTACCGCGTGGACATTACTGTGGCACAGCAAATATGCCGACGGAGAAACGTGAAGGTGCGGATTCAACAGAACATATTGAGAGTTTGAGTTGGTAATATTTTTCCTATGCAGGTAATTAACATGATTGACTCAAAGGAAAATACGTTTAAAGAAAGGCAATATACGTAAGTCAAAGTACGTAATTGATGACGATGTTATTTATGTGTATTCTTCTTCTTCTTCAGCCTTTAGAAGTCCACTGCTGAACATAGGCCTCCCCCATAGATTTCCAGACCAACCTGTCAGAAGCGGCCTGCATCCATGTGTGTATTAAATGTATTAATTACATTACTTTTAACTAGCTTCAGTGAAAATAATCAATAAATATAAAATTAAGTAATGGTCGGTACGCAACATAAAAAATCACGATTTAAATGCTTATTTGTGCAATAGTAATAAATATTTCAAATATTGATCACGAATATTGGCCACAAATGTATAACTTATATTATAATTGCTTCAAAACGGAACTAGATTTAAATTTGGGCACGGATTCAAATAAATGTAGATCGCCTACAAGTTGTCCGAAAAATGTTGATCAAAAGCTGGATAGCATTGGCAAAACCTGACGGAGGCATTCACTTCGCCGAGGAATGTACAATAATTAGAACCGAGGCTTAGAATTCGGCGATTCGACAGCAAAATGACCGCCACCTCGCGCGAGATTAAACAAGATTCGTTAATAATACACACTATAAAAATCTCCCTGTCCACCTTGGACTCGTTTAGACACCATCACATTTAAGGACGTACGAAAAAAAATATTTATTCGAACGTTCTTCTCGCCAAGCATCTGCCTATAAATATTAGCAACGCAAGAACTTTGCATTACATAGCGCTCTATTGCTTCATGCCTTACTCAGAGACATTCGCTGATAAACGCCATGATATGGTGGTGCGCACTGGTGGTAGGTCTCTCATTATGTAAGAGGCCGTCTGGGTGGGTACCACCGCAATGTCTATTTCTACCGCCAAGCAACAGTGTGCATGCACTGTTGTGTTTCGGTTTGAAGGACATTGTAGCCAGTATAACTACTGGACATAATGAGACTTAACATCTTATGTCTCAGGGTGACGAGCGCAGTGGAATGCCACACAGTACTTTGTTAGTCAAGGTGCTGGATGGTGTTGCTACTGTTTATGGGTGGTCGTATCGCTTACCATCAGGCGAACGGCATGCTCGTCTCGTCATTAAATGCAATAAAAAAAAAAAAAAAAAAAAAAATATACCTATAGCGTCTTGGCTTAGTTATAAAAATAGTGGGTTTAGTTATAAAAATATTGCTCCCTTCAAGTATGCAGCCGTTACTGGCAAGTGCTTTAGCTAGTGTGCGAAATGAACTCGTTGATCAACAAGAACGAGCTATGAAACACACCTCGCATGAAATTAATAAACTTTGAAAGAAAGAAGGAATAATGTCCAATAGTCACTAATATATTCCAAGCTCTGATATACATGTATTGTGTCGTGTTTATCAACTAGAAATCCTACATATTTGCGAATCTCTTACGAAATTCGAAACGTCGTCTCTGGTTAAACCTTTAAAGCCGGCTCATCGGCCACGGATCTGAAAGTAACTTTAGTTTATAAATTTATTTTATCTGCCTATAGCGCGGCGATAGCCTAGTTGGGGGTGCAACGGACTGCCGAGACGAATGTCCGCAGGTTCAAAACCCACGGGCACACACCTCTGACTTTTCTAAAAAGTTATGTGTGTATTCTTTGTGAATTATCGCTCGCTTTAATGGTGAAGGAAAACATCGTAAGGAAACCTGCATACTTGAGAAGTTCCCTGAATTTCGAAGGTATGTGTAGTCTGCCAACTCGCACTAGGCCAGCGTGGTGGACTAAAGCCTTCCTTTAACCCGCGTGGTATGTCGCAAATAAAGTAGTCTCTGCCTCTCAGTGTCTCTTTAGCTTGAGCTTAATTTAGAGTACCTATTCATTTAATCTTAATAAAAAACTGAATTTAATTCAGCTAATAAGTAGACACAAAATTATTTGATTCTGAAGCGATACGAAGTTCGCCGGGCCAGCTAGTTATATTATATTGGTGTAAGTTTAAACGAATATAATAATATCATTATTATTTTCTTAAAATTTTATTATGAGCACTATAGTGAAATGAGTTAATATTAGCCCCCTGTCATACACACTGCCGGAAATTTATATGGAAGTAGAAACTTAAGTGGATTCCATTAAAGTAAATGAGCGCTGTGCAGTGAAGGAAAATATTGTGCAGCGGAAACATACGTCCGCGGAGAAACTGCGCTCTACGTACTAGCTACACTGCAATGATAAAGATTTCGACACTAGCCGAGAACTAACTTACAGCTGAAAAATCTCTACTTTCAAAAGTTTTCAAGACTTTTCAAGACTTTTCAAAAATCTTTTAATCGATATTTAGAATATCGGATTATATTTACGCATGCTCACGCCTTTTATCCCCGAAGGGGTAGGCAGAGGCGCAACTAGTGCACCCACTTTTCGCCAAGCGTCCCATGATATGATAGGGGGCGAGCCTATCGCCATATCGGGCACAAATTCCAGACTCCGGGCTGATACTGAATAGAAAAATCCAATATCACTTTGCCCGACCCGGGAATCGAACCCGAGACCTCAGCCTTCCAGTCGGCACCGAGGATTATATTTAAACACCTATTATATGGAAACCGATGCTAAAACGTAAAGAAATTTTGTAATAGCTTAAAGAAATACACTGGAAAAGAGTAAAAGTCGAAATAGTAGAGAAAGAGTTGACCATTTTGCATTTTTAGCTCCGATTTGATACATAGGTACATTCTAGAATTTAGTGAAATTTGTTGTTGGTTTTATTTATTGTAACTAAATCATTATCTGGCCCTTAACAATGTGCAGTAATGCAGTGCGGATTGATAAAGTATCTACACATAAATTCAGTTGTAACTTTGAAAGATATTGTATCGTTGGTTTATCACAGCGGGCTTAACAAGTAGCAATCTTGACATACATCGGAACATAACATCACAAATTGATTATATCGAAAATTACATTTTTGAGCAATACATAACATAATTGGATAATGATTTTGCAGGGTCTAAAAAAACTCTACCATTTGATGTTTTATTTATATAATCTCAGTGTAAACTAATTTAAAAAATGTGTAGGTTCTTATGCTGTCACATTTTGTAAGACTTGTGGTATGTAAATGATATAGCAATTTGTATAATTATTAAATTTTAAGTAAAAAATTATATTTTATCACAATGAAATTCTATTCTGGTTCTCACGGATTTAAATAAGATTTTATGTGATTAGACGTTATCAACGTTATGGTTATGTCCTTTCTCTTTAATACATTTTAAAGGTATACGTTTTAAAGTGATCCATAAATTTTTTATGCCGCCATAATTTTTCACGCCGGTATATAAAGATAAACATAAGAGCAGTGGAGGTCGCGTAATTAATAAGGTTAGTTTGACATTGCGACCGCCGGAATGCGCTTCGGTTGCAAAATTGAGGAAACAATATTTCTCGAAGCGACAGTTTAGCCGCTACGAAACGCCACTTTAGAAAATTATTCGGTATGTTTCATTATATTTACATATTAGTACTGTTAAGTGGCTAAGTAAAGTTATACTGCTAATTTTAATTTAATACTCGCATTTGAAACATATATCTACTTTCTCCATATTTCGGCGTTATATATTATATCTCTCTTTAATTTGCAATGTTTCCAAAGATCCCATAAGTATAAGCAAATAATATGTAAGGTAATAATTAAAATTATATACTCAATATGCCAATAAAATTATCAATACTAATTGGAATTTGAATACTTGATTGGTTATAAAAGTCATAACCATTTTTAATATATTAGAGTAACTGAGAACATCAAGCGAAAAAATTAAAGATCCTTGGAATTGAACTGAAAAGTATGGAAAGTAGAGTTTTGCAGATATGACTTTATTATACAAAACTGCAGAAAAAGTAATAAATACCTTGTTAAATATGTCGTCTTTAAGTTATCAATCTTTTGTAAATATTTTTCCAGCTTTAAAATTTCGTGCGAATACAGCGTAGTACCCAAAATTAGATATATTATTATTATGAACGGAGCGTAAACATTCGGTTAGACGCGCTCGCGGTTCCTCCATGCAAGTTGAGACGCCTGGCTACTTTGCTATGTTTATTTGCTACAATGTAATCAATATAATATTTTTCAGACTAATGAAACACCGTGGTTTGACTCCATCATTTAAAAATAAAACGAAAAGCATTTGCTTTTAGTTTTTACACCATTCTTGTATGAGATGTTCATCACTGTACATTAATATTTATAAGTAGAGTTATCTAAAACAACATTAGCTCACTTTATTCTAAAGCTCTAGAGGTGTAATATAAACGATTAGTTTAGTACTGGTATTATAGTTCTTAGAAAGAAAGCTGTTACAGAATAATTTGTAGTTCCGTAATTCGACTTATGGATTATGAGTTATTTATTTACAATGTGATGTAAAATGGAATGACGTAAGTCGTATTCTGAGAACATTTAAAACCGTGTAGAGGAAAAATCAGATCGACATACGTAGGTATTCCTTTATACCGGAGCCTGGAGTTGGTAACAATATTTGAACAAATAAATCTCGAGTCCGCTATGAAACGAGAGACCGCAAGTTTGAGTCCACGACGAGACAAATATGTATCGCAAATGTTTGATTCGGGCCTGGGTTTTGACCGAAAGTCCTTTGTAGTAGATATATAAATTGCGTTTTTCAAACCGGAATAGGAGAGCCCCTGCATGTTGCTTGACGTCGGAAATGTTGTAAAAACCAATGATTTTATACGGTACATTGCATCAGCTACCAAAATTACGATCTTAAATGTGACGTAATATCTTGAATAAAATTCGTCGTACGCGCAAGCTTGTGACAAACACAATGTTCTACGCACTCTAATTGCGCCGACGAAGCCATTTTAGTTTTCACTAACATGGTGCCTCTTTGAATCATATTGACAACTTCACCGAGTGAGTCACTGTATTATTCCGACCTAACGTACATTCGACTTTCTACGGTCACGCAGAGGGTATGAGCCTTTTTTTTTATCATAATTGAGATGATATCATCTTAATTCTCTTTTAAAATGTTTAGAAAAGCTGCTCCGTTGGTATTTTTTTTCAAATAAAAGATTATTTTGTACGATCAATGTGATTGTTGAAGCCCTATTACTGAAACCTCCCAATTTCTCTCGTACTGAGTATGTCAATCATTTGGTAACTAGATACTAGGTAGTACTATAGTACAAGATAAATGTCAAGGTTGTAAAGGTTGCAGGAAAACACTTTTCTATTCTGCATGCAATTATAGTCACAGTTCGAAAACATTAATCTTAAGTACAGGAAAATAACGTGAGAATGGCACACGACATTACAATATTCTACGTATTTTGTCGTTGTTTATGACGTCATTCATTTGGGAAATTAGATTGCCGTAAGTGCGAACACATTCCTTTGGTTAGAAGGGACTTTTGTGATAGGGATTTTGCCCGGTTTCTGTATTTCTTTTTTAATTTATCGGGATTATTCGACATTTCGTAGTGTCTATTAATGGTTCAATATATTATTATGCATTTAAATGTGTATATGGGAAGTCTCTTTTTATTATTTTATATATAATTCAGGTTAACAATCACCCTAAAGTAATTCAATGTCCAATCTAGTGGAACACACCTGTACATGCGTCATGCACACTGTTAATGGATGGAAATAGACAAAACCATAGAGCTTGCTCAGATCGACTCTCGTGTATGAGAAACCTATAATCTCGTATATTAAAGGCCATGATGTATAATTATGATGCAATTACAATAGAATATGGAAAATATGATATAATATATATTTAAGAGTACATTATGCATTATTGTTGCCTGTCATATTTTTAATAGGTTCAGATATTATTCAAAGTTGCCATTAAAATTTGTGCCCCATATTACGGTGAACTCTTCACCTAGCAGAAATTTATGTTAACTGAGTCGATTGTTACACCTCTGCTTACACCTTTATAATAAAATTTTCCGGAACGGATATCCCTCTCACTTTATTTTATATTATGAGCTCAAGCTGGTTATAAGTGATAGTAATGATATCGGTTCATCACATTAATATTATATACGGGAATGAGATAACACACGATGTACTGTTTAGAAACAAAATATGATTAATTGATGATTTATTTTTGTGGTCTATTGACGGTATATTGTTAGGAGATCTGTAGTTTCATAAGTTTACGTACGTAATTAAAAGTAATAACAAATATTATTACCAAATTTTAAGATAAGAATGTTTCTACGCGATACTTTGTTAATTTCGAGCTAAAAAAAACGATCGGTGTTTTGGAAATGCAGATCAGTTGCAAACATTTTTAATGTGTTGTTTCCTGTAAGATAACTTTAAGAACATAATTTTGTATTGTAGTCAACATTTGACGCGTAAGATGTACAGCATTACAACAATGTTGCGCGTCAAGTGTTGCGTATAGTATGCGTTGATACACAGAGAGCGCGTTAAAGTAACTCGATAGCACGAGATTTTACTTCGCGCATTTCCAATGAATGAGTCTGATAAGAACAATGAAAGTGATTACGTCATTTTCATTACGAAACCGATGCGTTATCAAAATTTCATAATAGTAACTGACCTACCCGTACGCCAGCGCTAAAAATACTCGGGAGCACATTCGTTCACTACCGTTCTAGTAGAGTACTAGGTCTTGTGGCGAGGCGATGGGAGGGATGCGGAGTCGGCAGGAGAGAGGGGACGGGGAGGGGACATTAGTGTGCGCCCAACACACTGGTGTTCCGGTCCGCGCGGATTCTGCGAGAACACACTGATGCTTTATCTGTAGGTACTCTATGTTATTGTTTGGTGTTCGGCTTGCAACCATACTAATCAAATGGACAATAAAACTTAACAATCACATTTTATGCGTGGAAGCATTTTATTGCCTCTTATGACAAACTAATTAAATGACGCGGCCAAGGTTACGACGTTAACAGAAGCTTCTTTTATTGATGCGTGTAAACCCTGAGGACATGTCCTTAGGGTTAACATTTTTCTAATGAGATATGTATTAAGAGATGGACCCTTGGATACTCTTGGGCCTTCCTTATTGCATTTACCCGGCAAAGGGCCTGCTAAATGTAGTAAGGAAGGCCCAAGGGTAACTGCCTAATTAATTTATTTATTTATTGGTTTTTAAGGGAAACATACAAGCAAATAAAGAAAAATATAACACAAAAATTAGGTAGTGCATGGCTCAATTAAGTTTCCACAATTAAATAAAAATTAATCTATTTTATTAATAAAACTATTAGACCAAAACAGTTTGGCCTTTACAGAATCGTAATGATATTATGATATACAATTCCACTTTCAATCTTATCGACCCGCTGGCCTTAAGAAAGTTTGAATTCTACGAAAGCGGAAGCCGCGAGCGCTCCCCTCTCCGTCCCCTAGTTCGTCGGTCGTCAGTCGCCGATCATGTACACACGGCATCCATCTAAACAGATGATATTGAAGATGCCGAACGCGAACTAGTACAAGGACTTCCGAGAGGCATAAAGGATGAACCCTAATTGAATCGGAGGCTCGTTCGTGTGCGTAAACGTTTGAAAACCGAACGCGGCGCGAGCGTGCGTGTGAGCGTTGCGTGTGCGCACACTAGCCGATAACAATAAACTATTTCCGAAGTGACCCAGTTCCAACGTCCTTCGGTAATTTGTACCGTGAACGGGAACAAGAAAGGGCTGCGAGTAATTTGACAGCATTACAAATTTTATTGTACCCAAACAATGCAACCCTTTGAGCTGACAGATCTGCCGCTTTATTAGTGTTTACAATAATCCCGAAACTTTACGACCTTGGACTAAAAGTTTATTGTTCGGGACGCGTTTTTAAAAACCTGACGGTTTACTGATAACATTGACATGGAAATACCGAATGTTATGGAACGCGGCGGACGTCGTGAGCGTCCTATTAAATTGTGACTGAACTGTGCTAATAGAAGAACACAAACATGGCGGTCACACACCACATTAAAACTCTATTAAATAATAATTAAAACAAAACGAAAAGATGTTAATGGGCCTCTCTACGCGTCGTGTTCAATGCCTCAGTTTCACAACTGACAAACGAATCGAGCCCTTTGATAACATTTTTTTTAATTCAGTTCAATGTCAAACAGAACGCAGTACTATGAAGAAATTCATTGCGATAAAAAGTTGAGACATTTTTAGTTGGATGGGCGTTTCGTGAGCCGTCGAGTGTCGACTAAATTCGTAATTCTGAGAAAATGTTTATGTCGACTTTGCAAGGAGCAAATGTCGATTGCGAAATCATTGAGCTCGGCTCTTGCGTTTGGGATTTGAGAATGTTTGTGTTTCGGAGTTGTAAACCTACATTCAGAATGTTAAGCCTGCGTATTGATCTTAGGTATAAAAACATTGTTAGCATTATTTAGTATCAATTGTATATTTTTCCGCATACTCCCGCCGGCGCGGCGCAATCAAGCATGGGTGTGATTGGTGCGAGCCGGCCCGCCGCGCCACTCCGGTCTACTGCCATGCGACTGTTAATAGAGATAAGTTTCAAAGTATGAGCGCGGTGTTTCCAGGAAACAAGCTGCAATCGAATTATAGCGTGACCTAATTACAATAATTACATTCGCAGTTGTGACATATAGATTATAGATGGACAAACAGTGCGCTGTAATGAGTCTATGCAAACCGTCGCACGGGAGATCTAGTTCCGCGACACGTGCCCGATAAACGAACGGTACGTTCCATCAGGAAGCTTCGTGTTCGAATAATATTCTTATCGCGTTATTAATAATATTTGACAATGCGAATCCAATTATTCGTGTAGTGCAAATAGGATAATGCAAACAACGTACGGGCCGATTAGCGCGCGACCGACTAACTAACACAATAATTGGGACCACGCTCGATAAACATATGCCGAATATACTAATTAATATGACGTTATCGCACACCTCTTGGAATAAGTCGGGCTGTGCATCACAATAACCTATTTGATTTGTATTATTGCAAGATATTTATAATTTGAACCGAATGAATACTTTCAATTATGCTTATTGGTCTAGTTGTTATCTTTTTAAAATGTAAATCTGACGCAGTTCTGATTTGAAAGACATAAGTTTCTGAATTAGAATTCAAGTATACGGCAGTAGGCGTACTCTGTCGGGAAAAGTTCGGCGAAGTTGACGAACATTACAGACAATGGCTACAGAAGGAACAAAACCGAGAGTTTATGTTGTGCAGAAATTTTTAATATGTTAATTTTACAAGACAATCAGAATAATTCAAATTTGTTAATTATTTTCTTATAAGCTCGAATTTTGAGTGACCTTTGAAGTAATTTTTGGGGATTACTATTATCGGGCCGTTCCTTACGTGAAATATAATTATCGGATGTAAGGTTACGAAAATCAGAATCTTATCGCCAGTTATCGATGGGTTACATGCTAGTAATCAGACAGCTACCAAGGTTACTGCACGCTGATATCGAGATCTAGTCTTTCCACGGTTTCATTATGAAAATTCATGGTGGTTTATAAATTGGTGAATTAAAATATGTTAGTACAACGTTATAAGTTATAATAATGTGTAAGTTCTTTTTCCAGGTTATTCGGCTCGTCATCGTATTAAAATAAATATCAGACATTTTCATTCATTTATTGTAATAATAATAGATATTAAAAGGTTCTTTTTATTTCCTTCCTAGCCTGCATTATTATAATGAGAATTTATATTCATTTTTAATTACTGAAGAAGTTACCTATTAGGTATATATTTCCACTAGATAAATGTCATATAAGCGGTTTAGTAATTTAAATCTCTTATCACTTTTTTGTTTAGTGACTTTTTAATTAACTTAGGTACTATAATATGTTTTATACACCTGTAACCACAAGTCGACGTTACTTATACAGTTGTGTGTCGGTTTGAGATTATCCACTGATTGCCGCGGCCGCCCGAAAAAGCAGCAACACCAGCCAGAACTTTGGACGACCTATTGCTGTTTCCCACACATTATATGTCCAGCAAATGAAGGTATTATACTAGCTTACTGGTGCTTACTTTACTGGTGGTAGGTCTCTCATTATGTAAGAGGCCGTCTGGGTGGGTACCACCGCAATGTCTATTTCTACCGCCAAGCAACAGTGTGCATGCACTGTTGTGTTTCGGTTTGAAGGACATTGTAGCCAGTATAACTACTGGACATAATGAGACTTAACATCTTATGTCTCAGTTGACGAGCGCAGTGGAATGCCACTCAGTACTTTGTAAGTCAAGGTGCTGGATGGTGTCGCTACTGTTTATGGGTGGTCGTATCGCTTATCATCAGGCGAATGGCATACTCGTCTTGTCATTTAATGCAATAAAAAAAAACAAAAAAAAGAGCTACAATGTACTGCAAACGGAAACACAATATTGAGCTCTCCTTAGCGGCAAGTAGTGACAAAGCGGTTTGGTCACTTAAAAAGATACTGCAATAAGACTTTTAAAATAACGTAATTAATAAGTAAATTGTAGCTGGTAATTTCTCTCGCAAAAAATATGGTAGACATTTATAAAATATAAATGTTTCTCCTAATTAAAATGACATTATGATAGTTTCTTACAATATTTGCACAGACTTTTCTCTATGATAAATTATTAAACCTTCAGAAATAAGCGGTTTAGCAAATAGTTTCATATTATGTTCATTCCATACCTACTGTCTCGCCGGCACAGCTACAAGAAAACATTCTTCGGAGACAAGAAAATAGGTAATTTGCGCAATTATTTTTGTTGATGTCAATCATTCAATCAAAATGTTGCTTCGTAAGGATCAAAAGACTATGGGGTCATTATAGGCTTGAGTACTTTTAAGACCAGAAATGGCAAAACGTTCTGTGTACATTTTGTGGGAAATGCGACTATTATTCGCTTCTAAACATTACAAAATATTGTATTCCCGGTCGATAAATCATCAACATCTTATTAAAAAGATAATCAGTTAATTAAAGAAGGCGAAATTTTAATCCGTCACATAATAACAAGCGATCAATAAAGTTTATGTATAAAGAAACCGACGAAATATTGTCAACACAAAAAAGGGAAAAGAAATATATCCAAACATACGGTGGTCAACACAGTGGCCTGCCTATTAATTTGCCTAAAAAATAAATCGTACACACTATAAATAACATTTCATAACAATTTTAAAACCAAGGTTTGTTGTTTATAAATTTATTTTAATAGTCGGAATTCTTACTTTTAAACCTGTCATAAACTAATCAATATTTATGAATGTTCCAATAGCATAATAAAGTTCAAGGGAGCATTATGTTGTTATAATACCTAGTCAGAACAGAGTTCATTTAGTTTACGCAGGCTCATAGGCTAAGCTTGAAGAACACAGCTTCCTTTACAGGGCACCAAAGAATAAGCATTTCGTACTCCAATTTGAAGGACATTGTAGTATGTTTTGGAGTTTATGAATATCAGAGTGCCGAGTACATGCGTTGCTTCATTATAGTCGATATTCTGGCCTCTGGGTCTAGGCTCCTCATGGACAGTCGGGACGCTTACCATCAGGCGAGTGTCCTGCGTGTTTCGCTATTTAATTGCATAAAAATATAGATATATAAAACACAGTTGCACTCATATTAAAGACCGCCTAAATAAACATAGTATATTTATTCAAATATTGTCGTTTATTGATAAAGAAAGACATAAAACAGATAATTCCTCACTTGCACAAGCCTGGGACCCGGTAATACATCAAATTAAATCGGGCCCCTAAAGACCTGCTGCCAGACCTCAAGACATTGTGAGCTCTTACTGCGTAGACCGGACCGCAAACAATGACTAACACCTTAAAATAGTATAATTGTAAATTGAAGGTAGATTTGTAACACTAACTTTACGGACCACCTACACCTCAGTCCGCCCCGTGACCACGAAGTGCTGCAAAGCCTTCAAAACATCGGGAGAAAATAAAATAAAAAACCGCGATAAAATTCGTTATAATAGTTTAATTTCAATGTAATTCCTCACTGTTTTTTACGTTTCAAACAAAATATTTGGGGTAATAAATATTATTTTTATTGTTTATTGTCATACTAAAACTGATTTGGTTTCAACCGAATTCTCTTTCAAAAGTTTAATCCCTTTTTATAACTTTATGGATTTATCATGATCAATGATCCCAAAAAAAGTAAATAGGGCACCCACTGTTCGGATGGTTCTCATTTCTACCTTATTAGGAAAATTCCTATCGTTATAACAGGCAAATAATCTTATTAGAATGCAAGTTTAGTGTTTTTTTTTTACTCAAATCGCACAGTAATTAGCCGATCAAGAGAACCCAGAACCATGGTTTTATAGCCGAAAATTGTGCCATCACTAAAGCAACCAAGTGTCTATTGACAGATTAATGTTCGTTTTGTCCTAAACGGCAATGACGACATGCTAATTTCATTCTTTTGATTTTATAAAACATAATAATAAGCGTACATTTATTGAACTTTATTGGCGAAATATGAGTTCTGCAAATAGGTTTAAAATTTATTTTATTGCCTTCTATAATATGTTTTATTGTTGAGAAATGAAATAATTTTATTCGAACCCAGAAAATGCTATACATTATTTAGATTCCGTCAATATTAACTCCAACACCAGTTCGGAACGCAGTTCTCACCAGAAGAGAAGAAGAAGAAGAACAAGAAGAAGAGAAGAAACTCAAGAAACTCTAGTGTTGCTCTTTTCAAAATCAGTTCAAGGTATAACATACAATCCATGATATAGGAAAAGAAATACAATTAAGTATTCGTTCATTTTGTTTAGAGCAGTTCAATTGTAGACTCGCAAAATAGATAATAAGTTTTAAATTAAAATACGAGTGCACAACCCTCTCAGGAAAGCAAAGGTACTATTCTCGTAGACGCCCTGCGGTCAAAGTCTCGACAACGTAGAGAAGGTTGAATTATTTATACGCCCAATCTGTACTGCCATATAAAGCCCTCTGATTTGCTCCAATAGAGAAATGACATTGGTCAATGATTCTAACATCGCTCAATTGTTCGAAGCGTTGCCAACACTACTTCATTGACACAGTTCGCTATCTCTACTACTAGGGTTGCTATATTTATTTCAAATTTGTATTTAGTTTAATATTGTTTTTATGGTACTGGGATTTATCCAAAACTATGCCTATAATATTTTTTAATAGCATGTGGCTCCTTTCACTTTACTAACGAAGTTAAACTAACATTTGCGGGAGGTTCATTATATTCATAATATTGAAGTAATATAATTAATACTTATAAGTAATAATGATAATAATTGAGAAGAATGCGCATCTTTTTGTTTTACTGAATTAGCGTATCTATTAATATGTTTATTATAATATGTATTATGTATATATTAATAGGGTATATCTATGTCCTATGTACTAATTCGTATAACACAATATGTTCTTTAAACAGTTTTCTTTCCTTTGTAATGCATGTTCGTCTCTAAATATATATTTTTTTGTAGCACGTACGTACGCACCTAGCAGCCCTATACTACTATATGTTGCGTAATTTTCGTTTTCAGATAAACCTAAATGTTTATCGTACGCATTGAGATCTTTCTCTCGTTCGTCTGTTTCGCAATATTATTTTTATAGCTTCCATGAAATAGTATTTACTCAAAGCATCCTACGAAACGCTTTATGATAAACATTTTTTTAAATAACATTAAATGTTATTGATACATCAGGTTTTTGTAATTGATTTTACAAGTGTGTGTATAATTGATGCGTGTTTTTGTATTATTTTATTAATCCACCGAGACTCTACCGACTCGCGATAGGCGTGCTGGACCAACACTCCAACACGCTATCCTCGATAACAGAATTGACAAAGTGAAGTATTTCACAATAAATATATTAAATTTTATAATACGTACCAATTTTACTGAATGTCAAGAAGAGTTCTCCGAATAAACGATCTTAAAATCAAAACATGCACATTGTGTTACAAAATTTATCGTAAATGATTAAACTGAAGCCTTGAATTGGTAATTAATGACGAAACTGATAACCCTGATGATTAATAGAATATACTTTATAACTAAAAGCATTTAATCAAATGATTATTTTGTTGGCTATAAGAAAGCAGATTCCGTGACGCCTTAATTGTAAAGTTTCCTATATTACGCATTTTGATAATGATAGCGAAGTCGAAAACAATATTATTTTTACGATTAATAAAATAAACTTAATTATTACGCACAATACTCTTACATATGTAATACTTGTTTATTTAGATGAAGGGACGTTTCGCGTTTTTAACAATTTAAGATTAATCATTGAAAAAAAAAACTATCGTAATCTAGCTGCAATATTGTTTCCGGATGCTTGTTAGCCAATTTTCAACCAGCTTAGGACTTCATAAATTCGAAGACGCCAGCCAAAACTGACATGCATTTTATATCTGTCAATTGAGATGGTTACCCGCATCTTCATTTGAATATGCGTCTAATCTTAAGATACGACGGTAATATATATTTTACTATCTTTTAAGGTGTAATAGATATTATAATAATGTTAGAAATTACTTAAACGATGCTTTATACTCTCTGAAGCAATAAGCTATTCGTTTAACTTTTACTATTACGAAACTAGTGCCAATTTATCAGTTCCGAAATCGATTTTATGCACGAGCAATCAGAAGTGAAATTCGGTGTTTAACTATTAATTAATGGAAGCGGTCATTAGCGTGCCTCGGCAAAACAACGCACATTTCCAAAACGCGTATTGTACACAAACAAAATTTTATATTATGACAAATTTTTATTCAGTTTGTACTCTGCGTATAAATTGTAAATAGGTATTGATTTAATTTATGTCTTGATGCCTAAGCGTAGGTTTCGCACAAAAATTATTCTTACGCAAACTATTTTAAATAATTTCCGATTGAATCGCTCCATTCATTTATTTAGTGTGTCGAATGCGCGCGAAACGAAGCGTGGAAAAGCGGCGCGGGCGCAGTCCGTCCGACGTACTCCGCGCTGAGCTCACACGATTTCGCAAACCAGCATCTAATGTGAACCTATTAACCTCTTCGCCGAGCGAGCTTCGGCCGAAGGCGAGAGGCGGATGAAGCATCGAGAACCGCGTTCATTACAAACAAGGTTGTGCCACCGTCGCCACTGCGACCGGCGACCGGCACCAACGATGTTTGCTGGTCACTGGTCACTAGACGCTAGATGTCCAACGCCCACTTCTACATGCAAAGTGCATGCGCATCCTCGCATACCTACCGAATTAAAGGTAAACAAACAAAACGACCTTACCTTGCCAACTGTAGTGCACTTCTATTAGCAATCTCATTGTAGAAATTCAAAAGGACGTTGCTATCGAACATATTAGCACTTTATCACAGCCATAATCTCACAAAATATAAATAAAACAATAACAATCCCAAGCACCAGCGGCGTACGAACACGGGACAATCACAACGCCGGATCCTAGGCACGTCCGTGCGCGAGCGACGTCAGTTCAAACTGGCCCGGTCAAAATGACGAAAGTGAAAACATCGCACGCACAGAAAAAAAGGTTAGCGCGGTACAGTCCTTGCAGGCCACCTCTCGCGCGGGCTCCACTGACACACTAACTGCGAGGCGCGCGCATCGCCGTCGCCTATATAATAAAGCGCTGCGAACCTCCGCCGTCAAACGACACCCGAGTGCGGACCGCACAAAAAGAAGATGCCCGCAACGGTAGTCGGCACCTAGCTAGGATACATCGACACAAAGAATAACGAGCGGCGACACGTGGGACCGACACACAGTGTGCGGCCCGCGACTGTGCGTGCACGTGCGATTCGCTGTGCGAGAGATAGGCGGCCGCAGGAAACTCCGTTCTCTTCCACTAGGAAAGACCTTGGATATGAATCGGCACGTTGTAATGTGTACCGCCATCGCCTACGCCGCTCTTACCTACCTCGCTAGCTCGCCGCACGATGCACGCCTCGTCGTGCACCGTGCCCGCGCCCTGCCCGCGCCCGTCCCGCGCGTTACCCGTGCTCACTCCAGCTAGCGATGCCTCATGCCTCATGCCCGTTAGGACAATATGAATGACGCGGCGGATAGTACGCCGCAGCAGGTCGAAAGCAAATACCGTCCTAGTTAATGAGCGTGGCAGATAGCTTTATTGTTATAACAAGCGGTGGCCACAACAACACTATAATTACAGCCGATGGCGATGATGCAACGAAAGTTGATAATGCTATTAGCAATTTGACACGTATTTAGCGTGGGTGGCCACTGAGAAATGAACATTGTGGCGCAATTTCAGTAGTCGAAGACGTTAAAGATAATGAAGTTAAGTAGGTCGCAACAGCGCTAGTTCTTAAAACAGATGCACACTATCCCGTATATACAAATTTGGTGGAAGGATATTTAAATAATAATTTTATAATTTCAGCGTTGACCTTTAAGCTTTAAAGATAGCAGGATAATAATGTAACCTAATACAATTTATTTCTTTATAAGGAGTTTGTTTCTCAATAGCGTCGTGACATCGGTACGGTATCTAATGAATTCTTTAATCAAACCCTGTTTATTTAAGGAGGTTTACATTCGTACCGCTGGTATTTACAGATGCATTTTATTAACCGACTTCCAAAAGGAGGAGGTTATTTTTAAAGAATTTTTCGCCTCGTCCTCTACACACTTGTAGAAATCCATTTCTATTCATCTTTTTACAATTCGGACGTCCTTGTTATTTTTACATATAAATGTGTCTGACTCATGAATAAAATATTAGATTTGTAACAAATACAGGTATTAGAATAGTGAAACAGTTTTAGATGATTAGGTATAGGAAAGTCCACGCAGTGTTTGCTTATAAATAATCTGAGTGTGACCCGGTGTGTGTAATGTTTAATAGTTTCCAGTTGGGAAGGCGAGCAGGCACGCCGATTTCGTATTCGTTACAGCTTTCCACTTTCATTTCTCCAGCGGCCAGCCTCATTGTCTAATGAGCTGAATTGGATAACTCGGTGAATTTCTTCTAAACGGTTACGTAAAGCCGCTTGTGTGAATCGCTTTAATTGATACTTGTTTTGAATTATTTTTGTTATTAAATATATATTTTCCCCAGGCTCCCAGCGTGATGTCGAGCAGTTTTTATTGTTGTGCTCGCGTTTATAACATCTACTGGTATATTATACACGGAAACTCGATAAGCGTTGAATTAAATGAACGTAGTATTGATAATGAATAGTGAACAGTCGTTGTTTTAAACTATCCGCCTATGATATGTAGCAGGTCTTTTCATTCGCGTTGCAACACAACGGCGGTTCACGTTTTTGCGAAATTACTGTGTTCAACTAAAACATTGTTGTGTGTGGAAAATGAATTTATGCTTTATTTTGGCGAAATATTAGTTTCATTTAATTAGTTTTTGTAGTAGACAAGTAGTGGAATATACATTTAGAGGTCATAAGTAATTTCAAAATTATGGTAAGATGTAATGCTATGTACCGTGATTAATTAGATTTTTAAAATAATACATTAATAAATGGTTAATGTACGAGGATTATAATATAAAGATTAATACATAATTTTACGTCAATACTCATACTAGCGCAGTAAAGTCGCCTCCCAAAATAAATATCGAATTAAACAAATTAACCAAGTGCAAACATGACTTAAATAAATCTTTTGTTATGATACAGAACCTCAGATGGCTTATGGTAGTCAATGTACGTGTAAACAGATTTAAGAAACATCCAAAGTATAGCGAAGCGAGTGGCGAACAACTGTTCATACTTCATATATTAAACATTAACATACAACGTGTTTCACGAAAAACATTTTGGATTTACGAAGTGCACTTTCGCCAAACATTTCTCCAAGGTGAAAGTTTAACATTGTGTCTTTGTCAATAGCTAATCAGGAACATTTATCATAAATCTTATTGCTGACATTTAACACGCCTACAACTTCACGTTTGAAAATGAAAGTGTTTTGTCGCCAGAGTGTCGACTCTTGCGCAACACTTATCTCGATACTAGAAAGAGAAATGTAAAATACTCGTTTGAAACAGTATTTATATGGAAGTGAGTCACAAATGTATTAGGGTTGATGATATTTATAATATAAGGAGAATAGAAACAGTTTTAACGAGTAAAAATAACACGTTTTAAGTTTTCAATGTACCTATTTTCTTTATACCTTCTCTTTTTCGTTTTTCCTTTTCTTTTTTTATATATATTTTTATTCATTTTATTCATTTTATATTTCAGTATATTTAAGGAAATTAGTTCATGATTTTAGTAATATAGTTATATTGTAATAATTAGTTGTCGCGGCGTGAACTTGGGGTTGACGTGTTTTATATTTAAGTGCTTACTTTTATTATCATTAAGTATTATTATTTTGTGTTTTCAATTCTTTGCTCACTACTGCGACAATAAATGAGTTTTCTTTCTTTCTTTCTATATATCAAAACACAGCTAAGTTTTTTATTTTAAAATGTTTAACAGTCGAGAACCCTATCACCGCGGCAGAAATTAAATTGGTGCTCTAATTTAACTTATCATTCATTATCGTCAAGGACTTTCTTGTTAGCCGAGTGAAATTTTTTATAATTATCGCGACCATTTCGTTTTTAGCTGTTATTGTTTCGATGTTTATCGGCGAGTCGCGTGACTGTGTTCACCAACCTCTGGGATCGTTTCCACACTCTTCAACAGACCAATACGTCGTGAAATTCGTCTATCACAATCGATTATATCATCGGTATCGTGTCTTGTATAATTCCGATTGGATTCGGCTATCAATTACGTACATACTGATCGCGTGAAAGTGTCGAGAGCAATTCGGTATCCGCGTGCAGCACCGGATCCGCCACGATTGGCCGTGCCTGCCATTTATTAATATTAAACGAAAATTCGTTATCCAACTGGCCTTGGACCGTGTTCCTTTCAGTTCTAGTATTGATGATAGTTGTTGCGAACGGTAACAAGTGGAAGACAGCGGTGATGCGAGCCGAGAGCGCGGAGTCTCTGTGGCCCACGACGGTTGCGGACGATGCACACGAATCGATTGTCGCAAGCTGTCATTTATGAAATCTAATTTCTATAGACGATTACTTTCGAAGGAAAATTCGACATGGCGCGCGTTTTGTAATAGATATTGAAAGCGCGGCGGCTCGGCTCGGCTCAGCGTCGAAAGTGAGACCGAGAGGTTGCGCAGGCGCGTTACGAAGTTTTTATTGTCGGCCGCGCGCGAAATCACTTGAAAGTTGTATTGTCCTTGGATATTTCACTTCTTTATTTGTTGCGTTTCCGACACCCGAGCCGAAGTTCAGTTCGCTTTGAATGTGTTCGTGCCTCCGCCGCGGCTGGCGGTCCCCTTCACTGCGAACACTAACGCTTAGAATTTGTCATGGCGAATGAAAGAGCGCAATTTCTACCGCACAGCCTCGCCTAAAGGTTACATGTACATTCTCCGGTGGTTCGGAAGCGTCACTAGTGTGCGTCTTACCAGAGTATAATGTGAGATGAGAATCGGGTGCCGCTGGGGCGCTCCAGGGTGTGTGCGGGAGCGCGCGGCTTCCCGGCGCTTGCGCCACTTCGCCGCTTGCGACAGCTTCCTGCGGGAGAGTGCGAGGCCGCGCGAGTTCCGCACACTTGTTTGTTGCACAACGTTTATCGACGACCCGGTTTCGACTTTCGTTACGGGAATCACACAAACTGAATCCTGTGATGCACTGCAGTATCACTGTAATCCGGGAGGCGGGTGGAAGCGCGGCGGTCGGCGCGACGGCGCTGTGGGCCGCGGGCGCCGGGCGAGTGGCGCGGCCCGCTCGGCGCCGCGGTCGGTTGCACCACACTGGAAAGTAAAAGTGAGCGGCGCGGGGCGCGGCACATTTCTCCCACTTTCGCTGGCGTGATTCATTCCTCGGCGTCAAGGCCGCTTCCCGCAGCTCCCGCGCGGCCGTACTCCCGGTCACGTCGCGCCACCTCCATACGTCACACTCCATGCTGCACTCTGCACACACCTACCAAATGACGATCATGTGCTAAATTATATTTTTGCGGGAGACTGCGCGTTTATATCACACCGTTGCATGATATACGGAACACAACACTACAGAAACGATTACACACGCCACAAGCTAAAAATAGGTATTAATAGTAAGTACTTATGGTAGGTAGGTAGGTACTGTTCATATTACAGGTGAGTATTTCATTCGCGGATTTGTGTCGGTGGTGTGAAAATAAGTAAGAGAGTCACGCCGTCGACAGTTTGCTTTAGGTACACTCTACGACATCAATGAGCTGAAGATCCTAAGCTCATTCAGGTACTACCGTCTTTAAAAAACTGACTTAAAAGATAGGCTGAGCTGTTGAGTTCTGCAAGATCATCAGGATAGACACAGGCTCGGCACCTCTGCGGTCCATTTCATTAAACAACAACACACAATTTTAACGTCGATATAAAAGATGTGTCGTAATCGCAGTCAGGACTTTTTTGTTTAATAAGTCCTGTTTTTAGTAGGCTTTTTTACCATGAAAATTCTTTATGATGATAAAAGTAACAGCGCTAATAAGCGTGTCTGTAAGTAAGGACCATGGACTGTGTAGGACTGTTGGACTAGCAACGGCAAAAATTGAACTCACAGCTCCCATACAATAGTGTTATGGTCGTGACCCATTTCAGATATACACAGTGCTAATAACATTCCATTTCCGCCCGTAACCGCAAACATATTGTTAATTGGCGTTGTTATTATACTTTGTACTACGCGATGGTATCCACTAGGAAGTGTAAGAATGTAGCACAACACCGATATTCTTGGAGGGAGGTCCATGTAAAATCACCTAATTTGGTGCTAGAGACTTTCCCAACATAAAACGCCCAATTTTTCATATTTTACCAAACAGGTGTGATCAGCAGATAACTCTTATTGTCTAGTTTAGTTGTAAGCTGCTTTTTGCTGAAATACGACGTGCAAGCTACTTATTTAGAACCTTAAGGTGGTCGAGCATACACTTTTCTGACTGTACGTTAGCTGTGCATTATGGGAGAACCTTTCTTTCCTCCCTTAAATGTCAGCATGGTAAGATTCGCTTCATATATTCGTTTTATTTTATTTTTTATTCAATTAGTAGACCTACTTGCTCCTGAAGTTTGAACTTGTGTTATAACATGATGCCACTGCTCTGTTCGGATGTTCTCGTTGTCGAGGGGGCGAAACTCTTCCGCGGTTAATACCCACGGTACAAGTGTATATATTAGTGTGGGGATAGGAATATGCTCGTAATAAGCTTCATAAATATGTGTATTATCTTGAAATTTGATTCTTAAATTATTATGACAGAAAGTAAAAGACGGTGACGTGTTTAAACTAATGTTTAAACACGTAAATATCATAAAAAATTGGTATTAAGAAAATTATAATACGTTAAATAAAACGTTTTTCAAGTTACTACTAACCTGATTACTCAATGTCTGCAATAAATTTCCATAAATCCCTAAGCCGAAGACAATGCACAAGCCCTGTTGACCGTGGAAAGTGTTCCTCGCTGATAGAGCACGTTGGCGTTAACCCGCGCACTCGTCGTTTGAACAATATTGTATTATTCATTGTTCAGGATTGATTGCTTTATTGACTGCTGATGCTTGATGCAAGTATTTCGACAGATGCATGTCCCGAGTGCGGTAGTTTCGAAAGAGCTTCTATCCTTCGACAAAAGAGAGGTGTTAGTTGAATATGGTACAGTCATATTTTACTCTGTTTTGTCCCTAATATTAATAATAATAATAAATGGGGTCGGTCGACCGGAACGGTACCAGTTATGTGTACAGCAACAATAATAGCCTAATATTCACAAAACTTCAAATCACCACTACTAGATACATTTAAATTAAACACCTATTAGTTTATTTATGACGAAAAAAGTATAGATGAATACATAAACAGTATAGAAGCGATGTGAACTGCACATTGATCTACTTATAATATATAAATTATATCGTTATGCTCTATATTAGTTAACTTTGAAAAGGCCAGAATATTTCCAAGTGATGCTAAAATTTAAATAATATAAATAGGTCCAGCCAACTCAAACTAAATTAATCCGTCAATCATAAAGTAATAATGTATTGAGTTGTCGGTAAACAGCCAATCTTAAATACAAGGCATAGGCTGTACGCGCCGCGTGGGTGGATGTGCCCGGAGGAGGTTTCGATGTGTTCAAATAAAATTATTACGGACATATTTTTTTATGACAATAGGTAATTACTTTATCATTTAATTTAAGTGAATGACAGCGCACAGCTTTAACTAGCGGGCCTAGAAGGATGAAACTTTATACACCAAAGTATGAAGAGTTTTTAAAAATGTACCCCCTAAGGGGCGCTAGTAAAATGCGATGCCGGCTAGCTCTTTGTAATTTGAAATGTTTTAGCTGTTTATGGGCAGTCAAAATGCATACCATCAGGCAAGCAATTGCTTGATTCATCATTGAGTTTAAAAAAGTCAGACTGTAAAAGGAGAAAATTCTACTTCACTCCCACTAAGCTGTTACTGCTTATTGCATAATTTTTTCGAATACATAGGATTAATAAGGTATCAAAAACATACAAAAAGATGATGCTTATCAATGCAAAGACAATGTATCAATAAACGCTAGATGATGCAATTGTCAAAAAAACAACAGAGGATTTTGAATGTTCAGGTGAAAAATCCTTGAAACATCCCTATAGATAACATATTCTATTCACGTTCGATCCCCGGGTCGAGCAGAATGATATTGGGTTTTTCTAATCGGTATCAGCCCGGAGTCTGGAATTTGTGCGCGATATGGCGATAGGCTCGCCCCTTATCACCATCATGGGACGGAATAAGCACAGCGAAAAGTGGGTGCACTAGTTGTGCCTCTGCCTACCCCTTTGGGGATAAAAGGCGTGAGTATGCGTATAACATATTGAGTCATATATGAGACATGTCTAGGTATGTTTTCTTCAAATCCACGTGGCGATGTAAGGCCAGTTTAGTATGCAGTTTAAATCACGCAAGCCCGATAGTGTTAAAAATACCTTTTCCTGTTTAGTATTTTATTAGACATCGTTAATATAACTTCAAACTAAATTTGCAATAGGTATCTCGTGGATCACTGGGCTGTAGCGGTGGTGAAACTTGATTGGGATCTCTGCCTCTGCCATTTAGATCCTGAGTTTGATAGATGGCGAAATTACTTACTTGGTTTGAAGAAATACGCCTATTGTTACTTACTATTTTACTCTTTTCGTTAGGAATATTGTTAGAACTATATTTTTGAAGGAACTTAATTGACGTGGTTCCAGAAGACAAGCGTAAAGTGGAAGATTTTGTATGATTTGAGAGATTGGTGAAAGTCCTTAATCTTCTTTTCTCCCTAATGACCGACAAAAGCTCCATCAAACTTCAGGCATTTTACTTACTGTGCTGTTTTCATTATAGACGCTATTGATAATAAAACAATGAATAATAATACCGTATTAGAAAACAAGTGTCCAATGTTTGTTTTATTGTGCATAAAGCGCATGCGTCTCTGACAGGCGGACAGTCGGCCGAGGCGACATTGAAAGTTGGCGTTACCTTACGTAACACTAGAAACGTCGGGCGAGTGTATTGAATATCAGCCGAGCGCACGTGGCTTCGGCACACCAACGCACATCAACACACACACGCACACACTGAGCCCCGTGTAATTACTGGACATTATGACACTAACATTTACACCCTCCCGCGGCCCAATTGCCGTTTGCACGAAGTTGCATTGTAAATGAGTGAAATTGGGATGTAGTGTATTATACTGTATTTTGGTTTGAAGGAAATTTTAGTCATCATAATTACTAGGCATTAATAGAGTGTAGGTAAATGCCAGTTTTGTAAGTTTCGGTTCATGTTGCTAGTATGCGTATGTGCGATTGTGACGCTTGCCATAGGTTGAGCGGTTTACTTTTGTTATTATCCAGTTGTATAAATAGTTATTTCTCCCTCCTCGTTGAGAGTGGTTGCAGCTTACAACGTCGTTTCTTGGTAAGACCTCTAATGTGTCAGAGTGACGAGCACGGATCTGCACACTAGCAAGTGGGTCAATACTCACCAGACATCGAGTGTTCTCCACTGACGAAACCAGAAAAACAATAGACATTTCACCGCTCAAGAAAAGGAAGGGAGTTAAGAAAGAGGAAGTTTTTAGTCCTCCGTAAATCTCTTACTATAATATGAAATGTTACAGGAATTCGTCACTTCTTGTTGATTTTTCGTGACACAGTGATATTACGTCGGTCTAGCCAGCAAATTCCACCAGTTATTATATTACTCATATTTATGTAGTAAACGTATTCTTGTAAAGCATGCTCTACTTTTATTGATCTCAATGAAACCGTTTCGTCCAATTTGTTGTGAGAATGTAGTATGAAGACAGACGTACAAATTACTTGCGATTGTGTCACGTTTCTACAAACGTAGTCTAGCAATTGCACATGGTCGCCTTTCCTTTCGAATGGCACCAGCCAAACAGTCCAACAGTCTCGAAGGAGAAACAGACCACTGTTTCTCCTTCGAGACAGGTAGGTGGGAGGATCCCTTGGATTTATTAAAACCCATTATATTATCAAGAATCGTTATTATGCTTGACTACTGTATAGATAATTATCAAATAAAGGATTTTTTTTCAAAAACGAATACGTACAAAGAAGTGTCCATTACGATGGCGACCATTTCTCTTGCGCAGTCTCCTCATAAAAAAAGATTGGTTTATTAAGCAGAGCATTTTCAGTATTACCACACAGCCTAGTAATAAACTACTCAACATATAAGGATTGGCGCACATTATCGCCCCGTCAACTTATCGCCCGAAAATAAAGCAAACTTAGCTAGCGAAAAATAGACTTATGTATATTGTGTCTATAAAATACGCTTTATTCTGAAATATGAGTTTTTGTTGGTGAGTTCCAAATTTTTATTCTATATCTCTTTCCAGATTCAACAAGTGTCTATCTAATAATATCTAACTTACATAAGGTTCGGTGCAGACTTTGTGGCGCTTATAAAAAAACGGTGTAAACGTACTGTTTGATTTAGCTTAAAGTATTCTTCTAATAAAAATAATTTCTTATTACGAAATCTGGATTCCGGATCAGTTTAATCTCGCGCTGTTAAATTTACTATTATATAAACAATTATACGACATGAGTCTATTTTGCAACGAGTTATTTTGTGCCTATGTACCAAGACCATAAGTGTGCGTCAACCATAAAACATAAAAAAATATTGGGCGGGGTTCGGAGTGCATTCGCAATTGGAGCGTCCAGTTTATTAGTACATTTACGTGATAACCTCCCACAGTTATCTCGAGATTTACTCTCTCTTTCTAATGTTGACCTAATTCCGTGAGGCGGATAGCGTTGCATCTCGAGAGGTTGACTGTATTTGTGTTAAGGTTACTTCATTGCTGAGTGGTAGGTATAGAAGTTACTGAAACCCTAGGGTCGTGAAGTCCTGGGTTCGAATATCGTTAGAAAATGGACAAACTTAAGAGTTTTATTATTCGATAAATTCGTTTTAGGTGGTAAAAATGTTTAGACTTTCCGGTGGCAGCCACTTGTCAGTAATTTAGGCGTATGTCGTGGTCGACATTATAATATTTATATAAACTGGGCTTTACTTACCTACCAATTGGCAATTGCCATCAGGTGCAGTAACTGATAGGCTGAGAACAAATAATTATCATTGCTTTATTGTTCCTCATAATAACCTTACACGTATACGACGCGGCAGCGTGAGTTTATAAACTGGCTACGTTCATCAATTTCGTACTTTACTGTCTACGGTCTACGCCATGTGCAATAGTTCTCAGCGACCTTTAGGGCGTCTGTCCATTTCGTAAGGGTCTTAGCGTTTATGTTGCGCTCTCGCTCGAGACAATCTCGCACCAAAGGGCAACTATGTCTATCCACCCCACCTCTATTGAGGTTCAACATTTAAACCTGCAATAATTTTTGAATTCTTAACTTGCGCTAGGTAATATACCAATTAAAAGGTTTTGACTAGAATCACTAAATGGATATCAACTCTATCTACTTTTGCCTGTAATTAATGTGGAAGCATGGTTGTGATCCAGGTTTACTATTTGAAGGACATTGTTTTGCTAGTATTATCAAATTCAACGTCTGATCTCAGTGCGACGAGCGAAGTTCAATCATACGCGCTTGGTAATGGTTCCTCAAAGACAGTAGGTGTTTAACCTGAAATGCGCCACAATTACACTGGCTACAATAAGAGATACCATCATTGCGGCATGTTCATATAGCTAAGCTTGTTTCATCTAAGGTATCTACATTATTACCTACTTCGGATCTGCTAAATATCACTCGCAAAACACCTATCAGAGCTCGCCTCAATAAGTATACATTTAAAATTACTACTAACGATAGTAGAGCTCAAAGAAAACTATGTCACAGCCTTGATGTTACGACTGATAACCCCGCCGGGAATCGAACGCGCTATCATTCAGAAACCAGATTTGGCTGTTACGCAAGCGGAAACTGTGTGTGTAGTCAGCCGTACCGATAAGCTATAATGTTTATATTTCGTCCAAGTGTTTTAGGGTTCCGTCATATATTATTATAAAACGAATGATTTATCTTATAGTGAACGAGTTATTGATTAGTAGCTTATCTTCTTCTAAATGTTTTTAAGAATCCTGGCTCGATAGCACCTAGCATAATTGAATAAAGATGTTTCCAATAGTCACACGCAGACTTGACACCAGACTATGATAATTGATAAGTTATGTGTGACCCCACAATAATTATCCATGGTCTATAGTAAATATTACATCTACGTCTCATTCGACATAGAGCTGGTTCAAGACGTGGGTTTTCGATACGCCCTCTTCTCTACAGTCTAAAGAAGGGCGCGTATCGAAAACCTACAAGAGTCTAAACTATTCGATAGGACAACTACCAAAATAAATACCTATTTATTTCATTTCGTATCACAATAAATATTAGACTTCTCAATATTCATTCAAATGAACTAATATAAAAGTCCGGGCGTACGGAACACTCGCAGTGGCTTCCCTCACACTTGGCTCAAGTTTCACTCACACTCAACAGTTTTTTGATGATAGTGAGCGAGTATAGGTATTCCTTTTTTCATATACTATACATTTAGCGTCGTCAGTCATGTTTGGATTATTGCTATAAAAATATTGACATGTAATGAAACCGGTCTGTATCACATTATACTCAGTAAGTATATTTACTATAATTCTCATTAAACAGCTACATAGCATCGCCTGCAGGGAGCTTGCTAGATAAGTTTTTAGTGCCTAGAGACAGTCTCTCGAATAGAGACGATGGAATTGATTTCTTTATATACCGTATGTATATACATACATACATATACATATACACTCACGCCTTTAATCCCCGAAGGGGTAGGCAGAGGCGCAACTAGTGCACCCACTTTACGCCGTTATTCCGTCCCATGATGTGATAGGGGGCGAGCCTATCGCCATATCGGGCAAAAATTCCAGACTCCGGGCTGACACTGAATTTTTAAAAAACCCAATATCACTGCCCGACCCGGGAATCGAACCCAAGACCTCAGCATTGAAGTCATACCGTAATACAACTACGCCACCGAGGCAGTCGCACCGTATGTATGTGCTTCTGTGTATACCGTCTGTGATAGGTCATCTAAATAACCTGCAGAATACCGTTTTACAAATAGATGGTTGGTACATTAGGTGACTTTTGACTGTCTATTTGGTTGTACATGAAGAAACTGAGGGGTTGATCTCCGCAACGAGTTACGAGACAAATGTTTGTTGATACAAATGTTCCGATGCTGGGTGTTCTACAGTCCCTCGTTGTTTATAGTGCGGACACAATGCTAGTGTCTACTGCGAGGTCAGGAATCATGGATAGTTTTACGATACATATTTAAATATGTACATTTGATAACTCAAGAAAATATACTATCACGTTTTAATGTGACGGTTAAAGAAATAAAAATTTAAATTTACTCGGCAAGATCGCGAATGATTTGATATTAAAATAATAATATTATAACATCGATACAATATCGATACCAGGCTTATTTATAATATTATTGTGGAATTCTTGCGTGAGTTTTATGATAACTTTACTTATGTCATGTTCATTTGAAGATTTGTGAAGACAAGTAACTATAATATTATTATAATGCAAAGTAAATAAATCTTCGCGTTTATTAGCCCTGTTTACCTAAAATTTCTGTCTTATTGTATGAGACAGTCACACACCTTTAAAATTCTTATGGGGAAAATTCTTGGATTTATACTAGTGTCTTCCATCGCCAAAACAAGCCATATTAAACAATGAATACAGTCGTAATGTTAACTCTGAGGGATTTAACCCGTGACCTCCGTCACATTAATCTGATCTAGTCTTTTAGTTTATTGACGCTTTATATGATTTTTGGGTGATTATCTATACATATAAATAAAATTGGAGTGTCTGTTTGTAATATTGAAATAACCGTTTTTTACTACATGTATATGAATATAATATATACGGTACATACACCAAAATAACATTTTTTTAAATTTTTGTCTGTCTGTCTGCCTGTTTGTTCCGGTTAATCTCTAAAATGGCTGGACCGATTTTGACGGGACTTTTATTGGCAGGTAGCTGATGTAATAAGGAGTAACTTAGGCTACTTTTTATCCCGGGAAAATATAAAGCGGGACTTTTATCCCGGGAAAACTCATTCACGCGGGCGGAGCCACGGGCAACAGCTAGTAATAAATGAATGAGCAGAATGCGGTTTCCCACATTCTTGCGTCAGTAGTAAATGTCACCATTTCTCACCAATTCTTTATCAGTGACACGATACATGTAAATTTAAATTTATTAGTGCAATATTTTAAAATAAACATACACAATACTCCTTTCTAATATATCTATACTAATATTATAAAGAGGAAAGATTTGTATGTAAGTATGTTTGTAACGAATAAACTCAAAAACTACTGAACGGATTTCGATGAAATTTAGCACACGGGTAGATCATATCCTGGATTAACACATAGGCTACTTTTTATTCCGGAAAAACTTTTTCACGCAGGCGAAGCCGCGAGCAGAAGTCTAGTAATATAATATTTGTAATTTTTTCAAATGTATGAATGCAAAAGTGTATCTATTAGTTTTTTACTTAATAACGAATCGACTTGATATTCTTAATTTTTTTTATAGAGTGTAATATAAGTTGTAAATTTGCTTGGTTTTTGTGGAGGGCATGCTGACATTTTATTCTTGAGAATGGACATTCACGCGAATGTAGACAGATAAAAGCTATCACAGTATGACTTTTACTATAGCATACACATTTGGTTAAAGCCAACCCGCACTAGACTAGTGTGGTAGACGAAGGCCCAAACTGTTATAGTAGAGGAGGCACATGCCCAACAGTGGGACATTGTACAAGACCGGTAATATAATTAAGATGATTTTTACTTTTTATATCTAGTGTAAGTGGTAAAACAACTTTCCTCCCTACAATAGTAGAAGGCTGCAGTAACTCGCTGGATGCAGGCCGCTTCTAACAAGAGCTTCAAGGCTCTGGAAATCTTTAGGGACGGCCTATGTTCTACAGTCGACTTGCAGAGGCTGATGATGATGATGATCGGCATAGAAGATGGCCGTGAAGGCTGCCACTCGAATTTAGTACAGTTAATGAGATTTTTGGTTACTGACCGGAGTATTTAATGTTTTTATTGTTTTACGATGGCTCGACATAGTGGATTCACTGCACCTGATGGTAAATAAAGTGAAGCCCAAAATAATGTCGACCGGCAAGAAATAAACATCCTTGGTCGGTCGGCACAGTTATGCCGGCCTGCATTATTGCTTTTTTACGCTCCGCTTTGCGCCGTCCAACCTTCTGAAATGGATATTTTTAAGGGGGCTCATTTCTTATTGCTATAAAAATATGACAGAACTAAGGTCTGTAATCAAGAAAATCTAAAACTATAATTTTTTTTTTTTTTCGAAAATATGATACTTACCATTAACGTGGTACAGCGCATTATGTACAATAGGGTAGTTTCCTATGTTCTATTTTCTACATTATTTTGTATGTAACAGAAAATATTACGAAATAGAAAATTGTTTTGTGGGATCCTGCAACGATAGTCCCGCAACACGTGGAACTGGAAAAGACTCGGGATCCCGGAATACCGGGATCTGGGGATTGGAAGCTAAGAAGATATTTTTTTATAAGAGACTATCTTGAAGATACAAATGCTTGGGATTAGGTTGCTCAGATTCACACATGTTCTATAATTAAATTGTGCCTATTATATTGTTACTTGCAATTTGTAAACAATATATATAAAAAAAATATAATAAAAGACCTACGCTGAGTTTCTTGGTGCTTCTTCTCAGGTCAGTGGGCTTTACCGAAGCACTGGTAGAATCTTTAGATGATAAAAACATTGTAAAAATTACGTGTAAAAGTGCCCTTAGGGGCCTAATTACTTAATAAATGATTTGAATTTGAATTTGAATTTCTATATTCGATCCCTATATTTTTTTATACGGGCACAGCAAAGTGGCTCCACTGCACCTGGTGGTGAGCGGAGTAGCGTCTAGAGTACCTATCGACTGACAAGAGATGGAATATTCCTTAGCCATTCGATAATATTATGCCGTTCTGTTCGGAAACGAATATACACAGACAGAACCCGTAACGCATTTGCCTGGGCTACTATGGGTGGTTTTAAAGAGCAACTTGGTTGATAGGTACATGTTAATAGTAAAACTGAAATAAAAGTGAAGTTATGTTGATTATTTCATTGTTTTTCTCCTTATACCCGCAAATAACGGGATCCCGTGGGATTGAAAATTTCAGTCCCGCAAATACCGAGATTGAAGATCGGCTGCGGGATTGGAAGCCCTAGTATGGGACAACCCACAGCCATGTCTATTTCTGCCGCTGTAAATGCACTTTTGCGTTTCTTTTTTAATGACGTTATAACGCGTGCATCTACTAGCCAATATGCATTAACTTACATTAATGCATAGTGGCCATCGCCAGAGCCACCAGGTCAGAGCTCGCCATCTTGATTTATTACTATCTCAAGATGGCAAGCTCAGTTAAATTCTTTGTAATTCATAGTCCTGGGAGGAGACTCTGTTTGTAAGTAGTCGTAGCGACCAACAGGCGAGAATGTCGTTTATCGCGTTATTTGCTACAACAAAAATTAAACACCCATAAACAGAAACATCCAGCTGTTGTTAGTTGTCACTAAACCATATTAAAACTTGGTTTTCAGTGACAATTGTAATTTACACCATAATTTTCCTTTATGAGACACAATGTTTTTAGTAACAATAAATGCCACGGTGATTTCGTAACAGAAATAAATAAATTTCCTTGTGTGCTTGCTCTATGGGTTGTTGCAAGCTGTGAATTTTCCGTAGTATTATAATGCTCTTTGCTGTGAATACTCGCGAGCCACGTGACTCAATAAACTGCTTTATGGACTCGTGTTATCATAATAATATGCAATGTTTCTCCAGGATAAACTCGTTTGAAAGTTTGTGAGGATTATATGTTATTTATGTATTTAGAACGTTTTTAAAAAAGTTAGTTATTAATGAAGAGGTATAACAATAATTTTGAAGTGAAACTTCTTTATCGACGTACGGGAGAAATCTATGCTAAAAATATCGTCACATTTTCTGTGACTTTGGACCGTGCCGGCGCCGTCTTCTAGGGTTATTATTTCGTAGAGAATCTTGACATCGCGATGTAGTAATTAGGTGAAACTGTATAGAGCCATCTATTGTTGACAAGCGTAAACAGTTTAAATATTATGGTATGCTACACTTTTTCGAAGAGAATCTTGACATCGTCATGTAGTAATTAGGTCGAACTGTACAGAGCCATCTATTGTCGACAAGCGTAAACAGTTTTAATATTATGGTTCGCTACACTTACTGAAATTCATTTAAATGAATAGTAAAAGTGAGAGATTATTTTTTTATTGTTTTGAAAAACCTCAAGAGATTATGATTTTGGTATTATTTTTATGTTAACCTGACTTTTAATTGTAAGTATTAGTAAATGTATATTAATTTATTGAAATTAACCATCATTTAATAATATGACTGTCAATTTAGCAGACAATAACATTTATATATATTTAAATAATAATAATAAAAATAATTTGACTGTATTAATGGAATACAATAATTATTAAAAGAACAGTGAAAAAAATGAATTGACACTTTTTTTTAATGAAATGAAATGAATAATGGATCCAAGTGAACCAAAGTGACCGACATAGCTCTGAGAGTTAGTAGGTTGAAGTGGCAATGGGCTGGCCACATATGTCGCAGAACAGATAACCGCTGGAGTAAGCGTGTTCTGGAGTGGAGACCGCGTCTTGGCAAACGTAGCGTGGGACGCCCTCTGGCCAGATGGCGGGACGACTTGCACAAGAGGGCCGGCAGCGACTGGATGCATAAAGCAGCAGACCGGGCTCTGTGGCGTATCTTGGGTGAGGCCTATGTCCAGCAGTGGACTGCAGCGGGCTGATGATGATGAATGGATCCAAGTTCCATATTTTTGCCCCTTTAATATCCATAAAGTTTAAGCTTGGTTAGATTTTTAAGCGGACACCTCCTTTGGCATACGGATTAATCATGTCCTGAATTAAAACATAGGCTACTTTTTATCCCATTAATTTGCTCCCATGGGAAATAATGGATATTTTAAATCTCATACTTTAAGTAGATGGTGCTGGCGTCGTACTGAGTTTTTTGGACTTTTGTAACGATAAAGGCTGTCCACGCGGGCGAAGCCGCGAGCAACACCTAGTCTTGTATAAAGATACATAAGTTAGGCTACCTTTTGACTCAGTAAGTTCACTGTATCCTTATATTTCAGCCAAAAAATTCACGTTAACTTACTTGCAAACAAAAGCTTATATGTTATATTAAATATAATAAAGTATATAACTGGTCCAAATAAATGTTTTTTTTTTGTATTCTTATGTAACAAGCTATTTTATTAGTATATTACATACAGAACGTTCGTTTATAGATGCATTGTTATTATCGTACTATTTTATTCGCCATACATAATATTAGATGGTACTTCCATATAAATAAAGGACGTGTCCAAAAACGGGCCTCAAATTATAACCAAGATACTTTATATATATTTGGATAGTATTCCCAAAAACCAATTTTGAGATTAATGTAATTTTAGTTTGCTTGAAAACTACATTTAATATGAACTTTAAAAAAAAAGTAAGTATAAATGGAGGGGTCTAAAAATATTTCTTTAATGTATCCAAGATCCATATTTTTGCCCCTTTAATATCCATAAAGTTTGAGCCTGGTTGAATTTTGAGGCCCAGCACCCATACAAAAAGCGGACATCTCCTTTACTAAACTTCACACATAAATTATATTATCTTCAACATTTAAATTAGGAATAAAAATTAAGATCTATTATCTTGGACATTATTATAGGTAGGAAACCTGCATACCTGAGAAGTTCTCTATAAGAATTTCGAAAGGTATGTGAAGTCTGTCAACCCGTACTAGGCCAGCTTGGTGGACTAAGGCCCAAACCCTCTAAGTAGCAGAGGACACCCGTACTCAGCAGTGGGCAGTATATAATATAAGGCTGGTATGGTGGTGGTATCTTCGTTACAGAATTTGTAATGAACATCCAATCATTTATGTTCCAAGTTTCTTCCTTTAGGTTGAGACAGAATTGATTCCCGGTTTACTATTCAGCCATTACGTACAAATACTTTATTAAAGAAATGATTAAGACATTAAATAAAGCTAAATAAGGCATTCAATTATTCCTGCTTCGAGTGTTGTTACTTTAGGAAGCTGACCCTTCAAAAATTTTGATTAATTATATTCAAATGTTATCGGATCCTTCTAAAAATAAAAAATTGAACTAGCTTTTAATGAAATATTTTTATAAATGACATATTGCGAAAGAAAAGTTTTACTTCAAGCCAAAGGTAATTTTTTTTGCGTCGTCGCAATATTTCCTAACACTGGAGGCAGGAGGCGAGTGACTAAAGTTAAATGATCGAAGTTTATCGACTTATTCATTGTTTACGTCATTAATTAACTTGAATTGAGATTATAAAAAAATATTGACGCATTTAATCCTACACACGAAAAACAATATAACCGAGGTTAAATTTAACTGTACACTAATTAAATATTTCCAGTGTTTGCGCTACGTGGAACAACCGCAAAGTGCTTTCGATTTTCCAATTAAAATAGTATGTTAGTACTAAGTGCATAAAACATTAGTTGTCATTATGGTTACGTGTGTAACGGACATGTCCTTTTTGGACATGGGGCTTAAAATTCTTACCAAGATACTTTAAATATATTTGGATAGTAGGTACTCCCAAAAACCAGGCCTTTGCAGTAAATCGTATAATTTTAAAGTACTCCAATTTTGAGATTTATGTAATTTTATTTGGCTTAAGAACTACCCTCAAAATAAACGTTTTGTAAAAGTTGTTATAAATCAAGGGGTCTAAAATTTGTTTTTAATGTATCCAAGATCCATATTTTTGCCCCTTTAATATCCATAAAGTTTTAGTATGGTTAGATTTTGAGGCCCAGCATCATTGATATGTAAAAATGCCCAGCACCCATACAAAAAGCGGACATCTCCTTTAAATAATTTAGTGCCTCGGTGACCGAGCCTAGTTGGGAGTGGAACGGACTGCCGAGACGAATGTCCGCAGGTTCAAAAACCAAAGGCACACACTTCTGACTTTTCTAAAAAGTTATGTGTGTATTCTTTGTTTGAAAACATCGTGAGGAAACCTGCATACCTGAAAAGTTCTCTGAATTTCGAAGGTATGTGAAGTCCGCCAACCCGCACTAGGCCAGCGTGGTGGACCTTAGTCCACCACCTAAAACCCTCTCAGTAGCAGAGGAGGCCCGTGCTCAGCAGTGGGCAGTATATAATACAGGGCTGGTATCATCAGGCTAAATAAATAAATAAATAAATATGAATATCCCATATTGATACTCAAGGTACATCTAAATCATCATAATCGGTTCTACGGTTTACTTTCTTTACCCTTTTAACCTTCTTATTTGGAGGTTAATAAAAAACTGAATATGTCATATCTATTTTCAAGTTCAAGAGATGCCCAAACCAAATTTAAGTAGTATTGTTTCAGCGGTTTAATTTCTTTACCGTTTTACCCTCTAATTTAGGGGTTAGTGCAAAAATAATATCTCATATTAATGTGCAATACAATCGGAGCAACAGTATTTTTTCCCCTTTTTTAACCCCCTTAGTTAAGGGTTAAAAAAATATCCCATAGTTATCTTTACGGTTATAGATAACACCATACCAAATTTCATTACAATCGGTTCCAGAGAGTGATTTTAATTGCGGTGGCTATTTTCTACCGATACTATACTCGCACTTTAACGCCTTTCTTTTCAAAAAAGCTAGAGTCAGATAGAGTATTGTTAAAAATTTACTGAAATCTCTTCATGAGACGAGAGGTGAAGTTCTTGAGCTGTATGTTCGCAGTGGAATTCTCGGTTCGATTTTCATATAGGGCGACAAAAACTTGTAATAGATTTTTGATTCGAAAATCTCCAACATGTTGCCCGAGGCTGCAGCTGGTAGCTGATATAGTTTCGGTTATATTAGGTTACGTTCGACTTCTATTACATCATAGGATGGATATAAGCTCGGAAAAATGTGAGTACACTGGTTTTACCGGTACCTAATGCTTGGGGATAAAAGCATTTGCTTACGTTATTGTTTTTATTTTAATTTTGAACGCTTTAGTTAAAAAAAAATAACCTTGGCCAATACAGGTGGTAGGTGGTAGGGTACTACGGCATTCCAATTTGAAAGAAGGAAAGCGTAGCCAATGTAATTACTAGGTATTATAAGGCTTCTTATATCTATTAACATCTAATGGCCCAGGACAACAAACACGGTTAACTGTATGTAGAGCTTTGTTTTAAAAGTTCTGGGTAGTGTTGCTGCTGTTAATTTACTGCTATTGTCGTGGCATTTATTATCCGGCGAACAGCTCGTGTCATCATAATATTTTTTTTACAAGATAAAATAAAATTAAATGGATGATACGTTAACGGGAAATACAATTTTATCGCAAAATAGGAAAATACTAATCGCATGGGATGTGTGTAATAATTAAAATGTAATAAAAAGTGAGCACTAACAGAGGAAACCATTATCGACAGCTCCTGAATCACGTTGTTAAGCCCAACGTGACGGCCGCCATGATAAATTGCAATATGTGAGGCGAACTTATCCGCTTGTTAGAACATGTACATAAATATATAGATATACTGTCATGCTATACTATACGACGATTGGCGCTTTTACTACTGCGATATGTTTAATATATTTTTTATATTTTAGAGATCGATATGCCTAAGAAGTCACGTCATCTCCTTACGTTTTGACTTAACATTTTGGTGACGACGATGACGCGCGCTACAAATTTTTGGGCGGGAATTACGCAGATCAGGAAGACTTTGTCACAGCGACCGCCTGGACGTTCCGGGACGCCGCTACCTTGGCGGCGGTGGGCACCGGCCAAGTAGTAAGTCGGATTCGAAGGTTGGGTTTAAAGGTGGCCCTCGAGAAAACCGAGGCCATTTGTTTCCACGAGCCTCGGAGAGGGCCACCGGCCGGTGCCCACATCGTGGTTGAGGGGGTGCGGATTCCCATCGGCAAAGACATGAAATATCTAGGTTTAGTCTTAGATAGCCGATGGAAATTCGGCGCCCATTTCAAGGAATTGGGGACGAAACTGTCTCGGGCAGGGGGCGCTCTGTCCAGCCTGCTGCCCAACCTCGAAGGTCCTGGCATCCCTTGCCGGAGGTTATATCACGGAGTCATGCGGTCCATGGTCCTCTATGGCAGCCCCGTTTGGGCTGACTCCCTGAACCACCCCTGCGTCGCCCTCCTGCGCACTCCGCAGAGAGCTTTGGCGCAGCGGGCGATCAGGGCGTACCGCACGGTCTCTTTCGAGGCGGCTTGTTTGTTGGCCGGATTTCTGCCCTGGGATCTGGACGCCAAATCCCTCTTCGATGTCTTTCATTGGCGGGAGGAGGCGTCCAGTCGCGGGCAACATCCGGCCCTGAAGGAGGTGGAGGCCATGAGGGCCTCCCTACGGCAAGCCGCCGTGGAGGAGTGACGTCTCAGGCTGGAGGCCCCGTCAGCGGGGCTCAGGGTCGTCACGGCAGTGCGTCCTGTCTTTGCTGAATGGCTGGACAGGCGCCACGGTGCGGCAACGTTTCGCCTGACGCAGGTGCTCACCGGGCATGGCTGCTTCGGTGAGTTCTTGTGGCGGGTAGTGGGGAAGGAGTTGTCGGCCGTGTGTTACCACTGTGACAACTGCCCGCTGGATACGGCCCAGCATACAATGGAGTTTTGCCCAGCCTGGGATGAGGAGCGTAGCGCTCTCAGAGCAGTCGTCGGAGGAGACCTCTCGCTGCCGGCCGTGGTCGCTTCCATGGTCGACAGCCGGAGG
The DNA here is from genome assembly GCA_947568825.1 of Sphinx pinastri. Classification (NCBI taxonomy): domain Eukaryota; kingdom Metazoa; phylum Arthropoda; class Insecta; order Lepidoptera; family Sphingidae; genus Sphinx; species Sphinx pinastri. The sequence continues at coordinate 21,267,409 of OX387617.1, forward strand.
TCCTGGCGTGCGGTGGCACATTTCTGTGAGGTGGTCCTCTCGCGGAAGGAGAGTGCCGAGAGGGATCGGAGGCACGGAGATCCCTCCCGCCGCCAGACGAGACGTAGGAGGCGCCGGGTGGACGACTGACCGGCGTCTCCCGCCCTGTGGATTGGGGGTGTTTGGAGAATTCCACCACGGTATCCCCTGCATGTCGTAGAAGGCTACTAATATGGGCCACCGGGGGTCGCAGGCGGGCGGCAGGGGGCTGTCCGTCTTTAATTTTGTGTTCCTATTAGCACATTGTTGCGATCCCTGTGATGGACGCCGTTGACGCTGAGAGCGTCCTTCGGTGCGCGGGGGCTTCTGAGCCCCCCCCCCCACAACAGGAGACGGGCCGCACTAGGCGGCACCGCGCAGGGGCGGCTGCGGACGACAACTTAGACATTTCCGTCAGAGGAAGCCCGCAGCCGTCCCTAATGCGCCGAAGATGGCCACCGCGGAGTTTTGGTTGGTATGCCGTGCGCTGTACATAGGTTAGGGACTCCGCCCGGCGGTCGCCCAATGGTTCCATCTCTCCGGGCGGCTCAACGCCGGGTCGTAAGGCACGGTGAACCCAACATAACCGCTCAGTCGCCCCCCTTGAAGGCTGGGCGGTAGTAATAAGTCACTTTCTCCGCGAAAACAATAAAAAAAAAGATCAGGAAGACTTTAACTATTCATTGTAGTATGCGTGTGCACTTGTGTATTTATAGAAATTAATCTTAAGCGGAAGTTTGCCCACTTGGTCTGTACCTGATTAGGAAAATTAGATAAGTGCATCATCGTGGATGGCTCTGACTGCCTCGGTGGCGTGGTTGTATTACGGTACGACTGCAATGCTGAGGTCTCGGGTTCGATCCTCGGGTCGGGCAAAGTGATATTGGATTTTTCTATTCAGTATCAGCGCGGAGTCTGGAATTTGTGCCCAATATGGCGATAGGCTCGCCCCCTATCACATCATGGGACGGAATACGAGACGGCAAAAAAGTGGTTGCATTAATTGCGTCTCTGCCTACCCCTTCGGGGATAAAGGAGTGAGTGTGTGTGTGTGTGTGCGTGGATGTTATTATCTATAAATATTATAACCAACTATTGACTCCGCAGTGATCCGTTTCGTACTCATTGCGTTTCGGTGCCCCTTTGTTACAGATAATACTATAAAATAGCGTGGACTGTGGTTTTTAGACGCTACGCTATATGGAGCTTCTAGGCCATCGTACCAGCCCTGTATTATATACTGCCCAATGCTGAGCACGGGCCTCCTCTACAACGAGAAGGTTTAGACCTTAGTCCACCACGCTGGCCTAGTGCGGGTTGGCAGACTTCACATACCCTCGCAATTCTTATAGGGAACTTCTCAGGTATGCAGGTTTCCTCACGATGTTTTCCCTTCACCGTTAAAGCGAGCGATAATTCCCAAAGAACACACATAACTTTTTAGAAAAGTCAGAGTTGTGTGCCCTTGGGTTTTGAACCTGCGGACATTCGTCTCGGCAGTGCGTTCCACTCCCAACAAGGCTATCTAGCTTCTAGGCAACTAGCATATATTATTACTGTTAGTATATATAGGTTCAAATCTTCAGACGGTGATATAGAAAATATATTTAATAGGTGCAGGGCATCGACCACTGATAAAAATGCTACTTATATTGAGTATTATGGTTCATAATGTAGATAAGATGGCAAATCTAAGCGTTAGTCGGAAATTATCTTTGAAAATAGAGCCTATTCTTACCCATTCCTAAGTAAATTATCTAGCTCTATGCTATAGGTAAAACATTCGAACGTATCTCTACAATGAAAATAAAAGTACACACACACACCTCGAATGTGCTCATAATTACAGTTTTTTGCGTACTTATGTTTTGCTCGTTTGCGAAGCAGGAAACAATATGCTATCGCGAATTTCGTTCTTTGTAGTGAAGTTACGTTGAATTATATTGGCCTGTGCGTAAAAATTAATAATTTTTAAACACCCAAATAGAATTGTAGAGTTTTATTCCTTTTGCGTTTTTTAGACAGAGGAATAATGAGTAATGATTTTTGAAAATGTATGATTTGCTTCTTTTTAAATAATAAAGTTCAATTAAAATAGAGTGCACAGTTGAGTCTGGCTATAATCGGTTGTGTTGCATGATAAACTGGAGTAATCTCAAAATTTCACTGAAACATGAGCCATTGCTCTATGTACAGAAAACTAATCAAAAATCTCCAAAATGGATACCTATGTGACTAATATATGTACCTAGTAATAATTGAATCAAATAGCTGTTAATTTCAAAAATTACGGTCGATAACTCAATACAAATTCTCAAATAATTCGCAATTATTAGTTCTACTTCTCAGTATTAGAATACCTACTAAGTTGTTGATAAGCCGTGGGCTTAAGACTCGTTTCTTAGCATGGGTGTTACGATTTCGTCTGTGTCGGGTGAATATATTTACTTATTTATTTTTAATTTACACTTAAAATAACACGCGACCTTATAAATAGTTGTACTCAATGCTAATCCATTTCCTCGTTAAAACTTGATTATAATCAATAGAAATTTACGCTTGGAGTAAATCTGGTCGGTTGGTCTCTAAACTAATTTTAATATTAAGGCAATTCATAAATATGTATATGTTGTTAATAATAATATAATCATATAATTTGTATGCGTTGTTGTATTCATTAAGTTTCAGTAAATGTGTTTAGTTGTCAATCTTGTGGATTGTTGGATAGGTCACCGTTTTGTTGTAGGTTCCAACACGTCTCAGGACGTATTACCGTTACTACCTACTGGGAAGACATTTGTTATGCGACCAGTGACTGTATTGATCATCATAGAATTAAAATATATGGACTTACGGTAAAAATATATAATAGAGCCGTACTGTTGTATCTCGATTTCTCAGCAAGTTCGGTCATAAGTGGTAATCACGTATTCGCAAAATAATATGACTTACTAGTGCGTTACTCAAGAGTTATACAATAAACAATAAAATGACCAAACTAAATCTGAAAATAAACTAAAATTCAGTCGGCAGTGACCAGTTCAATTCGTGCGTATATTATGGCGCGGTTCCAAGGCCGTGCTGATCTCACCACGCAGTTTTTCTATACTATAATCCAATCAGCTTTAGAAGTGTCTATTTCTATGGGTTATAATATAGGAGGAGCATAAAATGTGATTGTAATTCCGTCGGATTATAACCGTTCACTCTAGTAACAAATCTTTGAATTTTGAACGGTCAAATTGTTTTTTCTTTTGTTTTGTTACATATTTCGCTGACGTTAGAGGTTTTGTGGTTTCATTTAGGTCGAAATACGAAATTGATAGAAGTATGTGAATATTAATAATAACGTTTTTATATTTTTTTGTTTATACCCATTTCCGGAACACGGGCGTGAGTTTATTATATAATATATTAACATGTAATGCATTATTTGCAGGGGTGTATTTAAAAAAATATTTTGTACCCGATTGGATAGGGAACGTTCACGTGATAAACAACTTGCTCTACGAACGCTCCCGCTCTCGAAGCACTTGCCGGTACATACAATTAAGGAAGCACATAATACAATCGTGGCGACTTCCAGATTTTTTTATATTTGTAGTGGATTTTACTAAGAATATTTTTATTTAGTTGTCTATAAAATTATTTTCAAAATGACTCGATTTTTAGCTAAAATAAAACTCAAAGATGCAATGCAATGCAATCAGCCCCTGTATTATATACTTGCCCACTATTGAGCACGGGCCTCCTCTACTACTGAGAGCGAGAGGGGTTAAGCCTTAGTCCACCACGCTGGCTTAGTGCAGGTTGGCAGTCTTCACATACCCTCAAAATTCATATGGAGAATTTTCAGGTATGTAGGTTTCCTCACGATGTTTTCCTTCACCGTTAAACCGAACGATAATTGATAAACAATACACACGTAACTTCGAAAAGTTGGAGGTTTGTGCCTTGGATTTTAAACATTCTCAACCACCATTCCATCCCAGCTAGGCTATCCTCCACTAAACTCAAAGATGTCAATACTTAAATTTAGAATCGAACACGTTCCAAACTTGTCCAATTTCCGCACTGCGCCATCTATTAGCCACGTCGAAATGATAAAAATATCTGCCAAATCTCCCGACTAATCGTTATCGCTGCACCGGCACTGTGAATTGTCTTACTTTCACAATACTACAGCAGTTTATCTTATCTGGCGATAGCTGTAGTAAACATAGTAGTATCGGAGATAAACAGGCGCGCAGCAGGTGTTTGTTTACAAGGAAATTTTATCGCGAGACGCGATTTGCACGCGGGTTGCGATGGATTCTTTTTGATTTTTATGAGCAGTCGTCGGTAGCGACTATTTTTTATTATCTATGTAGTTTTATAATAGTGCTGAATTTCTGACTTACACATGTATACATTGGGTTATATTAAGCTTTAAAAGAAAAGAAAGAAGAATAGTAGTTTGAAGTTTTGTCTAGAATACCGTAAAGGTAATCGAGACTAACTTCAAACTTTGTCAGAAGCATTCTCAAGGTCTGTCAATAATCGGCTTGAGGTTATATACTTCAAACATAGAAAAGAGTTTGAACGAGTAGTCGGGAGTAGTCTGTATTATATACTGCTCACTGCTGGCACGGACCACTTCTACTACTGAGAGCTTAGAAATCATTTACCTTAGAGATCATATTAATTAAATTAATTAATTACTTTTAAAACTACATACAATATAGTAGGATGAGGTCGCAACGGAATATACGCACGTACAGACATCGAACGATCCCATTAGCATTGATGTGTAGTGCGAATATTTCTAGAATGTTTCGGGTTGGCTATTTTTTGCGTACATTAGCGTGTAATGGTTAATGTCTGTATTTTCTTGTATCTACAGTTACGTTCAACGTTAGTTTTATTGGACCCCCGCGGAACTGCGATGACTTTTGAGGCGTATTAATAATTATCCAATAATGTTACAAGAACAAGCCTCGATTAAGACTTTCAATTAGTACTATTACTAAGTTTCCTGTTCGCTGGGTCTCTTGTATGCGATATCTCTGGACATAAAATAAAAATGATTGTTTTTATGACCAACATTTCGCCATTTAACTCTTACATACAATAAGTATTATAATGAAATAAATAATTAACCTGGAAATTTTTAGGGGAGGCCTATGTTCAGCAGTGGACCTCACGTAGCTGATGATGATGATGAAATAATTACCACATAGTTTATGGAGAGAACATTTTTTTTATAACATTAAATGTCGAGACGAGCATGCCGCTCGTGTGATGATAAGTGACACGACTGCCCAATTACAAGATTCTGCGTGGCACCATATTGCGGTCATTTCTCTGGGGACTGGGGATTTAAATCTCACTTTCTAAAGTACTTACATTAGCTATAATGTTATTTAAACCGAAACACAAAGTACTTGCTCAATACAGCTTAACAACTTAGAAGCAGACTTCGGACGGGTTTCTATCCAGATTCCAGAGGGACTTTTATATGCGAAAATCCTTCCATCTACTTTATTCCAGGGGTAATGTGGGATGAGACTTTCGCTAAATAGGAAGATTTCGCAACTCTTCCGCTAGACTAAAAGGTAATAAAGTATTGTTTTATTCTGACAACACCACATTTTTATGTAAATAAATGAGTTGTCATGATAAAAGTAACTACTCAGTAGTCACCCGATTACATGATTTTGTAAACAACTTTATCGGTCCGATGCGGAACTAAAATAATATCAAAATTTATTCCGCGTAGAGATTGATAACCAATCTACCATCTTATATTTTTATTTTTACAATTGTTAAGTTTATGGTGAAATAGTCAATATGACCATTTACGGCACACTATTATCATCATATTAATAATTATCATGCCGCAGTATAGAGTCCTACTAAAATATTAGATTTATGCAAATTCTTTTACGTTTTCCTACGAGTTTTGTTTGATTCCCTGTTTAAGCAACTTGAAATTTGAGTTCTCGATATTACAAAACTCCACTTAAGAATGAGTGGTGATTGTGGAGAAATTTTTGTAGAGTCGCGGTTATGTAGTGTTTTTTTAGGGCATAAAAGGGCTAATTCGAATAATTCTATCATTATCACACAGTAAAGAGAGTTAGTTTCAGTTTTATGGCTTGATAGACAACTGAAACAGTTCAAGTCCCAACCCTTTCCGCAGCGGTCGTCGCCGCACCCACGATTATTATTGGGTCTCAGGTGTTGAGCGAGAGTTATTAACATAAATAAATACCCCGTATTTGTTGCCATGTTGCTATAATTTTTGTTTATATTTGACGTTAAGCAATATAAATAGCGTAAAAATTTAATCACCCATAACATAGACATAGTTCGCTCCTAAAGCGCATGTCCCTGCTACACGACGACGGTTAGAGTATTTTGTACTGCAGGAAAAAAACGGATCTTTTTTCTCTCCTATGAAACTTACTGTATACAAGGTGTTACATGCGTTTTCGCCCGCGTGAAAATCCTTTCCCGCTACAAAAGTCCCTAAAACACATTACGATGCCAGCGTCCTCTACTTTAACAATCAGATTAAAAATATCCATTATTTCCCATGGGAGCAAATTACCGGGATAAAAAGCAGTGTTCATTCAGGACAGGATCTACCCGTGTGCCAAATTTTATCCAAACCCGTTCAGTTGTTTCCGCGTTTATTTCGAATAAACATCCAAATATTTTCACAAACTTTTGCATTTATAATTTTAGTAAGATAAGATGTTAAAATTATGCTTATTTTTCTATAGATATCTGTCATATTATGGAAGCGTTAGTATTTATATTTTGTCATAATTATAATTGCCGAATATTTCAGAGAAGGGGTTTTTAAGAGTCAGTTTAATGTTATTCTCATAAGTATTTTTTAAATAACAATTTTGTACAAATTATATAATATATCAAATTATTTTTGCACACATTTTCCTTAATCTCATACGAGCTAGGAGTGTAAAACCTTGAAATAATTACATTTCAAATATTATTCAAATGAAAATAATAATGGTTTCCTCAAAAATCTCATAATTTATTGTCGCCGCAAGCAAATATCTAAATATAAAATAATTCATATTTATTTATAATTACCCCTTCCCTAGTATTTTTTTTTATTTTTTTTATTGCCTGTATAGGCAGACGAGCTACCGGCCCGCCTGATGGTAAGCGGCCACCGCTGCTCATGGACTCGGCGATGCCAGGGACACAGACAAGCCGCTGCCTACCGTAGGGACAATACTCTTTTTAAGCCTCGTTTGAAGAAGGACAGGTCATAGCGCTCAGGGAACACCGACACATGTAGTTCATTCCAGAGCTTATACCTACGTGGTAGAAAAGAACCCTGGAACCGTTCCGTTCGAGAACGGTACGTCTCCAGGTGGTAGGAATGAACTCTACTGCGGTGCCGAGTGGTGCGAAGGTAGAAAGGTGACGATGGTACCATCTTAAACAATTCCTCGGAGCACTCCCCGTGGAACAAACGATAGAAAACACAGCCTTGTGGAACACCAGCATTAATGGTCTTGGTCTCGGAGCAACAGCCGTCCACTACGACTTGTATGCTCCGACCATCCAAAAAGCTGGCGATCCACTTGCAGAGTCCCTCGGGGATTTCGTAGGCTGGTATAATATAAAGGCTAGTATGATGGGAACGTAGGGTGCGGCCGGTGCGGTTCGATCCCAAGTCGGCCAATGTTTTGTACGTTGGTGGATTTTTAAGTACACTAGTGCTTTTTGGAAATATGGTGATAGCCTTGTATTACAAGAGACAAAAAGAAGCTTGGCGACAAATGGTTCAACATGGCTTCCTGTGCATAGACGTGAGCTTTTGAATTTTCTAATGGTCGAACAAAGCAAACCTTTCATATTTACAGTGACATGATTGGCATTAGGACACATCATCAATAAAAGAGTAAGGATAATGTATCGTCATGCATTGAAAGTTCCTGGTAGTACTACTGTTATGACGCACGCCGCTAACCGCTATCCGAGCGATACGCTCTCATCATTCCATTCATCATCATCATCATCAGCCACATGATGTCCACTGCTGAACATCGGCCTACCCTAAAGATATAGGTCGCAGTAACACGCTGGATTTTGACAGGTCCGTCTGGAAATCATTCCATTACTATATTAAAATAATTACTACACATTCTAAGTTGTATGTTGTTTTCCAAGTAAATTCATTAGTGTAATTTGATAAAATTTGTGGTTAGCATGATTTATATTCGGCAAAGGGTTTAGTAATTGAACTCAAACAAACGAATTAAGGTTTAAGAGTTGTAAATAAGTAAAAGGAAATAACAGATGCTTGAGGAAAAATTAGTTAAATTTTAATTGTAGTTGTTCGTTAGCTGTAGCGATAGTAAGGTACCTACATTAGATGTGGTAAACAGGAAATAATGGAAAATTATTATAATAAATCATTAGATTCTGTTTTGAATAAGGATATTTTATAGTTAATTTGATATTTTTATTTCATGACTATATAAACATTGCTCGTTATCGCCATGACGATAGCTGGCAAAAATAAATGGCATTCAAGTTAACTTAGGTCCATTTAATTTTTCTATAGATGTTATGTAGTTCTATGAGAGAATGCACGCAGGAATTGTTTCACCTGAATCAGTGACTACCATCAGTTATGTACGCTTATGATACCATACAAACCAACGATTTTTTGGTTTTGATGATGGTAAAAGAAAACCCGTGTACTACCAACATAATAACCTATACAATAATACGACATATCTAAAATGTATACAAGTGGAACAAAATCCCGTTCACACTTGCCGGTGTTTCTGCTGACGGTAGCGCGGACGGCGGAACAAGTGCGCGCAGATTGTTTATAGTCAAACTGTTGAATATTTATTTTTTTAAGTGGAGTTTATCGCACGCTCTCTGTGGGAACAGTCTCGTTACGGCCCATAGGATGCAAACAGTTTAAACAATATTGGTTATTGATACAACAAAATATTTCACACCACTCAGTACTTATGTATTTGTTCCGTGGAAGATTTCATGCGTTTCAGCTGATGGGAGAGTGGCTGCCATAATTCTAGTTGACATCGAGAGAAGCAATATTTTTGGGTCGGAATTATACTTGCAATCATGTTTACTATTAAGCACAGTGTCCACTATGCCGTGGATAAGCGTCTAATGAAGCACTACACGGGATCGAACAGCTTTCCTCGTGTTCGATTGTTAAATCTTATGATGCTTAGTAATTATTGATAAGCCGATGTAATATTTATACTATTAGTCCAATCTCGTCACAACATGCATACTGCTCCTTGGCCATAGACATATGGGTAGAATATGAGGTTTTACTGTGTATCTATCAAACGAATTCTTGCATTCCGTAGAGCTACTGTCTGGAATATATTAGTTGAAGTTATAATATGATTTATTTAATTTATTATATATTTTTAAATGGTCTATAAATGTATTACAAAATCAGATCGGGTCACCTAGCCCGTAATTGGCTATAAGTAAATAATATTAATTCATAGCAAAACGCACATCGTAAGTATTTTTTTTATCTCATAGTAAAGCTAAAGCTGCTCTCAAAGTTTAGTATATTTTAAGTACAAATATAGAATATGCAATAAATATTAGAGTTTTAATTAGTATTCCATTATTTTTATCCAGTTCCAGTTGTGAGCACCTTTTTTCAAATGAACATGTCGGTTAGGTGCAGAGTGCAGGTGGCGGAGCCCTGCCGGTGGGACGAGCGGTCAGCGCCGCACCTGGTACAGACGCCTTTATCTCGACGCTGCGCGCTGGTAAAATTAGATTTAGCCACTTGTTAGTTTGCTTCTCATTGTTAGGCTTAGTGCTAACAAGATGGACACTAGGCTGAGATCTGTAATACGAAGCTCAATTACAATTATATCTAAGTGCGGATTATTTGTAATCTCCTTGAATGTATTAGTTGCTTTTATCGCGAAAGTATGTTTTTAATAATAGTAATACCTGCCGTACCGAAAATGTATCAATTTCAAGAAATATTTACCTAGCATCTGTTTAAAGCGGCTCCTGTCCGAAACATGAATAGATTTTTTCCTGAGAAAATTAACCCGGACTTATTCTAACAGCTTTGTAGAACTGAGTCTATTTGAATAGTATATTATCTATTAAGTCTACATTTAAAGGCAACTAAGGCATTGTGTGAGTGGAAGTTGGAAATTATTATGCAAGTTTCATTAGTTATACGTGGGCGGATCCGAGAGCAAAGATAAGTCGTTGATGAGTATTTTAAAATTAAATAAACATATTTTCATTCAACCCAATAAAATTATTTTCTGAATGAATTTGATAACAATCGGCACAAGAAAGAACTCGTCCGGAAATCGACTGTCAAACGCACGCACGGAATTTCCTCGAGAACTATTTGTTTTTCATCTCACAAAAATAGGGCGCGCTATATACGTTACAACAGTATAAATAAATAGAAGTGTATCCCATCTGCTTGCTTGCACTTACGTCACTTTAATGATTTCATAATTGAAGACGCGGGGATCAGAATGGTCTAACTCATAATAATGAAATTCATTTCTATTGAGATTCTAAAATAAAAAAATTATCCCGGGGTTTGAAATCCCTGTCTAATGTGGGAAGAGATTCACTCTTATTATGAAAGAATAGATATAATGTGTGACGAAACGTTTGTGTTTTTTTATCCTAATATGGAAAAGTGCATAACTTCGACGTCATAATAACTAAGTAAAGTCGATCGTCGAGAGATGTTAAGTCTTAATATATTCAGAGTTATCAAAGTTGGAGTCCGACCGCCTCTAGAAATTGATTTGAATCGAGCAATACAAGTTTTTCACTGTGTATGGAGATCGCAACACAATTATGTAATATAACAATAAACAGCGCTCATGAAAGTAAATATTTCCAAAAACGTACTTAGTAACGTCTGCGTGTCGCGTTCGGAATTGTGTTCTACATAACATTGGGGCCGTGTAACCTTGCTGGTGACCACATGTTGCCCAAATTGCTAGTTAGTTTTTTGTGACATTGTGCTATGTGGGAACTAGACAAGACCTTTCGCGGTGGAAGTCATGTATCAATTAGAGGTCACGTTACGAATCGTATAATGTTTGGCATTTTGATAAATGTTCTCGTGTTACTTATTTGATTTCATTTATTAGAACATTATTACACTAATATTCTTTTGTGAGTAAAAGGTCACTGGTTCGATTCCCGCACTCAGAAAAAATTGTTTCGTAAATATTAATTTCGTATCTGCGAAACACCCGATACGATATTAACGTATCCCACCGAGGGGTCAGATTTGCTTGCTATTTATTTTTTAAAACATTGAAGTTGAACATATAAGTTAATAATTTTATAAATTAACCTGTAAACTGTCTGAACACAGGTTTTCCCTGCCTTTTCATTAATAGATGTCCAAGTCGTGCGTTTGATTGTAAAGTGTAAACGCGTCCGCGGCCCACCTGTAGCGAAACCATACAGAACTTCGAACTGCAAGGCAATGTATGCCTCTGCACTGCCATTTCATTTATACATTAGAATTGATGTCTCCTAATCCCTATTATGTAAATATATGGTAATTACTTAATGGTTTTAAATAACATAATTACAATACTGTAAATATCTTATATCTATCCTCCATGGTAAATATAGCACTACCTACAGAATCCAAAGCATTGAAATAATAGGAAAATAAAAAAAATTCAATTGCAAAGCTTATGAATACTATTATTAGAGAAATATACGGGAGAGGAAAATAATAACTCTGTCATTTATTATAAACTAGCTAGCAATCAATGAATGTTGTGTTAACTTATTAGTCTTTTATTAAGATTAAATGAATTATCAAAATGAATTAAGCTTAACAAATGTACAAAAATCAAAATGGAAAACAGACCCAGAGGCAGTGGACGCAGTGACAATTGAGCGCGATATGCCACGATAATGACATACCTCTTTCACCTCTTCCACGTTCATAGATCTCGTCATACATTTTCGCCGATCATGGGTATCCCCTCCATCTGTACCTTCCAGATTCGCTCGATAAATACCTTTCGTAACTCGTCTTTCAACTATCTTCTCTACGCCCAAAAGATCTCAGCATGCTTCTTTTAATTTTAGTCACCACATAATCCTTCAATTTATAAAGTTCTCTTATCATAGTACTATCCCCATGTGATAAGAACTAGTCCAAATAATATACTCTGTAAGGAGTGCATTTCCACCGCATTCACTCGACTTCATACGTTTTTTTGCCAAACCAGCTTTCACTTCCGTACATAAGCATCGGCAACAGCACAGTATTGCGAATCAATGACTGTACGCTAATGAATTTCAAAGGATAAAATAAACAACGCCATGATAATTTTTTAAAAGTACAATTAAAATGAGAGAAAATGAATTATCTTCATAATTTCCTTGATCGTGAACTTTTTCGTATGTTTTATAGTTATTCGGGGATAAAAAAGCGTGAGTGTGTGTGTATATTTTTTTATTGCATTAAATGACGAGGCGAGCATGCCGTTCGCCTGATGGTAAGCGATACGAGCACTCATAAACAGTAGCAACACCATCCAGCACCTTGGCTTATCAAGAACTGTGTGGCATTCCACTGCGCTCGTCATCCTGAGACATAAGATGTTAAGTCTCATTATGTCCAGTAGTTGCACTGGCTACAATGCCCTTCAAACCGAAACACAACAGTGCATGCACACTGCTGCTTGGTGGTAGAATTAGATATTGCGGTGCTACCCACCCAGACGGACCTATATATGAGAGACCTACCACCAGTAAAAGTCTGTATGTAAGTGTGTGAGTAAAGCTATTAAAAAGGTGATAATTAGTTAACAAAAGGTATCAGTAATTGTTAATTGTCCAGTAGAAGTGCAATAAAACGAAGCGAAACAATCAGCCGGTGAGTTCGGTAATTCATTTAACAGATGATTGGACGAGCCTTTCTCGACGCCTCTCTAAAGGAAAGGCGCCTTACCAGATGAATTTAGAAATGTTTTGGGGTACCGCAAGCGATTAAATGGGCAAAGAATAAAGAAAAAATTAAAGATACCTATTAGAGCAGATTGTTTGTACTAATGTGTCGCAGGGAACCGGCCCTAGGCGCCAACTTTGCTGTTATATTCCGTACGGTCAGCTTCTTCGAATTAGGGAAAACCGCCAATGCATCGAAGATTCCTCTGCATTTTGATGTTTTTAAGTCGTCATTGTCCACTAGCCGCTAATCATCAGGTGACGGAAATATACTTTAGCTGCAATCAAATTTAAAAAAAAATTGTAACACTCGAGGATGATTAATATGTTCCACGCTTAATATAAAAGATTTTTACGGAACCACAAGGTCTACTACTTACCTTTTTTTTTCAAATAGACGCAAACTGTATCAAGATTTTCTATAAGGTACTTTCTATTCGCTGAAAACATCCGCGTGGTTACTCTGAACAATGTGCAGACGAGGTATTGAAAGCAAAATAATTCATTATCTACACTGGTCAATTGGTATTGTGTCGTATTTAGAATTAAAATATATTGAAAATTTGCTTGACCGAACGATGTTTCTGGAAAATACTTGCTTGGATAAAATAATATATTTTTACAATGTTAAATTGAAAAAAAAATGAATTAACTACTATGAGTTTTACCTTTAAACACGTCTTCACCACTTTAAAAATGAGTTTTTAAATACGTACTTTATTGGTAAATTAATATTTTCTAAATATATTTTTAAGTCAAGCGTTTCTAACAAATAGCCTAAGAAAAAAAAAATTACTAATCTCACTGTGAAAACCGTTGGACAACAGGAGCATTGTTGTTGCATTACATACATTCAGTGACGCTCACGTAAGCTCAGATGTTAAGGATCATCTCAAGATATGAACTAATTTTCATTCCAAGCTTATTTGGTTAGAGGTAACAGACTTAGGCTGGCAATATATTTATAGTCCTGTTTGTATTCAGCAGATGCACCTGAAAAAGTAATGTGTAATTCACTGCTGTTTCATTTAACCCGACATTCATCCCATTAGATGGAGATAAATTTGTCAAATCGTGGGCACAAGTTAACATTCAATATTCAAACATAAAATAATCCCACACCATGTATGAAATATCAAAATGTCCGACGCATCGCTATCTGGCGAGTGAGGTAACTCTGGCAAAGCAACGAAAGCAGCGGTTGCGCCGCCAAGTGGGTAGAGTTATCTTTCGCCACCCGCTGGGCGAGCTGAATAACGGGCGAACAAGCTTGCCAACCATCATAGTTTTCCCGGAATCGAGTTCAAAAACGAAAAGTCAGTTTTGTGATTAATGAAAAGAAACAAAAATAATTGGCACTGCTTGTTTCTCCTGATTTTAGACCTGTTGTAATCTATTTTTTAGTCCCCAATCTAAATATTATAAACTGGACCAGCGATAGACGCCGCATCCCTCCTTCTATAATGGTCCTTAATATAATGCAGACCTGCCCACTGAATGTAGTACAGTGTACTTCCGAATCGCAACTCATAGTTTCGAGCTACTATTGCAGGTTTTTCACAGTTTATATCGATCCCTATTACACATACATAACAATTTAAATACAAATAAGTTTATATTTTTATCTGTAAAATAGAGAAGTGACACGACTAATAGGCAACCACGGCTTGCAGAGCTTTTTTCAGTTTCTTGTAATTGAAGACAAGCCTATAGTCATAAATCGAGTATTTTAATTGCGGGCGGACTGCCTCAGTGGCTTAGTTGTATTGCGTACGCAGTACGACATCGTTCTGAGGTCCCGGGTTCAAATCCCAAATCGGGCAAAGTACATATATAGATACATAGCATCAAGCCTTTTTCCCTTATCAGGAGTAGGCAGAGGTGTATAACACCATCACTACGCCAGTTATGTTAGGTCCCATGTAGGGTAATGTAGGGCGGGCCCATTGCCATTTACCGGGTACATTTCCACACTCCGGATTGTGACTGAGTAGAAAATCCCAATATCCATGCCCATCCCAGGAATCGAACCCGAGACCTCAAAGTGGGCAAAGTGCTATTGAGTTTTTTTTCTCATTATCAGCCTGGAGCGGTGTTTAAAGTTTCTGCTCGATATGACGATAGACTCGCCCCCATCACATCATGAGACGGAACTCACATAGAAAAAGTGGGCGCCCTGATTGCACCTTTGGCTACCCCTTCGGGGATAAGGGCGTGATGTGTGTATTTAATTACGGCTGACAGATTACAGTTTCTTCGAATAAAAAATTTCACCAATAAAATATCCTCGCTAACTTACTAGGTCTTTGGAAACCACGACCGATGCCAACCCTAGCCTTGAGTTTCCCAAACAAATGGTATCTTTAATTCTGCTTCTTGGACAGGAATTGTCATATAAATGTTAATTTTATTACATTTGCAATAACAATAATGCAGTTTTCATTGTAATCTTTATTCTTTCGTATTAAAATAGCGCTCGAGTCAGGTAAACATAGGTATATTATTTTTTGGATTTATTTTCTCACTGCGCCACCATTCTCCTTCACGTATTAATAAACTCTACGGCATTTACCTTCGAAATACGTACGAAAAATAATACCTTTAACAGTACTCTTATAACTATCTTTTGCTCGTGGTTTTGCCTATGTGACTGCCATTTCCGAGAATAAAATACCCACTGTGAATTTTCCGTGATAAAAGATTGTATTAAACTTTCCGCTCAATAAACTTTCTCTATCCAGATCATGTTGATTCTATGTTTCGTTTCCTTGAAAGCGAACTAATAAACACATTATTGTATCTATAATATTTGTAAGGATTAAATAAATTAAATCAACGTGGCAATGAATCGTGTAGGTCTGGGTTTGAATCTAAAGTTAGGCACCTATTTCATATACGATGGATGGAAATGGCTGTATCATCTACGCTTTCTACCTACAACATTTCCACATTACAAAGCCACCTCCCCCCCTTGCATACGAGAGTCCTTCCACCAGTGTAACGTTATCTGACACAAATACGATAATTCATAAACAATTTAACCGAGTTTCACTAAAATATACCACCAATTGAAATAAAATAAAAATATTGTAATTGTTCTTGCCTTTGATGTAGGCGTTACAACTATTTTATGAGAACCGTAAAGTTTTATTGGCTTTAGTAGCAATCCGAACAACTTTCCTTTGCCCCATTTCGACACTATACTTCTGTAATATAGCGTGTAGTAAAACTAATGTAAAACAATGGATGAGTTATTTTTATAGCTTCAAACGGGAGCCGCTACCGAAAAAGCAATTCAATATTCTGGTCACGTTTTCTTAGCCTAATTGACGTATTTAAAAAGTGAGAGTATCATTTAAGGTTTTTGTACAAGGTTTCTCTGAGGAAGACTGCCGTAAAACTATTGAGATAAAGGTTTACTTTCGCAAAAAAAGCAGTAGATGTAGCCTTGTAAATATGTACTCACTTACTAAGAAAGTTTATTGATTCGTGAAACATTGTTATTTGTCTAAAATAGCAATAGCTGCCGATGTCAGGACTGATATAAGCTCGACGAAACGTTATGTTACATTTCTCTCATTTTTTTTTTATGGCATTGAATGATGATACGAGCATGCCGTTCGCCTTATGGAAAGCGATACGTCCACCCATAAATAGTAGCAACACCATCCAGCACCTTGAGTTACAAAGTACTGTGTGGCACCCCACTGCGCTCGTCACCCTGAGACATAAGATGTTAAGTCTCGCTATGTCCTTAAGTTACACTGGCTACAATGTCCTTCAAACCAAAACAACATTGCATGCACACTGCTGCTTGGCGGTAGAAATAGACATTGCGGTGGTACCCACCCAGAGGGACTCTCACATATGAGAGACCTACCACCAGTAAACCTTTTGCGATAAAAATGTGAGCTTGTAGTATGAAGTTTAATATCTTCTATTGACTTTACATATTTTCTCATGTAGTTTATGTTCAGATTAGAAACAAGAAAAAGATAGCGGCTGAAACAATACGTTGATCATCAGTTCTCTGTTGCGTATCACATTAGATGCAATTGCGTGAATATTCTAATAATACAACACGGGTGAATAATTGACCACACAAGAATATTTTTAGTCAGAATTTAGTCATTCCCACGTCAGAGAGAAATTCTCGCATCCGACTATATTAAGTAAACAACGTGTAATTCTTAGTCATGGGACTTATGGCTTGGTTACACTGAGCGAGCAAGGGTACGAGTTGACACAGTTACACAGTTACTGCAGTGTAGTGACTTGCATTGTAATAAGACCGCCTTATGATTGTATCTTTTAGACAGCTTTCCGTATATTACTACAGTCATTAATCTATACCAGTGTTGTGCTTATCTCGAAATGTAATATTAAACATGTATAAACTGGTACATGGACGCGTTAGATGTTTTACGTTAGAGTAAACATATTTTAATTTCTCTTATTACTGTTATCCTTTGATGAAAGGCATCTCGGCACAGCTTAATAATTATGTCTCCATATTCTTATACAGTCACTTACTCTAATGCTTGGGTTTCTTAATTGTCGGCTTTTTGTCAGTATTCGTCATGTTTGTAGGTACTTGCCCTTAAGTACTATGATCGGCAAGTCAAGTTGAAAAGATGTTCGCCACTGCCAGCACAGCAGGTCGCACAGTGTAACGTGTCCAGGAGATAAATCGTCTCGCGAATAGGTGCGATGAGTCAGCTATTTTTTTATTGTAAACAAATTTTACGGCAGGGTTCTGTGTAGTTCACGTCGGCTTGTTTTGCTTCATGTAACGTATTACTATTGTTTGGTTTTGATACAATTAGTAGTGAATTATAGAGGCGTTTAAGGACTGTACGCTTAGTGGTTTACTTTATGGATATAATTAATACTGTTTACAGGTGTATCTAGTACAGATGTAAACAAAATTACTTAAAAAATAATAATATCTATGTACAACATTTTTCATATCAGAACACAAGACTTATGTACTTCAGCTGAGCAAGCAAAGCTGACTAATTTGTTGAAAACCAACCGCCAATTCATGAAATATAAAAATATCACATTATCTTTAACACATTCGACTATCGTACATGTATATGTACGAAATGCCAAAAGTAATCAGAGAAAGATAGGAAATGCCAATTACACTCTCTGGTATCTTCGGCGCGATACTGTAACTTCAGGTATTTATTTCGCAATGTTTTTATTTTTACTAGATTTTTTATCTCGAGATAGGTTGTCCCAAATTAACAATGGAATTTTTTGTTATAAAATTACACTTTTGTTTATAATTAGCGATCGTGCCGGAAGTTTAGACTTTGATGAGAGATTTACCCATAATTACCAGTTGGTTAAATATCGTGTCGCCTAGTGGGAGGCGGGAGCATGGGTGGGGAGGATGTTGTACTAAGAAAAGTTACCGACTGCTTCTCTTATAAAAAAATATTAAATATCAGGTTTTTCGTAGTTCGATTTACGAGGAAATGATTCTATTTTTGTGTAAAAAAAAGCATTTATATTTTATTATTTTATTGCTACTAGTGGCGCGGTACTTTACCGTCGCCCAGCCAGTCCAGCCACGCCCTTCCGCCATCCACTATACTCGACACCATACGGCGAATGATTAACATAAATTACCCAAACCCAACAATAGATAAAATCCCCAAGAATTTCCTGGATTAGGAGCATTTATCAGTAGGTTGTTCTACACTGATTACACTTGGGAATCTTTAAGAAAATAGCATGTATTTTTCCTCATACCTAAACTGGTATGAATTTGTAAGGTAGCTATTTTGGATATTAATAATCGCGACAATAACTTATTGCCTAGTCATCGTGCGCTTCCCTGCCCCTCTTTATTTAATAGTCTCCCAACTATTCTATAAAGAATGCTTTTTATCAAAGAAAGGGTAATAACAATGGGAAAGTTATAATTATTAAGCAATAGAATAACATAATTGCTCAAGTGACAGACTTGACCTCTACCTATGCTTCGGGGATGATAGCAAACGCTGTAACTTGGAGAAAGCGTAAACAGAATCTAAAAACACATTAATAATATTATAATTAATGCACGCGTTGTTTCATTTGTATCGTGTACCTACATTATACAATGTTGGTTCAGCCGTAAGTATGTACTATTGGAAAGGTAAAAAACATATTTAAAATAACTTGTTGTTTGAGTATCAAGATTTAACTGATTTCCGTGAGTCACATTGCGGAGCAGTCGGAACTTCTTCTTTCACAGGCCAACATAGCGAGTACGATTGGCAACATCGGTGCTAGTGGTCTTTTGTCAGTTGTGACTATCTGGGTATGCCAATACATTTGTCCATGTGTTCTTTCAAGACTGAATATGTGAAACAACGCTTATTTCATACTAAGCGCAATGCCTACACATACTATAGTTTACAGACACTTATAGAATATTGTATAGCATCATACGAATTGTCTCCTCGTGACATAAAATGTTAAGTTTCACAATGCTTACTGATTATAAATCTTTCGAAGTAAAATACTTCAGTCGATTTTTTTCGGATTTTATTATTATATGACTGTATAAAATTTTTCGTAGTCGCCTTTAGGTTTGTGAGTATATAATTTTGATATATATTTTTTATTTGAAGTTTCGGATCTAATGAATTAATTTTTGTAACTTTCTATATGTATTTTAAGTGGTGGATACACACACGCAAATTTGTCTGAATTGGATCAGGACACATTTTGTGGAGTATAGTCTAGTTGAGGTAATTTCATCAATTGTATTTTATTGTTTTCTTGGCTGTTTTCTGTTTTGTGACTTTATTAGTAAATACAATAATAGTCGCTGTAGTATTCAGTGCACATCTTTTATGAATTAAGCAGTAATTGACAATGTGATGGTATCTACTTACTCAACGGACGTTTGCGTACAAGCGACCCACCCAGTAAGTCAATAACTCGGTTATGTTAGAGTAAATAACTATGCACATATAAATCCAGAGCAAAAGACGCTAAAAGCTTAATTTATTAATTAATGTAATAATAGTCGTTGGGAATATTAATTGCAGCGGATTATTGTATAACCGGCCGCTCATTAGCACCTCGTAGGTACTGTTTATAGACAGAAATAAATCAGAGCGAGAGCCTTGTTCGCGAACTGTATATAACTTATAAATATTTATTTGAGTTATACATTGCTATTTTTTATACTGAGAAAAATCCCTGCCTTTAATGCCCATCCTTTTCATATAAGTATGCTAGTACTGCGTTCTGAATTGAATGAAGTTGTGGTCAGTGTATTTACAAGGATTAGAATCTAATTTTAAATAGGGTGACAAGCATACGTTACCTATAGTAGAAAGCGCTAGTACCTGTGTTCATGGGGAACAGCGGCGCCCAATAGACCAGCGATGTAGTCATCTTATCATTCACTTTTATAAAGTTGATACTACGATAAAATATTTTAATGATAATATACTATGAATAGAGAGGGTTACACAGTTCTCTGTCGCAGAGACAGTCGACTTGTTAACTTGTTGTGACTCGAACAATTTGAACTGTCTTTTATTAGGCAACGAGGTCCGAGCCGCTGTTATAGCCGCGATTGTTTCGTTATTGCTTTATAGATTATAATTGTACTTTAAATTAAACTTATAATGGATAAATATTTCCGAACCTTTTGTAAACTAAGTTTTGAAATGTCGTCTTGCGTAAGATATATTTAATTTTTTATTTTGGTGCTACTCATATTAATTATCCGAGTATAATAACGCCTTCCTCATTCTTACCACATTTTTAAGAAGTTTATTTAGATAACAACTTATTCCTTTTTCTTCTTAGTTCCTATACCAATTTACCGTTTACAAGCTTTACAAGCGTTGTCATCTTGGTCCCAGAAACAACGTTCATCATACTGAGACATGAGGTGTCAAGTCTCAAAGCGTCTAGTAATGTCCTGTAAACCGAAACACACACGTGGCACACACTGCTCCTAGGCGGCATGGAAGTGTGTACAGTTTTTGTGTCCGTATGTGTGTAGGTATGCTAACAGTTAACGGGCATAGTAAGAGCATGTTTCACAGGTTTCAAGTAAATTTTATTCTAAAATTATCGTATTAAACAGCTATTGTAGATAGTATACATTTTATTACTATTTATTTGGGAATATAGATCACAGTGTGACTTTTCTATTTGATCGGCTTATAGGTACATGTGACGAGTAGTATTTATTAGCAATCAGTGAAATTGGCCCTTAGTCTTTCGTCCTCTCTATAATTTATTAAGTTTAGCGTAATAAGAAGTAACAATTAAATAAGCCAACAAAAACTTACTCACTCCCAACATGTATATCACGTTGGTTGACATTAGTCTTCATAAACAATCTGTGACTCAATAGGTAGAAGGAACTAGAAAACGGCAAGTGAATTTCGGTAGCAAGTACCTAAATAAATGTTTTATGTGGAAGTTCGCGTTGAGTCATATCCCGAGGCATTGTGAAGATAGTGACTCGGCCAGTTTCCTTCCACGGCGCGCTCAACCGTGTTCGAGATAGTCCGCAGTTTTCGTCTTTGACATTTCCTTACGATTTAATACGGTTTGGACTTTAAAGTTAAATATTCATACGTAGAATTAGTAATTTGATGAAATCTATATTTAGGTCGCGTTATTGTTTGAGAGACATTGCGAAGCATTATGAAACATCTAAAGTCTCAGCATTACACATGGATTTCAGTGTCATAAAATGATTTGTGCTTCTGGCGGACGTTTCTACTGTTTATTGGCAGCTGTATCTTTGTCGTTGAGTAGGCGGCGGTGGTTTAGTATTAAAAAAAAATAAGAAGTATTAATTAAACTACTTAGATGATCATTATCCTTGATACGGATGGCATGGAAATTCGACTAGGGTTTTGTTAATAACTTTGAAAAAAACATTTTTCGAGTTTTACTGCTTTGAATAGAGGAATGCAACTAACAACTTTTTAATCAAATAATTGCGACATTTTAATGAAATGAGGACAGCCACGTTCAGTTCATCAGGCCCCAGCTCAGGCTCTTTTCATGAAGCTTCTCATCTTCAGCAACATTACAATTTATGTAGAAGTTAAAAACAAAGAGTAATTGATTACAATATATAAAATTAAGTTGTATACATCCAACCAATCCATCGAGTATAGATCTAAATTAATTATCCTACTTACCTACCTCGTTTTTCATATGTGGCCTGTTTCTGAAAAAGGCCGGCGAGAGGGAGTGAGTCAAACGCCTGGTCTTTTGTAACGTGATCAAAAGTACACAAACAGGATTAAACAGCTATGAAACATTATGAAAAGTTGCGTCATGTAGAAAGGTCTGTATCCTTGCGGGCCATTTTTGATTGCACAACAATTTGCTCTCATTAATTCAAATATGCCATTTCCTTCCTATAAATAGAGTTTAATTTACTTATTTTGTAAACAGTAGCGGAACTTGTGACGTCAAGGCTTATAAGTTTGTTGAGTGTAAAAACCAAAATGGATTTTTTAATTTTCGAACGTAGGTAATGAAATTAATACCTCTTACGTGTAGCATTGAAAAACTTAAAAAAGCGAGAGGCCGAAAGTCTAATCTGGTGATATGCATATAAAATACAATTTTCACCGAGAAATACTTAACTAATTAAATTCTATGTTTTTCACAAGATGGGCTCAGACCTTCTCTACTAATTGTCAATATCTGCACGAGACATC
Source organism: Sphinx pinastri (assembly GCA_947568825.1). Classification (NCBI taxonomy): domain Eukaryota; kingdom Metazoa; phylum Arthropoda; class Insecta; order Lepidoptera; family Sphingidae; genus Sphinx; species Sphinx pinastri. The sequence goes on from OX387617.1 coordinate 21,290,136, forward strand.
AATACAATATAATTTATTTTGTGGCTCGTCGAATATCCTACAGCCCTATTCTAATTCATTTCATTTTATAGGCAGCGTGCACGAACTATAAGGAGCTGCTTTGATTAATTATATACCTAGATAGACACTGAACGTTTCAAACGCGTCAAAAAAAATAGAGGCCAACAGTTGTCCACTAAATGAGTTCGAGTGAATTATTTTTTCTTGTTTTTCATGGATATAATTTTCTCCCCATTCGACACAACACACGACAGTCGACACAAGAGCGACATGTGGATAAAAAAGGAACTTTTCAAAGCTATAATTTATTTTTTATTATGTCAAAAATGATAAAATATAAAGGGGGGGATAATAGACTGTGATATAAAAGACGAATCCAATATTTCCGCCTGCCGAGACAGATAGGTATATGTGTGGCTTTTAAGGGTCGGGTGAAAAATGTTAAGAAAATTACAGGTTAGTTTTTCATGAACCAGTGTTATATTTGAGTCTTCACCAATATACGTGATTATTTTGTATTGTATCACTTTCTTTCTTGCCTCTAGTAATATGAACGTCAATAAGACAAAACAGTGACAGCTTACATAATATTTAAATTGGTATGGCGGCATATTCATAGAGTCAAAACAGAACTATGTAGGTGTGTTAGGATGCTTTATTTATTTTGTATATATATTTAAAGTCACGCCTTTTATTCCCTAAGGGGCTAGGTAGAGACGCACCTAGTTACCCACTTTTCGCCATACTTAATGTCCCAAGATGTGATAGGGTGAGATCTTATCGCGGTATGGGGCACAAATTCCAATCCCGGGCAACTCAGGTTCATCGTTCTCAGTTTGATAAGTAGGTGAGACCAATTTATAATATATTTTTTTATATGAGACCCTGGCAATGCAGGAATTTCCAGCTTTAATTTTGAAAAGGGTGCCAATATTATCTTCTATTGTTCTCAAACTAATGAATTCGTTAAACAGTTTTATCGGGAGGTATTCCCACCCGGACGAGGAATTCCAAAATATTTGCTACCTACATAGTCGTAGGCAGGTAACTCAGTATATTATTATATCTATTGTTATAGATTTTAGATATTCGGTAATACTAAATCAAATTGATATTTAATTCAATATATTTTTTATAAATACGAGACAATTAAGTAGGAGCTGTTTTCATCACACTGGTTTGTAGGATACGTCTTCACGTATTTACAGAATTCTTATGAAGAAATCATAGGTTGTCACCTATGGTATGTATATTGCAGAATACTTCACGAATATTAGGAAGTTTTGGTACTAATCCTACTAATATTATTAACGCGAAAGTTTGTAAGTATGGACGTATGGATCTCTGGATGTATGAATGTTTGTTACTCTTTCACGCAAAAACTACTGAACGGATTTCTATGAAATTTGGCACACGGGTAGATTATGTCCTGGGTACATAGGTACATACTTTTTATCCTAGGAAAGTATAAAGCGGGACTTTTATCCCGGGAAAACTCATTCACGCGGGCGGAGCCGCGGGCGAAAGCTAGTTTTAAATAGCCTGAAATGCGTGTCTTGAGCGTGAGTTCAAACTTATTTCCCTGCAAACCGTATCGTTTCTCGATTACATATCGCGGTCTTAACTAACTTGCATACATCAATATAACATTTATGCTCATGACTTATTCGTGAAAAGGCAGAAGTGCAGTAAGTGCAACCTCACTTTACGAGTTTGTATTATACTTGCTTTGGTATGATAAAGGACTAGTCTATCGCCGTATCGATCATAAATTATTCCAAATAACTAAGATGTGAATGTTGCTAATTAAGATCTCACTATCGCCCTGGCATCACCGTCCATAAACCAGATTTCTTCCCAATACACTGCCTCAAATATGAACAACAAAGCAAGAAAACGACAACGGACAATTACATAATAACAAAACTATGTCAATCACATCCTACACAAAGCGTGAGTTTTTCAAGCTCAATATCAAGAGCGGGGCGCCGGCGTGTGATCAGAGCGATCCGTGACGAGCGCGCCGTGTACAATAATTTGCATAGCATTACCTATAGGCTATAACCAATCGTTTCCTACTAGCTAATGACTGAACTATTCATCACGTGGCGCGCCTGCGCGGCTGGTGGTACGTACTACACGCAGATTTGCACGTGGCGAAGCGTTACACAGCAAGGAGTTTTGGTTAAGGGTCGCACCAGTATACGGTGGTAGGCACGCTTCTGGGAACGTTGAGCGTTGTAGCTATTATGCTTCAATAGTCAAGTGCTATGAAAGATACCACGGCTTCTAAGTATCAAGCGAATAACCTTCTTTTCCGATTCCTTCTAGTTCCGTTATCATCATTACGTAGTACAAAGAAACCTGGTGTCCTAAAAAGCATGTGATTTGTTCTATCTTTACATATGGGACAGAGATTAGCTAAATATGGCGATATTAACCAAAAATAGACCTTCTTGCCTAATATAAGCGAGGATGGGTCCTTACTTCAATATAAATTACGCCATTATTTACCAAACCGGTGTCAGTCAAGAAGGAGTTAAGGAATTGACTCCTGATATGACATACGCATAATTTAAAGAGCTAATCGTAGAATCCTAATTTGCAACACTTGTACATTGTTTGCAAGTAGCCGTGCAATTAATCCGGTGTTATAAACCAACGTCTATAATAACTTTATTGATATTGTAAAACTCACTGCTTAGATACATGGTGTTGCGACGATTTAGTTGACTCTCTTTATACATAAACACACACGCACACATCACGCCTTTATCCCCGAAGGGGTAGGCAGTGATGCACCCAGGGCAACCACTGTTAGCCAATTGTGTTCCGTCCCATGATGTGATAGGTGATGAGCCTATTAATATGCAGATGTATATCGGGCTCAAATTCTAGACTCTGGGCTGAGCAGGAAAACCTAATATCACTTTGCCCGACCCGGGATTCGAACCTCAGAGCAGTGGTCGTATCGCATACGCAATACAACTACGCTACCGGGGCAGTCTTCAGAAAGAGATTTATATTATAGAAACCTACTAATGAATATCGCTCGAAGTAGGTACTAAATTAGGTAAATAAATGCAAGTAAATTAATATTTACACCCAGAGCTGATTGTTTAAGCGATTAAAATGTTAATCCGTTCATAGGAAGCAATGGTTCACGAACTCTAGAAATACTTGTTAAAGTACCAACTACTAGTGTACATATAACTTGTAAACGTGACCTAAAGCTTCTACCCGTAGGTTCGCACTGTCGAAACACGTTCGTGTAAACATGTTCAAAGAATGTTATATGTAAATCTATAAACTTTGAAATTTGGAATAATTGTCAAATTGTTCCAAATTTCCACTGATACAGGAATGTAAACGCAAATAACAATAAAACTTACCCACACTGTTTCATCCAAGTTTATAAACATTGACTTAATATCTGGTGGAAACTCGCTGTAAGTTTGACTTCTACAAACTTCGAAACCTACACTTTGCTGTATAAAGTATGTATTACGTTCAAGTCTATATTTACACGGATAATGTATTAAGGTAACGTGTATTATCGTTCATTATGTACGTGGCAGTCGCATTGAACTTTGGTCTGTGAGTAAGGACTCCGGACGCCATCAGGACAAATAACAGTCACTTCCAATGACTGACTCATTTAATAGCTATAGGATTTGATTAATTCAACTTTAGGAGTACTTTAAATGCAAGGTTGATTTGCATCACATTGCAGAGTACTCATCCGTATGGCGCTCATATACACGGCGAAAGACTTGCAACAATTTTTCTTCGAGTTGTGACGAGACAGGCACATTTCTGGTACCGCTGAAAAATGCAATTTTTCGTTAGAAAACTTTATAACTAAAATGAATTGTATCTATAAACTTTATGGACCTTCCGCCAAATATGAGTATTGTCTGTACATAAGCATTTTACGAAGCTATTGTGAAATCTGAAAGGCTGAAAATATCCCCGCCCTTTCCTCATAGTCAGCTACGTATAATTCTTGGGCACTGTGGGACGTTAGTGACGAACCCCATAATATGACCCACTTGTTTATCAGTTTTGCTAAAAAAAACAACGAAAGAAGAGTTCCGCCATGAGTAAACAGGTTATAACTTCACGTCGCCTACTCGTTTACAAACAACATTTTTCTGTCGTGACACATTAATAACGGATTTTAGGATAAATGCAGACACTATCATATCACAATCCAACCCATTTAGCTTAAAATACTACCGGATTTCATAATTTGCATATAGTTCACTATAAGTAATTAATTCGTATTTTAGGAGTCAGTAGACAAAATAATAAGCGAGGATATTTTTAAGTATGTTGAGTGAGGCATATCGTTGGTTAGATGGTAAACGACTGCCCAGAAATTTAGAATTATAAATTAATTATCTAGCAACGTATATGTTTTAGTCACTTTGTCAATACTCTTCAGATTAGGAAGGCTCACAATGACAACTCATTATATTTGCTAAAGTGTCCTAACACCAGTGGTTGTGCATTTATTTATGCTTGGCAAAAAGCTCAAATCGAAATTGGATCGTCGAGCGATACAACGTCTCACCTTAGTCGACATCATTTATTTGTACTGCATTTTAAATTATACAGTTCATTCACAAAGTGCAATGAATAAATCTTGTAGCTGCGGTACCCAGCGCGTAAATTCATTCAACATTGACTAAATTTGACAAATTAATCACTGCATTGAATATAAATAAAAAATATAATTTTATTAATGCGTTAATTAAAAGGAGGTTTCTTTGTGTAACATAAAGACCACAGCTGCTTCTCCGAAGGATTCAAGAGATGCATCTAGTACACCTAAGGCAGCAATGGTTCGCCGTGATTATTTTTGACCCTGCTAACCTAGTGCGCTATCAATGGGCATCGGGTACGTCTAGAGCAAATTATTATAATAGTCAAAACAGGCATGCTAGGTAAAGAAAAAAATCACCCCTATCTGGGAGTCGAAACTAGAATCTCACCGTTCACAGCCTAAATAAGCTACCACTAGAGCAATGACACGATCGTATCAATATTATAGAAGTAAATCCACTAGTAACGTGGTATGTTTATGATGCTACTCCGTCGGCCGCGCATTATGAAAGGTTAAGGCTGATCATCATTACGTAAGCCGTTAATTTCCTCCGTGAGCATCGGAATCAACTCGGTAACATTCACTTAATGACCTTTGACGTTGGCTGATGGCCTGAGGATTGGTAATGCGTGAATAATTTCTATTATGCTAGCTCAATAAAAGAATTGGGCTGATTAAAATTATTAAAAAAAAACTTTGATGAGTAAGAAAATGTTTCAGACAACCAATTGAAATTCAAGCGTTTCTTTTCAAAACAAACCGAAAAAGAGAAAATATTTTGAATTTTTTTTTCTATAGGTTTCGACATAATTATTACCATTAGGACCATACGACTAAGCCTGAGAACACAGTTCCATTCATAGTTTTCATATTATTAAGTTATAAATATTTGACACGTGACTGACCGACTACTGACTTAATGTTGTTCCCAAAAGTCAATATCTAATCACCCAAGAATAATTTGTACACTTCATTGGTACATCATATCAAAAACAACGGTAACATAAAGACAAACGCATAAAAAACGAAGTGCAATAATAATTATTGGCGGTACAATCGTAATAAGTACTTGAAAAATAATCACCAGTGTCAAGCATTACACAGCAAGGTATTATTTAATTCGTGTCTGTTTTTATTATTGTCTAATCGCTGCACACCTCACGATAATCTCGGCTCAATCACCGCCTATGGCGAGTTCCCACAGTCGGCACTCGGCAATACACCACTCATTCATTATGTATACCATCGAGATATTTTAATTAATTTAGACAATTAACTTGATATGAATATATTGCTGCAAACTCAGGTTAGCGTAAATCCGCTTTTTTCTGCCTCAAATTCAGACTTTTGAAATCTGCATTTTGGGCATGATTTTGTGGCAAACTGTCAGTTATGGGTTGAAATGATGTTGTGAATATGGATGATGATTATAAGATTCTGATTATTACTTAAATAGTTTAAATTAGGTGTATTCCGCGGCTCAGCCTGCTTGAAAAACCTTACTGGAATAAAGGTGCCAATTTATAATACACACATACTCACGCCTTTCATCCCCAAAGGGGTAGGCAGAGGCGCGACTAGTGCATCCACTTTTCGCGGTGCGTATTCCGTCCCATGATGTGATAGGGGGCGAGCCTATCGCCATATCGGGCACAAATTCCAGACTCCGGTCTGATAGTAAATAAAAAAACTCAATATCACTGCCCGACCCGGGGATTGAACCCGAGGCCTCAGCATTACAATCGTACCGTAATACAACTACGCCACCGAGGCAGTCAATATATAATACTCCAGGATAAAAGTATTAATATTTTAGTTCAAGACATGGTCTATATATGTGAAAATTTTAATCCAAATCGGCTCAGCGGTATCTGCGTTCACTTTTAACATACATCCAACACCTTCAGACCTTCGAATTTATAAAGTTAATAATTTGAAACTATTGGAAAACTACAGGTTTTCATACTCCGCAAGGTTCACAATAATATTTAGATAGTACATACATTAAGCCGGTTCGCCGTGGATATAAAAGTGTTACTACAGACTATAAAACAAGTCTTTCGTTCAATCGTTCAAACATATTTCATTCAAATCAATGAGATAAATAAGATATAAACAAATTAGCGCATTATTCACCGGCCGACACGTACTACTATCTCTACAGCAATTAACGGAATCAAACGTCGGACACGAAATAACTCCCACGCCGCGATCGTGACACTGTTAAGTAGTTAATGATCTATTTTGAAAGTAAGTTGCACTGCCGAGTGGTCCAAGGAGAAGAAGGTAGCGGGATTCAAGAGGTAGGTACTCAACGGGCACGTATAGTTGTTATTTTTTTTGTGTCGTAGGAGGATGTGGCATGTATGACATGTGGGCACGTTGAGTGCCATGCTTCGATCAACAATATTGGTATTGTTGATCGAAGATGCCATGTCATCATTTGGTTAGCGTATCTATTTTAAAGTCCGCTATAGTGTCGATAATTTCTATAGAATTGAAGATGTCAGTGATTCCTTCCTTTGAGTGATCTGTACGCTCGATTTTTAGGTTATCTATAAAAAAATCTACATTTTATTGAGAAAACGGATAAAAATCCTTTTTTTCGTTGAATCTTGCAATGCAATGCAATGAGCCCTGTATTATATACTGCCCGATCCCCGGGTCGGGCAAAGTGGTATTGGATGTTTCTATTCAGAATCAGCCCGGAGTTTGAAATTTGTGCCCGATATGGCGATAAGCTCGCCCCCTATCACATCATGGGATAGAATACGTAAAAAAAGACACAAATAAAAGTATTTAATGTATGTGAAGGTTTCTTTAAGATTTTAATAATAGTAATAAATTTAAGATTAATTTATTGATGAAACAAAGTCAGAATTTAAACCGCGACCGCTCTACCCTTGTTTAGCCTTGTTCAGGTCGCTAGAAGGTTGACGGGTGATGACGCGCCGCTGACCGCATCACCAAGACAACCTACCCAGGAAGAGAGGTTTAGCGGCTCTAATGTTAGCTTCTCATCACGACACACGGAGTATCCGCCGGCTTTTAGAATTGGGTTATCTTAGTAAACATTTGCGTTAGAATATGCGTCGCAATTTCCTTTACTTACTGGATTATATTTTTACATTAGGTATATTTAACATCTTTAACTTGTTATTAGTTGCAAAATGAAATTCCCTTTTTGGCTTAGTGGTGGCGTATTTGAGCTGTGGACTGTCACACACGTCGCCATAAATCCAAAATTTAGACAAATTGCACAATTTGCCTATATTTTGGATTTATGTTTCATACGGCTATCAAATCATGAGACGGAAGCAGGCTCAGCCAACCGAAGATACGCTAATTGCGCCTCTGTTTGTCTCTTCCGGGATAATGCCGCAACCTTATGTACGCATGTATGTAAATAGATGCACCGTTTATTTATAGATTCAACTTAAGCTACATCTGCATAGCATCAGTAATAAACGCACCGGTGGTATCTAGAAAATGATATCTTCTGAGCATACATTCTCCTAATACATTACTAAAATCTCACGTTTTTATATTTGCATATTTACAAAGCGTCAATTATAGTCCAAGCTTTGTTATATTTCCCTGTGTGACGTCACGGCGGCGCAGATCTCAGCCTCGGCCCCACCTAAGCCAATTTGTTGAGCTCAGCCCGTGCTAGCATCACAGCGCGACGTGTGACTGACAGCTACTCAACTCGACATTGAGTTGTTTTTTATAATCTCGTTTATCTACACCGAGAATGTTATCCTGATCAAAAACGTTTTAATCTTTTATGAATACGGCTTTGGATTAAAGCGTTGGTCGTGTTGGTCGAGAGAATTAGTTTGCGACAGGATTTACATCAGACTCTCAAGATGGTGTTTCTATTCGGCTTATGGCGGTATTAATAAATCAATCTCAACTTTGAGTTACATCTCAAGTAGACATAATGTATGGAACTATTAAACTTGAGATTGATTTATTAATACCGTCCTTAGAGTTGCTAGGAATAAGTCCCCGATATTGTATCGCTATTACATGATGTAGAGGTCAAGAGTATCTTACCATACCCTACCAGCCGGTCCTGTATTATATATACTGCCTACTGCTGAACACAGGCCTCCTCTACAAATGAGAGGGTTTAGGCGTTAGTCCACTACGCTGGCCTAGTGCGGAATGGTAGACTTCACATACCGTCGACTTTTTTGGGATTTCGCAGTTATCAACGTTTCCTCACGATGTTTTCCTTCATCGTTAATGCGAACCATTATAATTGATAAACAATGCACATAACTTCGAAAAATCAGAGGTGTGTGCCTTGGGTTTGAAAACCTGCGGACATCCGTCTGACATGGTGGACAGACGACTTGATAAAGGTCGCAGGAACACGCTGGATGCAGGCCGCTTTTGACAGGTCCGTCTGGAAATCTTTAGGGGAGGCTTATGTTCAGCAGCAGACGTCATGTGGCTGATGATGATGAACATCCGTGTCGTCAGACCATTCCATTCCCAACTAGGCTATCGTTCACTCATACCAGTACCCCTCCAGAGTACCTTAAACCGATGGGAATGCACGAAGAGGCACATACATACCTACACGCTTGTATCGTGTGGGTTACATCATAAATATATTTTTTAATCAATCTCAATAATAGCACTCAGCAGTAAGGTTGTGGTACTTCTTGGTGGTTTTCTGTGAAGAAGGAGATTCACGAGTACTGTAGCCAAAACCAAGCAAGTTCAGTATTACTCTACCAGATATGAGAAATGCTGCAATTACAATGAATTTATTTTATATCTCTTAGTAATAAATTTAAAAGAGAAGGTAAAAAAAACACTCCTTTCCATTCTCGGCAAAAAAATTTACTTCCTTTAGAGATAAAATCTTTCCTTGCGTTTTACTTGTCAACTACTTTACTATTTTCGGACATATTCATTATTTTTTCCTTTTATGAGCAGTTATACTTTGCAAATTGTAGTAATGTAGTAAGTTTGCACTTCTATTATTCTATTCAGAATGGTGTATTTTACATGGGTGGTTTAGTTGTATTACGGAATGACTGCAATGCTGAATTTGTGCCTGATATGGCGATAGGCTCGCCCCCTATCACATCATGGGACAGACGCACGGCCAAAAGTGGGTGCACTAGTTGCGATTGTGCCTACCCCTTCGGGGATAAAGGGCGTGTGTGTGTGTGTGTATTATTTTACAGTAATTATTTTTTTTTCATGTATTTTTCACATCATTGCTTTGTATGAAAATTTGTTACCATATTTTGAATTTGGTATTTAAATCATTTAGAAATTAAACAAATTATTCGCAATTTATATCATCTCCTTGATAACGCTCTAGACACAACTAGATTGACGTTTCTTTAAGAGTATATTAAATCTTCAACGAGCAACGAACCATTTACGTTCTACTGCATTATAAAAGTGTTTGCTACTGACCTACTGAACATCATTGACTCAGACTTTTTCCGACAAGATTCTATCTCAGAATATAAAGAATATTGCCATTATTAAAGGTTTATTTAAATTCACCTTACCTACTCCCGTGCAACTGACGTGTTTGCCGTGAAAAACTCACAAAATTTTATTGCCTGACTCGATCGATCTCAAGGTCCTCAAATTCACGGCTAACACCATAGATTATACAAGGGGGGACTCACGACTAATTTCGTAGGTAGTATGAGATCATTGCGCAGCATTACGCGTTCACAGGCGCCGGCGGTTGTGTCATTCTATTTGTAACCAGAGTGCGAGGAAATTCTTATGCTGATATAATAAGAGTAATGTCCGTCGGGTGTTGATTACTAATATGGATTGTGATGAAAATAACGCACATTTGAATGACGAGAAGAGCAAGTCGCTCGCCTGACATTAACTTAGTGTTGCACGGTACTGCGTGCGGATTGTCGACCTCTTGCATTGGATGTTGAGTCTCTCAGGTCCAGTTACGCACTAGGTACATTCTTCATGATTGGCATTTTTGGGGCATAATATTCACAAAATTTTCAGCGTAGCCCGGGATAAAACCCTCTATTTATGCTTTATATTGCGGCTAAGCTCAGCAACGATTTGGTGGTTTCATCCATGCAAATTTAACTTTCTTAAGCCCCAAACTTTTTCAATAGGGTTTGGGTCTGGCGACTGTGAGAGCCATTCCAAGACCTTAATGTTGTTCTCAGTCTTTCACGCGGTGCACACGTGACTTCGGTGTTTGGAGTCTTGCAAGACCTAAATATATATTATTTATTGGGTAAATCTTTTTAGAAGTATGTATCTAAGGTTTTACATTGATTTCGATTGATCTTCGTAACTTCCAATGTCCTAGTAAATAAGTTCAAATTTACAAAACCTCTTTATGAGAAGCATCGCGAAATATGCACCATTACTGGATGTTTGACAGCTCGCACCAACAGTTTGTTATCGACAGTTGACCAAGCCCGAGATGTTGTATTCAAAACCCATAACAGCGCTTCATCCGAAAATATAACGCTACTCCAATCGCGCTCCTTATTGTCTTCTGCCCAGGGGGTCTAGACAAAAACCCTTTTCTGTTAGCGTTTACACTTACGGAAAGATCAAAATGTATGGAAGTGACATATACTTCAGACAAGTCACGTGACTGCTGCAAAACTTGGTAGACAAAATTTTGTATTCCGCACGTGGAATGGAACGTTAGCGATAGCGTGTCGTCCAAAGCGTCGAACGGAAAAAATTTCATACAAATGGTAGACAAGTGTCATTTTTGACAGCCGAAACTGCTCTTTAGCGACACTGTGTCACGCTTTCTTTATCAACACTTCTCGACCTCACGCTACGGCTATAAATTAGTATTTTCAATAAGATATTCAGTGATAATTATTGCTTTTTACATAATTAAACATAGTTTAAGAACACTGTGAGCCACTAATAACGAAATATCATTGGAAAGACGTCGAACAAGAATATATCGCTGTGAAATCGAAACAATTTCAGAGATGCAGAAATTGGAGTTTGTTAGTAGTTTTAGAATAAGTAAAGAATGTATCTTTAAACATAAGAACCATATACTGAAAGATAAGAATTTGCTCTACAAAAATTATCATCCCTTACAGCGCAAGTACCAACTAAATAAGAGACTTATTGAAAACGTTAGTTATGCATTTATGAGTGATATTTATAGGTAGGAATTTATCGACACAAGTAAGTCATAATCAAATCAAAAAATATCATAATAAAACCACCTTTTCATAAAATCTAACAATTAAGTGAATTGTTCAGAGCTTGCAAGTAGTCTAAGATTAGATTTTGGGTGATAATTTAATCCCCTCTTGAAAAACTTTACTTTAAATTTCTAAAAAAACTGGAACGTTTCAATTTGCTTGCACAAAATAACAATATTTTGACAACCTCTCACGCTATACCATAGAGTAACTTATAGAATTTCATGCATCTATCCGCACGACGCTGCGGAATGGGCGTCTGGCGTGCAGTGGGTACTTTGTCTACCAATTTGGTCACGCTAACGTTTAAGCGTTAGCGTTTGACGTTTATGCGTTAGCGTGTACGGATAACGCCACGCTTGGTTTTTGTCTAGGCCCCCAGGCCAATCTTTTTTTGATGTGTCTCTCTGTTTTCGTCATTGTGTTTCTATATTTCACGTTCGCTTTTTTTAAGCGACTCCTTATAACCAGAAATATGCTGGCAGCTGATTTTTACACGCTTTATATTAGCTTCACTTGTATGTTTGTATGTATGTTTGTAACTCTCCGACTCCGACTCCTTTGGGCGCGATTTTGACCCACTTTAAACGGTCAGATTTTATCCAAACTTTGTAGGTTTATCGAGGACCGATAACAATACACTAATTTGATAAGATTATGCCATTATTCAATTTGCAAAATGAGATTTTTGTCAATTTATATATTTTTTTGTGACATTAGTTGGACAATAGTAGAACAGAACTAAAAAATTAAAATAAATTTGAATTAAGAATAGTGTAAATAAGAAAAAATGTATTTTATTGTAAAAAAAGCGTGGGGTGCATGGTGACTATAGTTATAAATATTTTATTGATAGATAATATGAGTAGAAGTATTATATATCATTTTGATAATATCTTAAAAAGCATAATAATATAATAATAATATTTGATAATATCTTATCTTATTTGTGCCCGGTATGGCGATAGGCTCGCCCCCTATCACATCATGGGACGGAATACGCTTGGCGAAAAGTGGGTGCACTAGTTGCGCCTCTGCCTACCCCTTCGGGGATAAAAGGCGTGAGCATGCGTTTTTTTTAAAAGCATCCCACGCTTTTTTTTACAATAAAATATATTTTTTTCTTATTTACACTATTCTTAATTCAAATTTATTTTCTATTTTTTAGTTGGATTTTCTATAAAGCGTGTTTTTTTTATTTTTCTTGCAGAAACGTAAGAAGGAAAAAACCTTATTTTTTTAAACATAGTTGTACTTCTTCGACTGACGACGTTTTTCTTAATTTACCCCATTTTGGTAGGTCATCAACAATTTTATTATGTGAATACCACTTTACCCATTATTCACGAATACCGTTGACCTTTTTATAAACTTTGCTGTTTGGATTAGGGACATTTAAGGTCCTTTCGGTGCATACTCAAAAATACTGCTTCGTAGCGCAGCGTGTATGTTGCACTCATGGTGGGAAATTGGATCTCGCTCCTATGTAAGCGCTTAAAGTGGCTCAGAGGTTACGGTGCATTCATGATAAGGAATCGTTTAATTTGATGACAGAAAAAAATATTGAATTCAAAAATAAAATGTCGGTTACGTTCTTATCGAATAGACGTACCTGGGCAAAATCCTACACAAATAGAAATTGTATATCTTGCATCCATTGTCCAGAATGGACAACTATGTAATAAAGGCAATTTAAAAGCGAAAGTCCGAGCTTCCGTCGATCCCAAATTGGTGTGCCATAAAGCAGTATGCGAAGAAAAAGGTAGCCGGCAGAGACAACACGGTAAATACAAAAGAATCCTCTCACTTTCACCATTTCTACAAAGTCTTAGAGCTCGTAAAAGAACAATGTCGTAATAAATATGGCGTCTTTAATGTCTGCCGCTGTTTTAATTGGCCGAATTACACCGAATTTTTAATATTTTAAATCCCTATTATACATGACTATTTTGATAATAACTAAAATAATATTTTCTTTTTATTCATTACCAAAAGTACGATTTTCGTTATGAACTAAAATATGACTCTATGTTATTACATAATAATAACATTTAATTGAGATCAAAGGACAACACATTAGCTCCGTGCCTGCACTAGGCACTGCCTGTATCGTATATCAGGTATGTTTCCAATTGTCCGAGACCTACTTGCGAATGTCCCTTTGAGTTGCTAAATACTCAAAGGAATGTCCTTTACTAATAAGAGGTTAGGTTATACGTCTACGTCGTTTTCGTAGACTTGGCATTACGCTTATTTCTATGCGTTGACTTGACTGAGTCTGTCGCTATAATGGGTATAAAATTCAATCACAGGCAACTTACATACTTGTTATTTTGAATATAAAATCTCAAATTTTGGTTACCAATCTTACAGAGCCTAACGTTTTGTGAATTGCTGTTATAAGACTAAAAAAGTGATAATGTAAATTTTTCTGAAGTCAATACATTCTACTTACATACATGCAAAACCACAACTGCGTAAATCTGATGATGTAAGCCATTAGCAAGCTGTCCTTAATGTGCTACAAACAAAACAAACAGTCAAAAACTGCTCTATTATGCGTCCGTTTTCGGAAGGTCAGCACTCGGCAGGCAACTCTTTGTTCTTCAAAACAATAACTTTCGATTGTAGTCTTTGCATTGTTGCATAATCTACGCCTAAATAGTTCCACATAATTCGGCTGCCAAAATAGTTTCGTTTCTTGATATACGATGTTTGTAGGTTAGTTATTGTATTATTATGCTAATTTTATTACAAATGTCGCATAATGATGTAGGATGTCATCAGAAATTCGATTTTTTTTCTATAACACAATATAGGCACGTTTTTCGCCTGATAATAAATGGTAATAAGGAGTGTGTATTCGCTAGAACTAGGCTACTTTGTAGGAAAAAGATTATTACTGTCAACACACGTATTTAAACAGAAAGGAAAGATTAGTTCATCTAATTATAAAGGAAAACAATATGCTAATAATAGTCATGTGTCAACAAAATCTACCTAGTTTTTTGGGAATTCGATCCACTTGGGTCCGAAAAATAAAATCAATTATATCGAAAGTGAAGGTTTAGCATGTTTTATTACAGTAAGTGAAAAAATGCTGCACATACCAAATAGATATTAATTGAAGCTAATAACTAGCTATGGCCACCGATATATCAGCTTTTACTGCTTCTGGGTTCCTGTGAAATTAGAATGATTTTTAAACTTTCCAAAAGGTATTGGAAAGCTAAGGATATGTGTATTAAAATAGGTGTTTTATTGAAATTAAACTACTGTAACGGATTTTATCGTGGTTTTTTATTTTATATTTATATTTGAAAACAAATTGTATGTAAATTAGGTATGCTTACATCAAGTAGCATTTATTGTAATGTTATCCTATAATGTTTGAGAATATAGAATACTTTTTAATCTATGTGCGTAATATATTAGGGAACGTGTTGTTTTTATAAATATTTAAAAATGAAAGTGAAACACCAAATTTTATTTTTAACACCCCTATAATACAAAGGGATCTGCAAACTATTGTTGAACATTACGACATAATTTGCTTTTTGTTCGTAAGGGAATCATGCGACAAAAAGTCGGGCTGTTTATTGCCGCTTTATTAGAGCAAAAACGCTTCTTAGTAGGTTTTGTTTTGGCCTTTTTAGACGAAAGTGGAGGCAAAGACCGACAAAGTCAAAGACGTTAGTAATCTTTTCGTATGCAAACAAGTTACAACGACCCCATGTCCGAAACGGCCGCGGCGCGGCGCGTGTGGACAATGTCAACGCGAAATGACGACTTTTTGCACCACGATTAGGGTTGTCGACTTATTTTAATATAATATGATAGATCATTTTAAACAGTTGACACGTTTGGTATAATTAATCCAGTCCATTGATATAGCTACCCTCAGCGAACAGCAGTATGCGTTTGGATATTAAAGATCTTGTAGGTACTCAGGGAAGTTAGTAAGTTCAGTATTTTGCGAGGCATTTAGCATCGCTGCTTTATACGAATCGATAACAGCCAATAGGTATCGCAGGCGCACTGCTCCTTAGGTCATTAAGTTAAATAAATCTCGTAGTCGTACGTTGCATGTAGTACAACCACGCCACTAAGGTAGTCAAAGTAAAAACTTTTTATAACTACATCAATAAATAAAAAAGTACACACGGAAGCTTTAATGTTTTCATATTAGTTTGATTAACAGACTTCCTGATAAAAATAATATGGCCATTATACGTATTGAATATGTTTCTCGTTGATTGATATCATACTAAGCAGTGGCTCAACTCTGTCTAAATAGGCTGTTTGACTAATTTTGGAAAACCGTTTTATATTATCCTCTATTGCATAATAAGCATACTCTAATGATATTTTCGATATTTCTACGGTTTTATGAATAAAAAAACAATGTTAAAGCTTAAATTTCTAGAACCGCGCCATAAATGCTGTTTTTATAATGGCGCTAGTCCTGACGTCACACGCTAGTAAACAGGTTAGATTTAGCGATAAACATTGTAGTTAAAGTAATTTTAATCAGATTTCTTCAACTTTTTTGTATAAAATGGTGTAAAAATAATGCGTAGTGGCTCATTGTACAAACACGTCTATAAAAAATCCGCACAAACTGTTTGTTTCTGTCCCAACGAATCCCAAAAGACGAAAAATGTGGTTACAATTAATTAGCTCGAAGAGAACCAAAGAGCATTCTATCACATTCAAACGTTTTTATGTGTGAAGATCACTTTGATGTAAGTAATATTTTGCTTTAAAATATACTAGATAGTATATATATCGGTCTTCAAAATATTTCTGATATATTTAAATGTTGTCAAATAGCCTATTATCCTCAAGTATAATAATGTACTCGCTAAATTAACATAATCGAACCTTGTATTTAATGATAGGCAGCCCTATGCACATTTTCCATTCTGACAATAAATAAGACACAAATAATAGTTTTTGACAGTTTGTTAGTAGTGGGATAAGTAGTACTTTTAAATGTCGTTTGCAAGTATTGCCTTTTGTGACGAACTAAGTTTAATGTATTTTTGTTGTCAATGATTTTAATTTGATAGACCTAAAATGAGAATGAGCTGATATAAATCAAATGTAATTAAATTTTGTCAAAATTATGGTTGCCAGTATTGTAAACTGGTTATATGAACAACATTTGCAATTCTGGTATTTTCTGTCTAATTTAGTTCTCGTGTAACAATTTATGGATTCAATAGAATCATTTATTTTGCTAGTTTCATACGTTTTCTTTAATGTATAAATATTCGGCCAGATTGGGATCTAGCAAGTCTGTTAGTCGGAAAACTCGCAGTTCATTATCGTGTTTTGGACGGAAAAATATCCGTCGTTCAAAAATACTCCTTTTCGTTTACCGCACAACGAACGTGTACAGAAGAATGGAATCTTACCATCTGGTGACTCACTTGCCCCCTCGCCGGGCTTCTGCTCCCAAAAATATTTATTTTATTACATTTGTGACCGTATCACGATTACGGAAATTTCACTTCAGCTGTTGCCTTCACATAGGCCGTGAGGAAATTAAAAACAACGAGCACTTACCAAAGCGGTGGTAATGAGCATACTTAAAAATATTTAAGAAGTTTCTATAAACTGAAGATTATTAGATTTTGAAAACCAAAGTGATTATTAACGAAGCAAGTGCGCGTTCAACGTAAATAAGCGTGACAGGTTACCGTATGTGATTGTAGGTCCCTTTGGTTTACAGTTACGAGAATTCTTCTGAGGATCAGGTATCTATAATTTCGGTAAGCCAAGGATTCTCTTGTTCCAATAAAACAACTTAGTATATTTACAAATACCTATACTTACTAACATTTAAACACTATAGGTACCTACATAGTACATATCATCGTAATTGATGGCTTGAGTTAGTGCTTACCACCAGGCGTGTCACACAGTCATCCTCATTCTACTTGATAAAAAAAGTTTCTAATTATTATAATACTTTCTCAGTTACATTAGCATTTTTGAGTCAATTACCTGTAATTTGCATACCTACTACAGTAATCCTAATATGACTGTTGTAATGACAATTGTTTCGGTCGCTGCTCACCATTTTGTGGAAACGTTCCCCGACCTTGGCGGGGCATTGCCACGGGCCTTCGTAAATTCGACTCGTGTTTTTCTCAATTTCAAACCACTTTTATTATTAGTTTTGACGATTTACTTTCATGTATATTTTATCTGTACTAGTGGTCGTCCAGGGATCAAATTTCATCCAGTATAATTTTGTAACACATATGACCATACCATCCATACCATACCATACCAGCCCTGTATTATACATATACTACCCGTTCGAATCCTGGGTCGGGCCAAAAACATTGTGACTGGGTTTTTCCATCTTAAAAATTACTCAGTCGCAGCTCGGAGTCAGGAAGTTGGCGGTGTGATACCCCCGTGCCTCGGAAAGCACGTAAAGCTTGGTCCTGCGCCTGATCTCTCTCCGGTCATGTCGGATTGCCGTCTCACCGGACTATGAGAGTGAAGGAATAGTGAGTGCACTTGTGTATTGTGCACACACTTGTGCACTATAATATCTCCTGCGCACCTGGCTGATCTCCGTTGAGATTGGTCGCCGTGGCCGAAATCGGCTGGGAAGGGATTATTATTATATACTACCCACTGCTGAGCACGGGTCTCCTCTAGAACTGAGAGGGTTTAGGCCTTAGTCCACCACGCTGGCCTAGTGCGGGTTGGCAGATTTCACATACCTTCGAAAATGAAAGAACTTCTCAGGTATGCAGGTTTCCTCACGATATTTTCCTTCACCGTTAAAGCGAGCGATAATTCAAAAAGAATACACACATAACTTTTTAGAAAAGTCAGAGGTGTGTGCCCTTGGGTTCTGAAATTGCGGACATTCGTCTCAGCAGTCCGTTCCACTCCCAACTAGGCTATCGATATACACATATTATGGATAAAAAATATTTACCTGCAGTTATCTATATTAATCATGCCCAATCTCGCAATCCACAGTAAGCGTAAAGTGCTTAATATTGGGTACTAAGTTTTTCCTTCACGAACTTAGTTATTTTGTAGTGTTTCTATCACGTTTGTATAAAACAATCGATCGGTTCATACTACTGCTTTAAAGCGGTGGTCGTTGTTGTGTTTCCTATGGTCTATTGACCAACAATGTTCTCTGTCTTCCCAATTTCCATTTCTTCTCCTTAAAGTTTGGCAAGTCGGTGGCCGTGATAACAATATTATGTTGAACACTATAATATTACACTAGTATAAGTTTTTTGAATTTCTTATTATAGTAGTACAGCGTATAATTGCACTATAAACCGTGACGCTCTAGGTTAGAATTCCAGATTAGACAGTTATATTCCTATGTTTACAACAGACTGCCTGCCTATAGTCATCTCTCTGGGTCCATAACCGAATAAACCAAGCTAGTAACTTATACAAAATGTTAGGTCATATAAATAATCAGAAGTCCATTATTAATAACTTTAGCCTGAAATCTTTTTCATTCCTAGTTATGGTATGAATTTTAAATATCACCAGTATTAGAAATTATGATGGCATATACTGTTTTCTCTAGTCGTTGCATGGGATACGTGCTTTCTCTCAATTTGTGATATTCACCATGATTTTCGCACGTTATCATGTCTATTGAACACGCACGTGTAACATTCACTTAGGTAATTGACGTGAAACATGTTTAAGTATGTTTGGCAACGTTGCACGTCAGCGAGACCGTGTTGGGTAAAAAAATAACCCTGTATTTTTCTCCTGCCTGGGCGCTACCAGATAAAAAATCCATAAAACACTATCACCAAGTATTGTCTGTTGTACGTCTATAGCCTAGCCTATAAGCCTTTGAAGAATATCGTTTCAGAAGTGAGTGTTTCTGGACCAAAGATTCCTTGATGTTGTTAGACTAGACTTGTATCTCAATATGGGGTCGGGAGTACCTATGTGTGCGACTATTGAATATGTATGCTATCAGTATATTGACGATTAAAAACTATAGCTGCGTAGATTTATTTTCATATTTTTTGTACTGTATAACTTACATTCAATCTATTCAGTCGTATTCGCGAGATGCAAAATTAAATTAACAAACTGTTTTATTATACGTATAGATGAAATGTTACAATTTAATAATCAATTTGTGATATCGAAATTGACATTAAATTTCGTTAAAACCATTACCATTCAAACCCACTGACGCTTTAATCATAGTATAACTCGTTATACAAACTCCCAAACTATAGCGGAACCAATCAAGCGAACCGCGACCTTATGTGCTTTACAAGGGAACAATGGTATCTATTCGTTTGTAGCTAGTTTTATCAAATGTAAGGCTTATTGGAATTCTCGGATTTAGTCTTCTCTAGGTAGTATCCTACTAGAATGGTAGTGAATTCTTGTTTTCATCTTAGTACAATAGATAAGAAGGAATTTCGCTATCTTCGGAATGAAAGTTGATCGTCAACTCTCATTAAACCAACATGCGTTATAGTCCAAATCTTGAAAAGTTACGTTGTCGTACAGGGACATTTATTGTAGCTTAAAAATATGATATAGTGAATTTATAAATTAATGGCAGCTGGTAACAGGGGTCTGTCAGTTGGTGGAATAAAATAATGTGATACATTATTTAATCTACTGCGTTTTTAATATTTATAGATATTTAAATCTATTTAAACCATTTCTAATAATATCTCTACATCTATATTTATTTTTATTTTACTAAATAATTTACAATATGGATTTATGACTTGAAAAACGTTATCTGGCAATACCACGCACCGTTCACTTGTGCATAGATTTTTTAGTGATCCCCGCGTCCTCGCCCGCATCCGCCTCTGCATGTTGCATGTACTTCGCATCTCGCCTCCTGCCATACAAATGATCGCTATCTGCCCTCGTGCTAGGTAGTTATTTAAAACGAACATCATTGTTAGACGAACCTATTTTATATTCCATTGAAAAAATCTAGAAGATAGAGCCATACTGGACAGTTTTTTTGTAGGATGAATTATGGGTGATCGGCGTAAGGCCACTGTCTTACAAAAACATATTCAGTTATAGGTAGTTTTTCGGATAGTAGAGGTAATTGAGACCCAAAAACCCAAAAGATCTTGATAGAAAATGTGTAATTTATATGTACACCGACAGGATTGTCATAATTTTTGTTAATAGTTTTTCACTTTTTGTATCCTATTTTCGATTTGATGGAAATGAAGTCAGTGAAATTACTGGATATTATATAACATAATATATTTAGATCAAAGAGAGGAAAGCAATTGTGTGCTATAGAGAATCAATAATTTAAAGTTATGCTACTCTATGCCCAGTCGTGATGTTTACGAAACCAAGAAAATTCCTCACTGTCTATCTCGTTTTATTTAAAAAAATGGATACATACATACATACAAAGGGTTTTAAAATCATTACCCTTCCTTGCTTCGCCGTAGTCGGGTAAAAATATTAAATATGATAATACTTAAGTATCGGCGCAATTAATACCGAGCAAGTGTTACAACATCTGGTAATGATCAGCGCGGCTGCAGTGTGTTTTTATGCAGGCTCGCCGCAATGTCTACCGGCATTAATAGCGGACTGAGGTCACAAACTAGATGTTCAATAAAAAAGCCGGATGGGAAAAACAACGATGTACAGATTACCTACCTTATATGCGGTTTTTATATTAAAAGGCCGAGAAACGAATGTATCATCTTATAGTTAGTGATCGCTACATTGGTTACATATCAAATTAAAGACTCTCACATAACAAGTGTATATGTATGAAACATGTCCTAACCTACGTTTTTGCATCAAGGAAAGGTTGTACCGTTTATTTCGTCCCACATCAGGTTAACATTAATCTTGTTGACATGCTATCAAGTTCGGCACTCGACATACTTCTAAACGAAGGTTTAGCTGAGGTCCATTCATACACTGCCTCTTACTTCTGGCATCCATTATAAATACATTTTGTAAATTATAAATAACTCCAACAATCACACAAAGCCATAATCAACGACTCTAGAGTCTTATTTTATGGTATCAACCCTATGTATCAACCACTGTCAGTCTCGACATTTAGATTGTAGACCACACTCACATGGGCTATATAAGGGGGAGTGTATATGCTGTACCGCTAATAAATGATACAGGATGCACAAAACATTTTGTCTGCCGTATATGTACGGTGTAACAATTTTACTGAATGCAACGTAATTTTGTTAAAAAATAATGTAATTAAAGTGACCTTGCGGTGGAAAAAAACATGTTCACATCATTAAGAGGTGCTTAATTTCGTAATGGTCGTTAAAGTATTTTTGTTTTAGATTTTTAGGTATGACATAAAGAAATAAGATGAAATTGTACATTTCACATGGAGGGGAAGGCAACTAGAGTAGTCACTCTACGAGGACCATCCTGCATATTATGTATAGCTGACAAAAAAAATATGATCAAAATCAATCAGTCAATTTTCTGTTTGTCACAGCTATAATTATAATTAGAGAAATATGCCATACTTACTATTATATATAAAAACTTTGCATAAAATGAATGGGAGTATAATGACAAGTAAAAAAGTAACACATTCAACAATATAAATAATCTTAGAACTCTTTGAAAATAACCAACATTAAAATGTATGACAAGCAACATAAAGAAATTAATTAAACATCTTGACATAACATCATCGGGCCATGACTAGACAAAACAAAAACCTAATATTTCAGTAGAAACTCCGCAGGGATCTGCTAAAGACCATACATTCCATACATCGACACATTCATTGCTATCAACTTTCCGCCTTATGCAAATAACATTAAAGTTGAATACACAAAAAGGATTTAACGTCGGTTAACATGCTTTGGATGCAACACGCCGAAGTGAGAACCTTGAGAGAATTAGGACGTGAGTTTCCTCACAGGGCCTAGAACAGATGGTGTGGCGAAATGTTTAACATGCTAAAACATTGTTGCTAGGCAACCGAGAATATAAACCAGTCCGAGGTGTGACCGGACTTCACAGATATATTTATAGTTTTCTCTGAATTTGATACCGATCATCGAAGGTGGCGTCCGTTTTTCTTTTGTTTATTGAATATCGTGAGATTTAGTAAGCCATGGACATTTGAATATTCTAGAAGCTTAGCCTTTTTAACCTTCTGCACTTCTGCAGGTTATGTATTTAGGTGTGTGTGTGTATTGTGTAGGTTGTTCTTGCTTGTTGTAGTCTGAACAGGTTAGTTTTAATAAATGCGGTTAGATTAGTTTCAGTAGATAGGATGTTGGATTGATGACGTCACAAAAATCAGTGTACCTAACTGCATAAATAGTATCAATATAAAACACTATGCATAAATAACTAGTTATAATTAAATTGGAAATAATTAACCTAATTAAAGAAACCAAATTGCACAAAACACTATTATAGATTGGAAGTATGTAAAGATCAGCTCTTTCAGTATAACCCTTCTGCGATACCTTATTGCGTCGTCGCTTTTATTTGATGTAATAAATACCTTTTTATTATTTAAGCAGGTTTGCATTGCCTGTGAGCATAAATTGTATATTTAAAATATTCCAAATAAAATCAACTTATATACTTAATAATATAACTAATGATATTAGATTAATTAAAATTTCAATGGTCGGCGATTTAGGACGAAGTATGGTCTTAGGTCAGTTTTAAAACATTGCTCAATGTTGAAGGTTGTCTGGTATTATGCAGTAAATTACCATTTAGAGGCTTCTAAAAACCGCACCTTGATTCGAAAAGTTCTAGACACTGGGCTTTCAAGCCGAGCCTATTTATTGAATTATTCAAATTACGCCGTCCAGAATGTTTTCGCCATGTACATTATATTATGGATTCGGATGGCGCACTTTAGAAAATTTTCATCAAGTCCATTTGTTTAGTGGTTGCGCATTTCGATGTGAAATCCTAATGAGGTTCTGGATTTGATCTGGTCATAATTTTTGTGTTGTTTACGATTTAAATAAAATAACCTCAGTGCCTGAAGACTAAAGTCTTCAATAAATGTATGTTACCAGTGATGACATACGGCACTGAGACGTGGCCTCTGAGTATGGGCTGCTTAAGACGGCTCACGGTCCCTCAGCGAGCTATGGAGTGGGCTATGCTAGGTGTTTCTCTACGCGATCGAATCAAAAATGAGGAGATCCGCAGAAGAACGAAAGTCACTGACATAGCCCAGCGGATTAGCAAGCTAAAATGGCAGTGGGCAGGGCACATAGTTCGAAGAACTGACGGCAGATGGGGCAAAAAGGTTCTAGAGTGGAGACCATGTACTGGCAAGCGCAGCGTCGCCGTCCACCTGCAAGGTGAACAGACGACTTGATAAAGGTAGCAGGAACACGCTGGATGCGGATGCCGCTTTTGACAGGTCCGTCTGAAAATCTTTGGGGGAGGCCTATGTTCAGCAGTGGACGTGGACATGTGGCTGATGATGATGATGATGAATTGTTGCTCGATGTGGAGAAAACCTTATCGCATATTTTGCCCGATATACTAAGTTAAACAGTGGATGCAGTAATAGCAGCTCTACCCACGACTTAGTGTTACAGATGTGTACTATGTTTTAAATCTAGTATTATAAACTATATCTCAAATGGGTCATTTCAATATTATTATGACAAGGAAAGGAGGTCGAGACAGTTATTGTAGAATGGTATATGGCATTTTTTATACGGTAACGGCAAAGTGATCCCGCTGCATCTGATGGTAACAGGAGAACAGAAGAACACGGAGACAGGTTCAGGAAACTAAGGTATATGTCTATTTTGTATAATTTTTGAAGCAGAAGATGTCTTGAATTTTAAAAGATTTAGAAATCATCGTAGTAGTAGCATACTCAATAGGAACAAGAAGGTCGCAGCGTCGGGCCTCACGAGACTATTTTTTTCATCATGATGCATCAAAGTGGGTTCGCTAGGTTTTATTGTATGCAACGAAAATTATGCTATAACTCTGAAATATTAATCCACACCGTCTTTGGTAGCGAAAGTCCCTTTAATTATATCTTGTGTATGTCAAGTTTATTATTTATTTATCCTAGAAACTCGGTGTGACAAGTTAATTATTTTCTAGTTATAATTACGCTTAACAAATCACCAATCCACATCAGTTGTGCCTAAAGCCCACATGCTAATCCAAACGTCATGCCAACTTGTAATTATTTGTGTTATAATGGACAATGTAGTCGATAAAAAGTTTATTAACTTGTTTATTGCGAACGCTAATAAAAATGTATTGTAAACGAAGTATTTTACTGATACCTATAGAAAATTAAACTGCCTGATATGCATGATGTTCTCCTGATGATATGCGCCTCATCTACCGTAAATAACACTGTACCAAACTTTAAACAACAGGTAGCTAGTACCTATTTCAAGGTTTATAAGTTAAGAAAAAAATTATGTCTTTTGCCGGACAGTTTTATTATTATGTATTTTCGCTAAATTGGCACTTTTTAATTTGGATTGTACGAATTCCAAAACATTGACTGTTTTGTAGCCAGTTCAAAACCGGCACATATAGACGCGTAATACTTAGTACTTTTTAATCGGATTCTAAGATTATTATAACAGATTCGTGGCGACTATAATTCAAAGTTTCTGTAATTTTTGTTTTTTGGACAGGTATGTAAATATTTTTGAACCGGTCGGAAACTATTTTTTATTTCGGAAAATTCTACCGCGTATTCATAGCTTTACACCGTGAGAAAATGTAATAAAGATTCCGAAAAAAATATCAAATGCGGAAATAAAATTCTCACTATGATAACTTGCTCATTCGAATTTCGAAACATAACAAAAAGTGTTTATAAATTACGTAATAGGTAAGTACGAAGTGGCCATAACGCCATTACGATGAATCATCTAATCTGAGACCAGACCGGAGTAAGCACTCTTGCACTGCGCAGGCAAAAAACCAGACAGTTTCGGGGGCCCGCGCAACCTTCACAACTCTTCAACACCGTATAGCATCCATTGCAGATTCTAAACTTATATTCTCGGGCAATATGAATAACAACTACGCAATGTAAATCAGTTTATTAATACGCTTTCTATGTGGAAAATTGTCTTCACGTTGTGGAAACGTGATCGAAACATTGTATGATAATAACTCAGTGTTCTGAGATTTCATTTTTTTTATGAATAATTTAGTTGTGCGTAGGATGTGAAACATTATGAGCATTCCATTGTCTTGTTCGAGTGATTTGATGATCAACAAATTAATCTTCGTCTGTAATTTATTCTCTACATTTTTTGTGAGGCGAATGTCCTCTAGGGCATAGGGACATAGAGGACTTGAATCGTTTTAAACTTGCTAATTTATCTTAGCTAATATTATTATGTACCTACTTGTGTCTTCGTTTTTTTTATAGCATAGGTGGCGTATAAGCAAGTGATAAGTATATAGTGATCTCCACCCATAATTTCAGGATACTGCCGGCAATCATTAAAGTAAAGGAATAAATGTCGGGATTGCTTTGGCCGCCAGAAATCCCATCACGATCAGAAACGCAGCAGAAAACTGACACTTCATGTTAAAGTATAAATGAAGACGATATTTGTAGCGTCCGTAAACGCGGCCTTGTATCTAGGAAATGAAGTTTAACGAATTACCTAACATGAGTTGTCAATGTACAAGGCCTTCCTTTGTTCACAATAAAGACATCACGAATACATTCCTATATATTCCTTATTCAGGAAAATTTAAGACTAATAAACAATTAACTTCTTATTGTTGTTGCTCCTTTGATCAAGATGGCAAAACAGCAGAGATTAAGCGGCGGTTTCGATTTCCGAATGTGTTTCATAAACCGCAAAATTTTGTAAGGTAGGAACCTCGTACAAATGTTCTCTAGGTAGCAAATATGCGTATCGTATCTGTTTCATATGCCAACCTGGTCTCATACTCTTTATTATATCTGTGAAAGTTTAATATATTTTGACGTCTCTTAGGTCCGCTGAATAGATTTTAATGATTTTTTTCAGACAGATTCCCTAGATTTTCTAATAACAACAAATGCTTAAATTTTATAACATTTTTTTCCAAACTAGATTAAATAAATTGAAATTGCCTTATCGGTCTTCTACTGTCCTCAAAATATCTAAGGGCCGAATGTTGTACAAAACAATAGTGATAATCAGTTTATAATTCTTGACTAACACCCAGAGTGGTTAAGCAGAGTGCACTGGACTCGAGATGTATCAACAAAACATTGAGTACGAAATTAACATGAGACTACCTGCCGAAATTTCCTCGCCTACACTACTACACTTAACGCCTTGTTCCAGTATGAGCTAAGATTTAAAGCAGTTCTTGAAAGTGGAAGTTGGTGTGCCGCTCAGACCGGGCAATTAAAGTTTTGTTAGTTTTTTAGAAATAACGCGTGCTTTGGTATTGTAACTCCCTTTGAAACTACAAAAGGTCTATCATCGTCACCTGAAGCCGCTGAACTTCTGCTCAGGCGTAATGTCAATTGCTCGCAACACAATTTCGAATTTAAAGTAGTTAGTAATTACGATGTTGTCAAAGCGTTTAGAAGCATAAAACTAAAGACCACTGAAGACATTTGGGGTTATCAGTTAAAGCTATAGAGTCGGTGATAGTTAGGATTGCCCCAATATTAGCGGAAATCTTCAATTTCTGTATTAAAGACGGCATATTTCCGGACCTCATGAAAATAAGTAAAGTTGTACCAATTTTCAAATTAGAATGCTTAAACAATCCTTCTAATTACAGACCGATATCCATACTACCAGCATTAAGCAACATTTTTGAAAGCTAATGTTACTAAAAATGCTGTCGCACTTTCATCAAAATGAGATTTTACATAATAGGCAGTTTGGTTTTACCTAAGGCCGGTCTACACATGATGCCGGTCATGCTTTAGTTAGAGCTGTACTCGAGTCCTGGGAGGGATCACAGAATGCCTTGGGGGTTTTTTGTGATCTCTCCAAGGCATTCGACTGCGTTGACCACAGAACACTCATTTTGAAACTTAATTTCTATGGTATTCGGGGTCGAGCACTTCAATTGGTATCATCATATCTTTCAGACCGGCATCAAAAAGTATACGTCGATAATATTAATTCTATAGGATCTCCAGTCAGCATAGGGGTACCTCAGGGTTCCATATTAGGACCGTTCTTATTCCTAGTGTTTATAAATGACTTACCTTACATGATAAATAAAAAAGCAGATGTGTTCTTATTTCCGCCCTGTGGATTGGGGGCGTTTGGAGAATTCCACCACGGTATCCCCTGCCTGTCGTAAAAGGCGACTAATAGGGGCCACCGGGGGTCGCAGGCGGGCGGCAGGGGGCTGTCCGTCTTTAATTTTGTGTTCTTAGTGGCACATTGTTGCGATCCCTGTGATGGACGACAGCGTGGCTGGTAGGCCTCACGTTGCCGTTGACGCTGAGAGCGTCCTTCGGTGTGCGGGGGCTTCTGAGCCCCCCCCAAACAGGAGACGGGCCGCACTAGGCGGCACCGCGCAGGGGCGGCTGCGGACGACAACTTAGACACTTCCGTCAGAGGAAGCCCACAGCCGTCCCTAATGCGCCGAAGATGGCCACCGCGGAGTTTTGGTTGGTATGCCGTGCGTTGTACATAGGTTAGGGACTCGGCCCGGCGGTCGCCCGATGGTTACATCTCTCCGGGCGGCTCAACGCCGGGTCGTAAGGCACGGTGAACCCAACATAACCGCTCAGTCGCGGTAGTAATAAGTCACTTTCTCCGCGAAAAAAAAAAAAAAAAAAATTAAAAAAATAAAAAAAAAAATAAAAAAAAAAAAAAAATAGATGTGTTCTTATTTGCTGATGATACCTCACTTATTTTTAAGTTCAATAGGAAAGATGAGGCTTTTGTAGAGCCTAACGAAACACTTGGTTTCATTTCAGACTGGTTTTCCACAAATAATCTACTTTTGAACGCGGCGAAAACCAAATGTATTAAATTCTCCCTACTAAACAATACTGTACAAGTTTCTAATATTGTATTAGATAGAAATGTCTTAGATCTTGTTCCTTCTACTGTCTTTCTTGGAATAACAGTTGATGCTAAGCTACAGTGGAGTTCGCATATACATAGAATAGCTGGTAAATTAAGCTTCGCTGTATTCGCCATTAGAAAGATTAGGCAGCTGACAGACGTGGCGACGGCCAAGTTAGTGTATTTTGCTTACTTTCATAGTATTATGTCGTACTGTGTTTTACTATGGGGTTCTGCAGCTGATCTGCAGACTATTTTCATATTACAGAAAAGAGCTGTTCGCGCTATTTATGATTTGCGATCTCGCGATTCTCTTCGAGAACTTTTTAAAGATATTAATATACTAACCTTGCCAGCTGAATACATATTCCAAAACATTATGTATGTCCGCAAAAATCTAGATACGCATACTCACGCCTTTTATCCCCGAAGGGGTAGGCAGAGGCGCAACTAGTGCACCCACTTTTCGCCGAGCGTATTCCGTCCCATGATGTGATAGGGGGCGAAGCCTATCGAAAGCCTTTTAAAAATCTAGATAGCTTTATAAAAATCAGTGACATACATTGTATAAATACAAGGAACAAAAACAAACTTGCAGTTCCAAAGTTTAGACTCAGCAAAACAAGTAATTCGTTTATGGGCATTAAATTCTATAATAAGCTTCCTTTTGAAGTAATAAATCTGCCTGAAAACCAATTTAAGCCTTACGTTAAACGTGTATTGATTTCTAGAGGCTACTATAAAGTGACAGACAATTTAAATGATAAGGATATTTGGAATCAGTCCTGCCGGCACAGCACCAAGGCACTGAGCATTCACATTGAACGCCTAGGAAAAAAGAAAAAAATTATAATGTGACATTTATATGGCTATGTCCATATTGTATTTTTACTTTTTTTATATTTTTTGTGACATTTACGTTCAATTTATTTAATATGACTTTTTTTTTCTTTTATCCCTTTTAGACATTTTGACATTGTTCAATTATAGTGACGACCGATCTATATCTATTACTATCAATGACCAAAGATATGATGTAGGTATTTAGTATAAATTACATTTGTAAACGTGGGTTAATGCATCATGAACGCCAATATATTTTTATTTGGTTGCTTCCCAATAGTATTTTATTTATATTTTAAGACTACATCCATGCATACACTAACCTGTGTAATAATAATACTGTAAAATATACATTAAAAAAAAATTAAGAAAATCATGACAATTGATGACGAAAAAATTAAGCCTGAAGTTTCTTTCTGCCTTTCTTCTTCGGGTCGTCATCGCTTAGGTAGCTAGTGAAAGGCTGGTAGGTTAGCTAGGCTAGGACCTTTTTATCTTCGCCGGCGAGGACCGTGGCGTTTCCTTTCCTCGTAATGTAAAGATATTCCTTCCCTTTCTTTTATATCAGCTCCACTTCTCCTTACCTAGCCCTATTCCCGTCCCCAATGTCCGTGTCCTCTGTACCTATCAGCCCGTGCTGGTTATCAATTATTTAATGTAGGTACTTTAAATTATTTAATTGGTATATGTACAGTCAGCAGCATAAATATCTGTACAAAATCAAAATTTCAAATCGCCTATATACGCATTAAGTTAAACTGAAATATTTTTTTCTTCGTTTGAAGTAAAGTAAATACCTTTTATTTTATTTTTGTGAAGAGAAAAACAAGATTAGTAAGAACATAAAAGTATGTAGGCAATTTGAAATTTTGAATTTGTTCATCTACTTATGCTGCTGACTGTACCTTTGTTATTGTCTATACCTTGTCATGACTTGCCATAAGTGCTTTTTAATAAGCCTATTTGATCAATAAATGATTTTGTTTTATTTTAACTGTCTATCACAATTACGTTAGTAATCCTAGCATGGAAAGTGATTTCTCAAGGTAAGTATATCTAGTGTAGTTCAAAATATGTAATGTAAATTAACGAAAGCCGTAGCGTTCTTAACGGTGTATTGAAATACCACAACTATCGAGCTGGGTAAAAATATATCCGGCAACATTCCATTGAACATATGGTTACAGCTGAGAATAATATATTACTTTATATTTTAGCTTGTAGTGTCCCCTACGACAATATCCGAAAAGAGTGGGCTGAAGCAATTGTCCAGTCGACATTCGAGTTCGTGTTTAGAATGACAAAGTTCCATGTGGCACGTGAGCGCGTCGCCTGTGGAACCGTGTGGTAACAAGGCGTGGCAATGTCATAGGATAGTTTTTGCGCTCGCCCACGCGGCTGGCACATCAGGACCCCTACCACGGATTCCTAAACAATGTTTGTGACCGTATAATATTTATTATATTAAAATTGAACACTAACATTCAACTTTATTAATAATGCACCAAAAATAATATTAACTGTTTTACATAATCTAGAAATATATGAAGGTTAAAATATTGTTACTATTTAGATAGAAAGCGTAATTTCTGACGTCAAAGACTGACGCCAGTACTGACTAAGTTTTGAAATATCATTGATGCTGACAATTGTCATTAAAAATGTTTATTTACATTTATTAGGTTTTTTTAGTATGATTCTCAACGGTAGTTATTTGGCTAATAAAAGTCATCATAAACATTAGGAATGTTAGATTCAGTTTTTTCCGCAGGTATTTCCACGGAGTTTCTCTTCATCGATTCTTGTGATTTGTCAAAATAGTCATAGCTATTTATTTTTATTAACTAAGAAATACTTGAACTTATTACATGATTTTTTAGGAACTGAATCCAGGACTTATCTGGTTTCACAGCCTTAAAACGCGGCCACCATTCCAATCAGTCAGTAAATATAACTTTTCATTCCGAAAACATAAGTAGATTTATAAGCAGCCTCGCATTGCCCTGATAAAGACTCCAAAATGTAAAACGTGTTCGAGAGTAGTCGACACTGGTCCTCACTTTGAAGCTAAACCGCGACATTGGTAACGAGTAGAATTTGACTTAGCGTTCAAGGTCGCCGCATGCATTGTCTTTTTTGTTTGAATAAGATGTATTTTGCCTATAGCTGTGACCCCGAGCGTAGGCGCGCTATACCTATGGTATTTCGCTCAAATTATACCTTGTGGGAAACGTTCTCCTCGTGACATCATGGCGCATACGACTACGAGTACAACATTGAGTAATTTGCTGATCCTACTAATTTAAATGTATAGTGAATCAATAATAACGCTATTATCTATGAAGGCGTAGGTAGAGATGCAACTTACGCGC
Organism: Sphinx pinastri; assembly: GCA_947568825.1. Lineage (NCBI taxonomy): Eukaryota > Metazoa > Arthropoda > Insecta > Lepidoptera > Sphingidae > Sphinx > Sphinx pinastri. The sequence goes on from OX387617.1 coordinate 21,322,201, forward strand.
ACTGTTCACCGAACTTATTTTTGGCTCACGAAACCGTGTCTTTTGCTATAGAAATATTCTAATCTTGGACAAGTCATATTATGTCTTCTGCGAACTGTGGTCAGTTCACAGACTAAATACATTGCTAATATAGTATAATGATAGTATAAAAAATATATCAAAAAAAGTATAGACTACCGAAGCGATGGCTCTACATTAAATGAAACTAATTATATTCTAGCCAGCATAATTATTGGGCATTATGAGACGGAAGGCAGAATATTTTAGCCAATGTCACTAGGAATAGCACGGTGGCGTGCCAGGTGCCATGCGCCTAATGGTTTTATGTGGGATTGGTTCTAATCGGCAGACAACATTTGTTGTAATATACACTTAAAACAGTTTTTCAGCCTGAGAATCCATCCTCGAATCTCATAGTTTAAATATATTGCAGCCAAACTAATGTGCCGATAAAGGGATTTCTGTCTCTCTCCGTGACATGTTCCATATAGCAATAAATGTGCCCCCTATCACAGGGCGTGCCAATATGAAGTATAAGTTCGTGCAGCGCCGCGGCCGACCGCGGTAGTGGCGGCTGCAGGTGTATAATTGAATATAGATTATAATTAATTAATAAACACGATTGTGAAGTGACGCTTCTTGTGTTACAAAAGAAAATATTTGTGCGCAGCGAATATCAATTGCAGCTTCATAAATATTCCGTGCGGAGCTTCTGTGGGATTTGATACCATCTGCTTAGCTTTTTTTTATGTCGCTGATTTTTTTTATGAATAACACGAGCACATCCCTCGCTTGGTAAGCACTATATCTAACAGTAGCTGCCTCTTCCATCTGCTCTTATTTAAATTGAATGTTGAGTTGACGCTACACATTTTTTCAAGCATGTTACTAAGGGCTACTTTTAGAACCTGATAAGAAAAACCCAATTTTAAAATACGTTTCATGTAATAAAATGTACTACAGTGTAAACGTCCCATCATTTTAAAAACTTCTGTATATCATGAGGTTTTTAAAATGGTATAAACTTTACAAAGTATACTGCGTGGCATTCCACTGCGCTCGTCACCCTGAGCCATTAGACGTTAAGTCTCATAATGTCCAGTAATTACGATGGCTACAATGTCCTTCAAACCGGAACACAACAGTGCACACACACTGTTGCTTGGCGGCAGAATAGACATTGCGGCGGCACCCACCCAGTCAGCCCCTCGCAAAGGAGAGTCCTACTACCAGTATAGTCGCCCCTAAAATATTATACAACTTTAGTAAAACAATGTACAGTCAGCAGCATAAGTAGATGAACAAATTCAAAACTTTAAATTGCCTACACACTTTTGTGTTCTTACTAATCTTTTTTTTCTCTTCTCAAAAATAAAATAAAAGAGATTTACTTTACTTCAAACGAAGAAAAAAAATGTTTCAGTTTAACTTAACGCGTATATAGGCGATTTGAAATTTTGATTTAGTAAAGATGTTTATGCTGCTGACTGTACATATATTCTTTCTTATTACTGTTTTGCCTTGAAGGTATTGAGACATCTTATAGATGTCAAAGTGCAGGTCAGTGTCAGTGAGTTATTGTTTAAACGTCACTTAATTACAATAGTATTAACATATTTTAGTCGTCACAGTATTTAGCAGCGGGTTTGTGCTGTGAAATTAATAATTTAATTACTAATTTACGCAATTATTAAAACATGTGTATGATATTTTATTTAAAAGAATAGCTCGGTATTTAAATATCCGATATGGCGAAAGTATCGTCTGCTGCTCTCCATTACGATATTTTTATAGCATAAGACAGTAACAGGACGATAACCTAACAGACGACCTAGTTGGGAATGGAACGGTCTGCCGAGGCAATGTCCGGAGGTTCAAAACCCAAGGCACACACCTCTGACTTTTCGAAATTACGTGTGTATTGTTTATCAATTATTATCGTTCACTTTAACGGTGAAGGAAAAAAACGTGAGGGCCCCTACATACCTGAGAATTCTCCATAAGAATTTAGAGGGTGTGTGAAGTCTGCCAACCTGCATTAGGCCAGCGTGGTGGACTAAGGCCTAACCCCTCTCAGTAGTAAAGGAGGCCTGTGCTCAGCAGTGGGCAGTATATAATACAGGGCTAGTAACAAATCTTATCTTAAAAGCATTAAGATTTAATAACGAATTACATAAGGTTATTGTAAAACACTTAAGTAACATTTTTAACATCGTCCGCAACATTTATTACCCTTTGAAATCCATGCGACGGTGTATATGTGCGTAGAGGCAGCACATTAGAGCCGCCACACTCTGAGTGAACACAAAAGGCTGTAAATCTGCCGACCTTCCTCTCCATTCCGCGGATCATGGGGAACTCGCGGCTCGAACGCACAGTACTGGCGCGGATAAAACTATTTCACAATGTATTTACACTAATATTATATTATATCGGTAGTTCTTGAGTTTTTTGTATCTTGAAAATTAGTTAACCGATCCAAAAATAATACTATATTCGGGTATAAAAGGAGATTTATAAACTTGTGAACTAGCCTTGACGAACGATGACAATCGAAAATTTCGCTTCGTACTCCTCCGATGATAAAGATTTTATGTTACTTCTATGTTAGGTCTTAATATATTATAATATCCCTGGCTTATGCCAATATGCAGACATACTACGGCTATCAGGCTTCTATTAGCAAACCCACATTTACTTAAAATGTCTAAAAAAAATTGGTTGCTTTATATCTGCATGTGGGAGAATATTTGGTATATTTTGTATTAAACTGAATAGCTACCGTAGCAGGTAAGATAAAAATCCTTACGCAGCAGCACATTCCCGCAACGCGTGATCAAGGGCGTCAGCACCTAGAGGTTCGTACAAGGGTGTACCAATGATCGAAGGTAGATACTTTTCTAGTTGGGCTAAATTATATTAATTGTAATGCACTGTGCGTACTATCAGGTACAGTGTAGTCGCTAAATTAGAACTAACCTCCTGAAATATGATTATTAAAATTGTTCAAATTTGTAACCTTCTAGGTGTTGCTCGCAGCTCCGCCCGCGTGAAATAGTTTTTCCAGGGTAAAATTATTTTCCGGAATAAAAAGTAGCCGATAGCACCCAGGCGTAATGTAGCTTCATATTAGTGAAATAACTTTCAAAATCGGTTCAGTACTTCCTGAGATTAGCGCGTTCAACCAAACAAACAAACTCTCCAGCTTTATAATATTAGTATAGATAATAAAGTGGTAGTTTGTTTTATAGATCTCAGTGTATAAGTCTACTTTGCACAATAAAATTAATTAGAAACGATTTAACGAGGAAGTGAGCAATTAATCTGTGCTCGAGCAATTAACTATCGACATACGATTGAGATGTTTTGATACAATTTGTTCTGTACGGGCCGGTCAATTTGCATTATATAGCGTTAAATTGCTGAATATCCAGCGGTCGCAACACTGGTTCCTTTTAAGGCAGGCAAATTAAAAGAATAATTATTATTTTATTGCTTTATACGAAAATAAACCCAGAAATATCTAATAAACGTTAGAATATAATATACTTTGTTTCTATGTGTATTATTAGAACACATTAAAAATAGTGTTCGAAAAACAATTAATAACTAAATTAGAAATTACAAGACTTTACTATAGAATTTAGTAAAAAAAGCAAGTGGTTAATATATATTTGTTTTATAATCAGCCTTAACTTTTGAAATTCAAAGTAAACAGAACGAGAATAACATCGAGGGTATTCCATAACACAGAGTACATTAATTAAAACAAACAGTAAGATGTAATTAACCATGATAGATCATCAAAGAAATATTTAGAAATTCTTTCCTCGTTTGTAGAAGGAGCAGCGCGCGCAGCAAGCAGTGTGAGCAGTGAGCACGCATCTAACAGCCAGCGACTTCACACGACGCGCGACCTTGCCGATATGGTCCGACGTAATGGCTGGTAATTGTAGAATGAATGTTGGAATGCCACAATCAATCGTATTCTGCTGTGTACACTGTGATCCGCTAAATGTTTGTTTTATTTTAGGGCTGCCATACCACACTATTTTCCCCGATTTTGAGATAACGCATTCGAGGAGATTTTCAAAATGTTTAAAATATAATTAGTATCGTATGAATATTGAAATGATTCCGGGAAAATATTTTCGCTCTACGGTCACAAAAATCTGACAACATTTTAAGTTATCCCGTATACGTCCGGATTTCTAATGATCTCCAAGTAAAGCAAACCATCTTTTCTGGTTTTATGAATGGTACGAAGTTTCCTTTTAATTAAAATTGTTTTTATGACAATGTTCGAGATGTTGGTAATTTTCTGTGGTGCTGAAAAAGGCAATTTATGCTACAATAAACATACAAATAAAAAGAGAATGCGTTCGTTCTGTGAGGCAATTAGCTAATTGATTGCTGGCCATTTGTTATTTTTTGTAACATGCTTCAGTTGGGATATTTTTTCGTGTATGTGTAACAAAATGTTTGTGTTCTTTCACAACCTTTGCATTAATAATGATGTTTTTATCTTTATAAATCAATCAATGTTTTATTTACGAAAAAGTCTATGTGTAACTTACGCCTCCATTTAAAATGTAAATACTTAGTATGCAATTCAATGCAATCAGCCCTGTATTATATATTGCCCATTACTGAGCACGGGCTACTACTACTGAGAGGGTTCAGGCCTTAGTACACCACGCTAGCCTAGGGCGGGTGGGCAGACTTCATATACCCTCGAAATTCTTATAGAGAATTCTAAGGTATTTAGGTTTCCTCACGATGTTTTCCTTCACCGTAAAAGCGAACGATAATTGATAAACAATACACACGTAACTTCGAAAAGTCAGAGGGGTGTACCTTGGGTTTGAACCTCCGGACATTGTCTCGGCAGACCGTTCCATTCCCAACTAGGCCATCGTCCACTTACCTACTTAGTATAATATTTCATATAATAATTAATTTTATAAACTGCATAATTTGCTATAATTCTAAAATAATTGCACACATGTGCAAAAAATACTATAATAATATATTAAATTATGCTAGAATAATGTACGATTAATAGACTGTTAAAACTAAAAATATAATTATTTTACACAAAAATTTAAAACTATAAGGGGTTTTTTAATACATCAATGACTATAAGTAACCAATTATGAAAGCAAGTAGGTATTCTGTGTTTCAGTACAAAAGATAAAGACCACTGGTTCTTATACATATTACTATTCATACATTATTATTATATAGCACACTTAGACGAACGGACGATGATAACGCCCCTGAGAACTCAAAGAATTTTAGACACTTTATAACACAAGGTCCGAATTTATAATATAAGATAATTATAATGTCTGCTTGAATGACTTTGATGTGATCTGTTTGACTGAAACATGGCTCAAGGATGAATTCAGTAGCAGCGAACTCTTTGATGATAGCTACCTTGTTTGGAGGCGTGACAGAAACTACTTGGATACCGATCAGTCACTGGGCGGTGGTGTACTTATTGCTGTTCGCCGTAAATTTATTGCGGAGGAGCGTATAGACTGGCGTTCATCTGCCGAAGATATTTGGGTTACCATAACGCTAAAACGTTCGAAACCCAATATAACTTATAAGTTACATATTTGCACAACCTATATTTGCAAACAAAATTTAGGAAATTCATTACTCACACAGCTGGTATGTTATTATACAAAACTTAATGACGTTGTGTTGAATAATATTACTGATACATTTATCATTCTAGGTGATTTTAATTTACCCAATTTAAACTGGTGTCCTTCTAACGATGGGCATTCCCTTTTCCCAGTAAATGTGCAGGGCCCCGTTCAGTCTGAATTTATTGACAGTCTGAATACCTGTAATTTATTACAATACAATGACCTTAAAAACTTTAATGACAGAGTATTGGATTTGGTTTTTAGTAACACTCACATAACTATTAATAAGTGTCTGGATCCTTTGGTTATCGAAGATCCGCACCATGTGTCTCTCAGTATCTTTGTAGACTTTGTACAGTATCATACCCTTCACACCCAACCAAGAGTTAAGTTCGTTTATCGGTCAGCCGACTTTGAATCGTTATCGAAAGAACTTGACAAGTTTGATTGGCATAACGATCTTATTAAAGGCACTGTTGAGGAAGCTTTATCTTTATTTTACTCCAGAATTGAGAGATTGCGTGACATTTATGTTCCAACTAAAATTTTAAAAAATACTTGTAAGTATCCTCCATGGTATAAAACTCCTTTGATAAAAATATTAAAAGAAAAATTTAAATATCACTCAAAATTCAAAAAATATGGCAATTTATCAGATCAAGATTCTTTTCTAATATTGCGGGATCGTGCTAAGTTGCTGGAAAAGGAAATGTTTGAAGGATACATTAAGGCCATTGAAAGTAATATAAATGCATCTCCTAAAGCTTTCTGGTCTTTCATAAAAAGCAAGCAGTCCTCTAACTCGTTTCCATCCTTAATGAAATACGGGCAGCGTTCTTCAGGTCAGGGAGATAACATCTGCAGCATGTTCAGTGACTTCTTTTATTGCAATTTTCTCCAAAACTCATCCACAAGTAATACTAGTCTCTTAGGTGGTTATCAGAGCGAATACCCGTACGAAACAGCCGCAGATATTGGCTCAATAGAAGTCTTAGGTGTTGAAGTGTTCAAACTACTCAAATCTACTGATTTAAACAAGTCCGCTGGCCCTGATGGTATTCCTCCTATATTACTGGTTCGCTGTGCTGGTAGTCTAACTTTGCCGCTAACCTTATTGTATCAGCGATCTCTCAATGAGGGAATAGTTCCTTATATCTGGAAACGGGCATTCATATCCCCTATACATAAAAAAGGTCCTAGGGATCAAGTAGAAAACTACAGGCCGATATCCAAGCTCTGCCTGTTTGCTAAGATTTTAGAGAAGGTGGTTTATTCTCAGGTTTACCATGGGCTCGTCCACTCTTTCAGCGATTATCAACACGGCTTCCTGAGAAATAGATCAACGGTATCCAATCTTATTACCTGCTCCGACTATCTGACACGTATTATGTCGGAACCCTCTCAAGTGGATGTAATCTATACTGACTACAGCAAAACGTTCGATAGAATTGACCACTGCATCTTATTGCGTAAACTACTCCAATCCGGTATCAGGGGTAATTTGTTCAGGTGGTTCAAGTCATATATAGAAAATCGCACTCAGGTGGTAGTTTTGCAGGGTTACAGCTCAGCAGCAGTTCGTATACCTTCCGGTGTACCTCAGGGGTCACTCTTGGGCCCACTTCTATTCGTTATCTTCATTAACGATATAGGTTCTTGTTTTTCTCACTCTAAGATTATTCTCTATGCTGATGATATGAAAATTTTATGCCCCATAATTAATTTTAATAGTTGTTGTGACCTTCAACGAGATCTTGAATGCCTGCAAAATTATTGCGATCGGAACAAGCTTGAAGTCAATGTGTCCAAGTGTTTCTTATGTACGTTTACTCGCAAACGTAACCCCATAGTTCACAAGTATGAATTACACGGTATTGCCTTGAATAGAACTAACAACATCAGGGATTTAGGTGTTACTTTCGACTCTAAACTTCTTTTCAACACTCACATCGAGAATATCATTAATAGGGCAAACAGATCGCTTGGCTTCATTCTAAGATTCGCAACAGATTTTAATAATGTAAAGACATTTAAAATCCTATACTGCGCTTTTGTCCGCAGCCACCTTGAATATGCATCCCAAGTATGGAACCCAAACTATAGGGTGTATATTGATAGAATTGAACGTGTTCAAAAGCGTTTCTTAAGATTTTTGCAGTTCAAAGCACGCAAGCCCACACTAAACTACATTATTAGTTGTAAGAGGTTTCACTTCTTGCCGTTGTACGAACGTCGACACATTGCTGATTTGACATTTCTATTAAAAATAGTTACTGGCACTGTGAACTGCCCTGAGCTCCTGAGTCGTATAGGACTTATTACGCGTTCTGCAATCTTACGCAAGCCAACATTATTACATGTTCCTTGTGTTAGCACTACATACAGACAAAATAGCTTCCTTATACGAGCGTGCAAACTATTTAATGACCTCTCACGTGAATTTGACTTGGACTTGTTTAATACTAGTGTTTCTCACCTTAAATGTATACTTCAAAAAAAATTCTTCTGTCAAGAGCTGATTTGAAAATTACCAGACAGTATCTACTTAGGTATAGGTTATATATATAGATAAAATTTCAATATTTTTTATAACAATCTTAATATATATAAATCTCGTAACTTAATAAATTAAACTGGTAAATTTTTTATATTTATTTATTTGATAGATAGCTTTTGTCTGATGATTGGCAAATCAGCCTCTATAAATTAGTTTATAATATTTTCTAATGTTTATATTTCAATAAGTGTATATTTGTGCTACCGACCCCCTTAACTTTTGTACTGTATTCTATTTGTGAAAACTTTTAAATGGCCTTCTCATATTTATGTTCCTCTAATATTGTTCAATCTAGCTGTAAGTTTTCCGAAAATAAGAAAATAAAATAAAATAAAATAAAATAAATGTGTATACAGGGTCGTTTTGACATTGCGTTACTAAATGAAACCACATACTTATCTCCTTGAAAATAACAATTTCCATTAAGTTATTTTAAACCATAGGCGTAAAATAAAAACGTGTAAGTTTCGAACAAAATAAATATCAATAAAAAGTAACTTTATGTTTACACGCCCTAATGCCACTACTAATACTCTAAGAGGATTCGGTGCAGCGGCAACAATACACTTGCAGTCAGAAAAACACTCACGCACACGCCATATTCGCACTAAACTACAAAATGTTAAAAAAATCAGGAAAGTAATAATGAGATTTTTGGTGAAAATATTCGTTACTCATAGATGATATTTGGCACGATATTAGCAGAGGTAGAGACGAGTATGTGGTTTCATTTAGTAACGTAATGTCAAAATGACCCTGTAGTATATAATAATAAAATATTAGTATTTGCATAATATAATAATTATTTATGAACGAGTCGCGTTTTTGAAAATGAATCTTGTAAAAAATGTAATTCTTAAAATTTTGTTTTAGTTTGGGAAGTAGCTCCAGTAATTTATTTCTATTCATTAATAAAATATTAAAGTACTTTCAACGCCGAGTGTACTCGATTAAAATGCAGTTTTTCCGATGTTTATGTATTAGGAAGGGATTGCGCTTTATAGTACAATTATCAAATAATCGAGATGCTTGTTATAATCAGTGAACTATAAACTCGATATCTATAGATATAAACTATAAAACCGATATAGTCAGAAACTGCAGTACCTTACCGGTTGCAAACGTTACCTGCATATTTCTCTTCATAATTGGTCTTTTTGCTAATAGTTCTTTTGATTATAATAGAAAAAGAATGTTTATTGCGTCGCGTTGAATTATACGCACTGCATACAAAGGATTTAAATCAGACGAGAGTACTTTAAATATGGTAAATAGAAACATTGTAAGAAAATTACTACTGCTTTGGAATCCAGAATACATTGCGTACCAGAGTCCAGTACATTTTTAAAAACAAAGTATATATTAAAATTGATACATCAATGTGCTCTTAATAAAACTATTTATAGGTAATTATAAGATCATATAAGATGTATCATTACCGGGTGTAATTATCGCAATAGTTTTTACCGCGTGGTCGCGTCGGGTCAGCGAGAACAATCCGCCGCCACGCAGCTGAGCCTGTAATTAGTTTTTATAAAATGCTATTTTTAAGATGACATTGAAACGCTAAAATCACATTTCCTTTAGCCAATTAAAGAAAATTGACGTAAACACGACGCCGCGCCGTAGCTATAAGCGTAATGACAACGTTAGAAGAAAAAACCCTTGACATTTCAGAAAAGAAACATCTCGGCCTCGATTGTGTGTAGCTAAACGTAGTTATTTACCTTCTAAGAGAAGACATCACGCCGTATTTACACGGAGCAATTAGTTGTTACGCCGCGGAGTTGGGATGTGCTATATGTTGCAGCGACTTCCTCGAGCTGCGATAGTTTGGTACATAGTCGGTTAATACGCGCCGGTCGGCCTTGGAACCGACTGACATTCCATGCCCTTTCTTCCACCTTGCTGCCTATGTCTTCTTGAACGGTGATTGCATACTTGATTCGATATTAATATGCTACGGTACCCCGACTGCTCAAGGTCGGGTCTATGCAGTCCTTTAGCTTTTTACCGTCATTATATCCTTTGCTATTGTGATCATAAGATTCAATATCAATTGTGTCGTGTTATTGTACTTTGTTGTTGTAATTGTACGTGATTAGAGTGCGTTCGGCGCTATCTGCTGCCCGAATACGGTTTGTGCAGTTTCGGGTTCGATGGTCAAATCACCTCTTAGCATTTCCGCGTTGCATTCGTAATACTCTATACTCGAGGATCTTTGGAACGTGGAATTATCATAATTGAACGAGACTTACTGCGTATTGCATACGTAGTTAGAATTTGACTGGTTCCAAAGAGTAGTAGGTATGTTGTGAGAGGTGGTTTGTACCGCGAGCGCGTGTCACCAGTCACCACGTTATTACATTTAGTGAAACGCATTCAGGATCTTCTGCTGATCTGAATGTTTAAGTTTGTAGGTCTATACCTACAAACTCTATGAGTGCGACGGCGATATGACATTAAAGTAAACGAATAATGAGACGAGCTTCTCGTCTGATGGTCAGTCACGACTGCCAATAAACAATAGCAATAATAATACTAGCCCTGTATTATATACTGCTCACTGCTGAGCACAGGCCTCCTCCTGAGAAGGTTAGGCCTTAGTCTACCACGCTGGCCTAGTGCGGGTTGGCAGACTTCACATACCCTCGAAATTCTTATGAAGAACTCTCAAGTATGTAGGTTTCCTCACGATGTTTCCTTCACCGTTAAAGCGAACGATAATTGATAAACAATACACACATAAATTCGAAAAGACAGAGGTGTGTGCTTTGGGTTTTGAACCTACGGACATGGTCTCGGCAGACCGTTCCAATCCCAACTAGACTATCGTCCACACGTAATATCGTCCAGAATTCTGAATCACTAAGCATGGCATAGCAGTAGGTCCTGCATTGCATTCGTCCTCCTGAAGCATGGGAGGGTGTTTTTGCATTTTGACAATCTCATGACTATTAAAATATAATAATACGAATTAAATTTAATCACGCTCGGAATCTTGCCCTGCAAAATTTTTCAATACCTCCAATTTTTAGAAAACTGATATTACATAATTCTGAGTTTTAACGTTGTTTACCTTGAATCATTGCAGTACTAATTAACTAATTTCCAAGCATCTTTCTAACACACCTACCTAACTATGAAGCCCTAGTAAATGCTAGACATTATCATTAATGTCTAGGCACTTGTAACAAAGGACGGCCTCGCGCCGCGCTAAATGTTCGTCTAAAATTAGGCTGTGAAGTGCTGATGGCATACGTAATCTCTGCTTTGTAACGCTCAACTGCTTTAAAAATTATCAGAGACGGTATTTAGAATCGTCAGCGAAGTTGGTTTTAAGCTAAACGCCACAGATTCCTATAACTGAATCGATGCAGACTTATTGCCATACCGTCGTAAGAAGCGCATTATTAGGGGTTATAGGATGAGCAGCACATTAAGCGACCTCGAGATGGACCGCGATGGAGACTGGTTGGTGTCATGCTTTTGTAAACACCTAGGGCGTCCTTTTTTGTACGTTGTGTGTCCTGCATTCCCATGGAGACGCGCTGCTAGGCGGCAACGCATAGGCATGGTTGAAAATCTTAGTGTAACAGTTGTCTTAGTTTCATTATGCGACAGTTCCGCAGACACCAAAGAAGGCCACTTCAAAAGACTTATTGTTACCATCGCCGCCAACCAGTCTAGAGTGTAGAATGTCGTTTTTTTGGAACGAAGTTCCTTATCGCGCGTTGTGAAAGGGAGCTAGACGGAAAAAATTCTCACGAAAAGTTGTCACGACACTTTTTGCTATTATCTTACTAATATGAACCTTAAATACAATGCGTAGAAGCTATAATTCTTGAAACGAGTATATTTTTATTTATTTTATTTATTAAAGTCATTAAAACCATTTCTTACTAATCTAATATGAACCTTAAATACATTGCGTAGAAGCTATTTCCCCAGCGTTGGCACGGCACGAGTACAAAAGAATCGAACGTAACATTATTTTTTCAAATTTTGTTGATTTATTCTATTTTGGTTACTGACATTTATCAATAACAAGACTAAACGTGCTTTGCTCGCGTTTAAAAATCTACTTTATGTGGTAAGCGTAAGATCGAATTTGTGTTTAGTCAATCAAAATTTGTGATAAAAATGCTATGCAATAGCTTTACCGCGGCAGTCTCCGAGTGCCACACGTATTTATTTGTTTTTTTCTCTAGAAACTTATGTATTGGAACGGAAATAGGAAAATAATTATATATTTATAGATATACACACTCTGTTATATAAATAAAATTTTATTACAATTCCTTCACTAATTAATCGAAAGGAACTTCGTTCCATCCGGGTGTCCCTTGACACCTCTCATTTTTTTTTCTGCACCTTCACTACATGGATCGTGGATGATGAACTACTAAATGTTTTCAGTCACCAGACTTTGAAAAATATTTACGAATCGTGAAACATTTTACTTCACTCGGGAAAAGCTCCTGTGCCTTTCGTTTCATAGCCGGCTCAACGCCCGCTGCGCCACGGAAGCTTACAATTCTATACATCTATATATATAACAAAATACAAACACACGAATTGATAACCTCCTCCTTTTGGAAGTCGTTTAAAATGAATCCCTATTTTCTTGGGTCACGGCATCACGCGTGAACGGCTGGATCGATTTCGTTATTTTTTTTATGTGTTTGTTGTTGTCAGGAGAAGGTTCTTATGAAAGAAAAAATAGGAAAATTGCGCGGAAAATTAAAAAATGCTTTTTTTTACAATAAAATACAATTTTTCCTATTTACACTATTCTTAATTAAAAATTATTTTCTATTTTTTAGTTGGATTTTCTATAAAGCGTGTTTTTTAGTTGTTTTAAACTATTATTTTTTAATTCAACCTTATGGCTTTTGACATAATATTGACAGAATGCATGCTGCAAATATCGTTAAAGAGATTATATATATATAATTCTTCTGTGCGTGTGTATGTCACTGAACTCCTAAACGGCTGGACCGATTTTAATGAAATTTTTTGTGCGTCTTCTGGTGGATTCGAGAATGGTTTAAATTAACAATTTGATCCGGTAGGTGGCGCTGTACTCGGGTTATGGATTTTATTTCCTTTTTAGGGCAGGACAACTCCTATCGGGGCAACTAGTTATTTATAAATAACTATTGTCAACTTAATGGAAATGACGTGAAGGCAGGTGAGGATCAATGCAATTTATCGTAAAAGGACAAGTACTAATATTTGGATAAAATATAGATTAATGTAAGTCACCTCCATACCATACCAGCCCTGTATTATAAACTGCCCACTGCTGAGCACGGGCCTCCTCTACAACTGAGAGGGTTTAGGCCTTAGTCCACCACGCTGGCCTAGTGCGGGTTGGAAGACTTCACATACCTTCGAAATTCTTATAGAGAACTTCTCGGGTATGCAGCTTTCCTCACGATGTTTTTTTCTTCACCGTTAAAACGAGCGATAATTCACAAAGTTTTACTTTAACATAACTTTTTAGAAAAATCAGAGCTGCGTGCCCTTGGCTTTTGAACCTGCGGACATTTGTCTCGGCACTCCGTTTCACTCCCAACTAGGCTATCGCCGCTTAAGTAAGTCACCTCAATACAATATAAATTGTAATTGAAATTTTCCTTACACACCCATAGACAGTCACGCCTTTTATCCTCGAAGGGGCTAAGGCAGAGCCGCAACTAATGCACCCACTTTTCGCCGTGCGTATGCCATATCGGGCACAATTCCTAACTCCGGGCTACTACTCAGTAGAAAAACCCAATATCTCTTGCCCGACCCGGGGATTGAACCCGAGACCTCAGCACTGCAGTCGTATAATAATACAATTGCGCCACCGAGGCAGTCCTAAATATTTTCCTTCTTCCTACTAAACCCCATTTACTTCGCTAACAATCGGCAACGCTTTATGATAACAATACGGGAGTTCATGCGAGGGTACTTTACTTCATCAAAATACCTACCATTCTAATACCTACCTACTTTACCACAAAAAAGCGGACTTGTAGAATCATATGTATACAGGATCACTCTTGTAGGTGCAATGAATATTAATAGAAAGATGCTGACACTCGAACCTTATTACCTAGCGGAAATGATCGCCATTATTAACCACTGAGCAATAATGCGGTGAGTAAGTGCGAGAAAGACATATTGTGCACATTATAAATGTTACTTTATTATGTATTTCAATAATATATACTAATGCTTTTATTAAGACGCGAATGGTCATATGTTATATGGACACTAGCGGTTGCTCGCGTCTCTGGCCGCATTGAATGCGTACCCGAAAAATAAAAAGCCTTATAGAACGCACACAGAGATTATAAAGATTTCTATTTGTGAAATAAACTTCAGAATCGGTCTAGCAGTTTCAGTTATGATAGTAGTTGTATAGATAGATAAGTAGCCTTGAACTATAATATTGTCCATTGTGATATAATATGTGTATATTTCTATTTTACCAAATATAGGTAGGTATTATCGACACATGAAATATACGAATGCGTTCACACACGTCCATACCTTCACCGCAGCTTCAGAGTATATTATCATAAAATAAACACTGACAATACACAGCAATACACTAGTTGTCACCGATACTGCATGGAAATAATAATATTTAATTTATTTTAAATAAACTGTTAGATGGAACAGGTGCAATCTACACATTACGTTACCACTGTAGGCTCAGAAAACGAATAAACAAGCTTGAATAGTACATAACAATTAATTAACAACACCAAAAGTGCATAACTATAAAGCAGGTGACATATAAAGAATCACAACTAATTAATAACTGTTTCGTAATTCTAACAATGCACAATATTTTATGTAAATGTATTTCCGCAATCCATTTTACAGATTAATACTCGTACATAAGTGAATGACATAAATGTAGAGATATGAGTGATAGAGCCGCATTAGCCTATGCATGAAACGGCTCGACTGGGGTCGTAACACTGTTCCAAAGTTGAGGTGAAGTGTTTAATACTTAAATCACTGTTTTTACCCTTAATCGTCGTCATCGATACCGTGATCCCAGCCACCTGGACACTGAGAGTATACCGCTCATCCACTTGCTCGTTTGCTTGCCTATTGATCATTATTAAAGTATGTAATTAGTTTTATTGACAAAGTAAAAAATGGTACATTATAATAAATTACAAAATCGTTCTATAGCCATAGGGCTATAGAACCATTTTATAGTTCGTGCAAAAGATCATGTTAAAATACTTTCATTACCTAACAAATAATATAAGGATCTCAGACACCAGGAAAGATATAAGGATACGATGTACTATCGGTAGGTGGACAGACGACTTGATAAAGGTTGCAGGAACACGCTAGATGCGGGCCGTTTTTAACAGGTCCGTCCGTCTGGAGATTTTTAGGGGAGGCCTATGTTCAGCAGTGGACATCATTTGGCTGATGTTGATGATCGTGTACTAGCGGTACCTATACATTATCAATATCTTCGTAATTCGAAATAATATTATATGCGCAACATCTAAATCCTCGTTTCTGCTGTTAAATCTACTAAAAAGAGTACCTATGATAAAAATGGGAAAACACACAGAATAAAAATTTATAACATACTTTTTACCTTTTAACGAACCATAGGTATCACATTTTATTTATATCTAATATTTATTATAGGTATATACCTCCTCTTTCCTGCCAGCCCGAGCTTGGCTTCTTTATTTATTTTTGATTGATTTTACTCCATATAAAAATGTCTGTAGTTATATAAGTGACTTTTTGTAATAAGTATTTTATTATTAATTTAATGTATCTTGACTTATCATAAGTGCAACTATGTTCGCCTACGTGATGAATAAAGTATTTTATTTATACAAAATAAAGACTACGGCCTAAACCCTCTGAGCAGTAGAGGAGGCCCGTGGTCAGCAGTGGGCAGTATTTAATACAGGGCTGGTATTATTATTTATTATTGTACAAAATTTAAAAGATAAATGCAAATTAATTGCTCTTTGTAGTATATACAATTATCGCAATACAATTATTATTCCTTGATTGAAATCACAGAAGTATTAGAAACTATAAATATGCATAAAACCATAATACATTAGATCCGTGAGGACATATCGTTTATTATATTATGTGTAAACAGTGTTAACCTCTTCGCCTCGACGAAGGACGCCGTGCCGCAGTAAGTTATCGGTGCGCGTTATTTTTACTGCAGTGGCTTGGATGTGTTTACGGCGTGAGTGAGCAGCACTGAGCACACGTTATGCATGCCGCCGGACTGAATCTAATTAATTGCGTCAAGGTCCCGACTTTGTCTCCCACTATTTGTTACCATCGACTTTATGGTTACATTATTCTGTTCTCGGCTACAAGCGAGAGCGGGACCTGTACAAATTGTCTCGAAGCATGAACAATACTGTTCGTGATAAGAATTTGCTCACGAAACTAAACGTCGTAGCGTTTCCCGTTGTGTGTTTGTAATAAAATACGTAATTTGTAGTTTTACTGAATCAGCTTGGAAACACTTTAAAGGTTATAAATAGTTTCAATAAGGCTTTCGTAGTGAAAGGTAGGGTCTGGTATCCACGTGTGGTTTAAATCTAAACAAATATACAGAATTGCAGTTTACTTATTTAAAAAAATTAAGCTTTATCGAAACGCACCTCGTAATAAGTCAGTCTGAATTACTTCACTGATTTTCACGTTGTTTTCACTATCATAGAGGATGCCTTTGTGTTTCGTGCTTCAAATTTATATTTATGCATAATCGTGGTGTCAAGTAAGTAGCTACAGGTGCTTGTGTGTTGGACCAGCGGTGAATGATTACATTACTTTAATAGGTTTAAGATCATTAGCATTCCGTACCGGCCCTCGTGTTCATTGTGCCTGATCATTGTTATTTTTGTTTATGACCGCGAGAAATGTTCGCTACTTTTATTTCCATGAGCACCTCACTCGATGTGTTTAATAATTTAGAACATTGCTGTTACTTCTACTTTTTATATTTTGTGAAAAGGATACAAATATTTTCTCCTGGAGCTGGTGGAAGTCGTAACCTCACCAGGATGCAAAAAATAAATACCACTTCTACAGGGAAATAATGACGAAAGGTACAACAAAGGAAAGGACCCTAAACATTTCATTATGACTACCTTAATTCACCAATATAAATCTATAATATTATCAGCGAGTAACATAGGCTACTTTTTATCCCGGAAATTCTTTTCACGCAGGCGGAGCCCCGAGCAAAAGCTAGTATTTAATAACTATGCTGACAGAACTTTCCATAAGATATTCAAACAAACTAATGTGCTTTTTTCATGATTTACTTAAAGTTGTGTGATAAAGAAAATAAAGCTACTTTTTATCCAGGAAAAACTTTTTCACGCGGGCGGATATTTTTTATAAATCAGCTAACAGAATTATAATATGGCGTACGTCACGTTGAATGGTGGAATGCCCGTGGCATTAAGACCGCCGATACATATTGTATGGAGTGCAAAATAAATAATTAACTACCAACAATGCACGGTTTACTTTACACTTCTCACATATATACTGACATACATACGTATAATACATCGATATGTATTTATAAGTATCAAAACACTGCTTCGGTGGCGTAGTTGTATTACGGTATGGCTGCAATTCCGAGGTCTTGGGTTCGATTCCCGGGTCGGGCAAAATGATATTGAGTTTTAATTTCAGTATCAGCCCGGAGTCTGGAATTTGTGCCCGATATGGCGATAGGCTCGCTCCCTATCACATCATGGGACGGAATACGCACGGCGAAAAGTGACTGCACTAGTTGCGCCTCCACCTATGCGTATAAACCTATAAAAGGCGTGAGTGTGTGTGTGTATGTTTGTGTGTGTATTAAACCTCTTTGTATAGTATGTAGTGCCGATGTGCCGATGTACTACAGACCACATGATACCAAAGTTTTTTGATGCATCTTAACCGGGCTTAGTATACAGACAATAAACGTACACACTCATCTTTCCTAAGACAGTGAGTGTGCTCACGCGCGCTAGTTATCGAAGAAGAAAGAAAGAAAATCATTTGTTGGCAACTAGTTGAGTGGTACAAATTTTTTTTTGTTTTGCTTTGAATTAAACAATAAAAGGGAGAAACAATCGTTTTTTATAGTTAGATGGCTACCTAAAAATAACATGCGTACTCAGATATCACCCTGTGTATATGGTATAAGTCCCACCACAACATGCCAAGAAGTTGTAGATCTGCATTTATTATGCCAAACAGTAAATGCTTGGCGCTGATTTTCATCTAGACCCTGCACCAGCACCAGAAACAAAAAAGTACACTGGAGTGTGCATCCGACGTTTCTGTGTGTGTGTATGTGCGTGATAAAAATAACACTTGTCATTATCAGTAATCACATAATCAGTAAAAAACTAAGACAAGTCTTCTCTGCACCATAACATTTAATAATAGACAATTGTTCCCAGGGAACCTCATGAGGCCAGACTCCAGCCTCAAGGTCAAGAAGATTATAACTGCTTCGGTAAGTCATGAAATCGATATATAAGTATTTTAATTTTGGCAAAAGACTCACGTGACTGACTCGTAACAAAAGAAAGTCAGATACAAATTTGTAGATGACATCATCCCTCCTCACCATAAGGATGGTACTATGCACCGTGTACTATGCAGAGCGGCGCTGATGACTACCAGCTGTCAGTCAGTCGTCAGATCCTCGATTGTTATTCAGTGCAATGCCCACGTTGTGTCAGGCTGACGCACTACACATTCTATATTTACTTACGTGTACTTCGAAGAAAGACAATATGACTTCTAATTAATACGTGATATGAAAAACGATATATGCAGCGATGGCCTAGTGGGGACTAAAAAGGATTGTCGAGTCGGAGATGCACGGTCTATTCATAACGCATCTCATTAGTGACAATAGTGCAAGACGCCAGCAGTGAGGCAGCATCTTTATGAAAAATGAAGTCTTCATCTATTTACTTTCATAGTATTCATGGCGTGGGTTTGCCTATGCTTCGGTTAGAGACCTGTTTACTCCTTTTATGAAACTAGACAAGGAAAGCGTTGTGAACAAGCACAGATTGCTATCCGGCACATTCATACAACTTTATAGTCGATTGCTTCGACTGCTAATAATCAAACCGGCACAATAGTTTATCTCGATTATTTTTCCGACCCAAATATCGACCAATAGAATTGCACCATTCGACGTCACGTGGTACAACCTACATGGTATTATACTGACAATTTTTTTTGAATATTTTCTCTGGTCGTTACTATACATTATGAAACAATTTTTTTTGAATATTTTCTCTGGTCGTTACTATACATTATGAAATTCTTATTTGTTGACTGTTCATTTCATCTCATGGTGCAATTCTATTGGCCGACATTTGGGACGGAAAAATAATCCCCCGGATACCACACGAGCTTCAAAATTATCGGGTATTTTCCGATAGGTTCGTTGCAAACAAATAAAGTCGTTTTTCAGGAAAAATCACTCGCGCTTCGCGCTCGTGATTTTTTAACCTGAAAACTCCTTCATTTGTTTGCAACGAACCTATCGGAAAATACCCGATAATTTTGAAGCTCTTGTGGTATTATATGTGATTATTCGATTGCATATCATATTTTATTTGCTACCGGTCCCTTGTTACTTGTTTGTGTCTAGATGCCGCGCCTCTTTGCTCTAGTCATATTGACTTGTCCACGCGAGGGCGTATTACGGGAAAATGTTCTTTGTTTCTGTCTTTAAGATAAGTCATATTATAACGCTTGAGTTTGCCAGCTAAAATGCCATTGTCGTATTTGGAGGCACTTGAAAAGCTCGGGGTTGGAATTGTGGCCGATAGTCATATCGGCCAACCGTCAGGTTGGCCTACCTTTATGCCGCTACGGAATTATCATCGTTTTATCGGTTCCATTCACGGATCGGGCAAAGTGATATTGGGTTTTTATACGTAGTATCAGCCCGGAGTCTAGAAATATGCCCGGTAAATGGCAATAGGCCCGCCCCCTATTACATGGGACCTAACATTGTTGGCGAAATGTGGGTGTGATACACGTCTGGCTACCCCTGAAAAGGGGAAAAAGCATGATACATGTATGTATGTATGTAACATAGATACTCCTTGTACTTCTGCCTACACTCTCGAAAGCGAACGTGTGGCAGTATGTTATTTTTATATGTATTTGATTATTATTGACTGCCTCGGTGGCGTAGTTGTATTACGGTATGACTGCAATGCTGAGGTCTCGGGTTCGATTCCCGGGTCGGGCAACGTGATATTGGGTTTTAAATTCAGTATCAGCCCGGAGCCTGGAATTTGTGCTCGATATGGCGATAGGCTCGCCCCTTGTCATATCATGGGACGGAATACGTACGGCGAAAAGTGGATGCACTAGTTGCGCCTCTGCCTACCCCTTCGGGGATAAAAATGGCATGAGTGTGTGTTTGTGTGTGTATTTGATTATGCGGTTGCATATTATAAAATATTGATTTGCTGCCGGTTGTAACACAATAATTGTTTATAATATAATATGAAACCAATTCATTTTAATATCTTTAATTATCTTTCAGTATTATTATCTCTCTTATTATTATATTATCTCATATACAAAATTTAACGACTTTATACATGTTAATAGGAATTTTGAAAATGGAGCAATGGATGCACTAGCCTCGAGTATTTAAGCTTTGATTTCCTTATGTTAGTTACGTTTAAAATTTTAATGTAGCTTTTAAACATTTTCAATACATTAGACCAAAAATAAACTCACTTGATGGCTACTCTCTCGTGGTTTCATTATCAACACTTCAGTGACATCCATTACCGCTATATAGCTGCCAATTTCCTTCGTAACCGAAGTTTCAGCGGCTGGTTTACCCTGCTCTGCCATTTTATAGTTAGATCTGCACAGTTTATTACCTGAATCACAAGAGCCAATATATAATTAGATGAAATCCTTGGGATCAGAATTCTGACGGAACCACCAATTTGTCCAGAACAAAAAGTTTCCTCCGCCATTCTTCGGCCTAAAAAAATATTTAAAATATCATGTGAGATCCTTTAGTTCGTGAAAAGATAAACCAACATAACACATTGTAAATACTTTAGCTGTAGACTCTATAGTAATATAGTTCGATATATTTAAGACTACTGGTACATAGTTTAATGCGGATTCTTGAAATACGCAAGTTATAATTGCTGGCAATAAAAACAACATACAATTGTAATGGTGGATACCGGCAATAACTTTAGGGCATTTAGCAGCCTAATTGCACAGAACACGTGCTTCCTGTTTTTCAACGAAAAAAGAACAGGGTTGTCACGCATTTAATTTGTTCCTGTACATTGCACCTGATGTTGTTTTATGCCTTTGGTAATCTTACTGACCGTAAGAAACACAACAACAAACTTGCTACTACACAATATTTTCCTCTGAGACTTTTCTACCAGCCTGGTCAATTTAAATCAGTCTTTGTTTAGACTTTGTTATCTAAAATATCTACAATTTCGCTTATAAAATATTTGTATAATTAAAAGAAATATATGACTGAGTGCTAATACTCCATATTTTCTCTATTGGTATCGTTAGTTACTATAAGAATAAGTTTTCTTGAATATAAAATACAGAAGTAAAAAGGGTGGGGATATATTTGACCTTCCTCAATCTCATCGATTTTTCCAAATCCAAGGAGACAAAAACATCGTTGCACCTGGTCGGCGCTGTATATAAACTTGAAGTACTCATTTACATATAACAAAATATAGCATGCATATAAAAGCCATACATTAAATTATCGACTGAAGAAAACATGACACAAATAGGTTATGATACGCGTAAAATATTGCCGCATACAAATACATTCATCGCATAAATTATTAAGGTGTTGTATATCCATACTTAGAATATAAATCGATAATAATTGCGAAGTGGACTTTCCTGGTTCACGCCTTATAGCTTGTTTTTCTTCGTCGGATCCTAGGGCTTCCTCATTCGCACCGAGATATAGACCGTTTACTTACCACTGCTCTCACAAAGAAAACTGACGCGAAGGGGCAATTTTGATGAAAGGGAGATATCAGACGTCTTACGAATGACTCGTCTTTTCCAATTTCCATTCCTTTTATTTAAAGGTCGTCAATGCATCCACAATTACTCTATTGCTACGGTTGTGTAGAACTGCTGATCACGTACTATTAAGCGACTTACCGACTCCTTTATCTTCCTCTAATTTTATAAGGTTAAATTTTATACCCATTTTCAATACTTATAATAGAAGAAAAACCACCGGTTGACAGTTAATTCTATATTTAATATTGTAAAGAGGCCAATTTTGTGTTTGGAGTCGATAACCTACAGAATTCGTTAATCGTCAGTAAAGGTTCTGTAGTTTGTTGTAGATTACATAGGCTGTGTTTTATTTTGCTATGATTAGTTATAACCCTAGAAAAGATTACGCAGGCGGTGTCGCGACCAAAAACTAGTAATAATTCTTAAACGCTATATTGGTATTTGCGCCCCGGCGCGGCCCGGCGCGGCGTCACATTACCGAATCCTATCTAGTGCCAACCGATGGCGGCTGAATGCCGATTTGCATTCAATTGAATTGGTCACAAATTAAGCGCTACAGTTGACAATATAATAATGTTTACGTAATCTGTAAATTTGAATGGACTTATGTGCCGCTAATAATAGAAGCGTTTAGTAATGTGTTTTAAAAGAAATAATTTGGCTGTGAATCGGGAGGTTTTGTGTTCGATTCTGAGATCTAGCAACTAAAATAAAGAAGCAGGCTGTTATAAGATAACATGATGTTGCTAAAGAGCGATTCTTGCGTAGTTCGGGTGGACACTGCGTCCATGTCATGTCACATCCGATCGCATTATGCGATTTTGATTGAATACTACACGATTGGTTCACGATCATCATACTAATGTTTTGTTGTTTACACTTTTATCTCAACATCTAATACTTCAAATATACGAAGAAATTCCACGCAATAGGAATTATTTTCGCACAATATTGATACAATCCGACCATTAGAGTTGCAATTTGTTGAATAGGCGCTAACGAGGGACGCGGAAGGCAGCTTACGCACCGCTTTCATAGTTCCTCATTGCAAAGCACAAGCGTTCGCGACCGATGATAAAATCTACGCTAAATCAACAATCGCTTCCGCGCGCCGACACCTCGACACCCCAACTATTTGACCTCCTATGACATTTACAAATAATAGTAAAGTGGTACGCCAAAAACTTGCTATAGTGGCTTGTTTCTGTGAGTAGATCTGGTGTCCCGGTCCGAGGTCAGCTCGTGAAGGAGCAATAAGACAGGCCGGCATAATTATAATAATCGTCAAGGGAGTCAATGTATTTTTACCTGTTAACAATAATATATTACCCTGCTCTGCTAAATACCCGATAACCAACACTACGGCAGAAACTTTTTCTCTGTCGTTTGATTTTGCTATGCAATCATTGCATTTCTCCCGATCAGTAAGATTGTTGGAGGGTTAAAAATCGCGCTCCCTTTCCAATTTTCTTTTTTTTTTCAGATCATTAGCTGCACTGAGTTTTGTATAAAAAATAATCTAAAGCTGACTGACTGATTTTTGATCAAATGTCAAAATCTACATACGAAGAAAATAATATAATGGATAAAATCTACACAGTTGTTAAGTTATGGAAACGTTTTATTTGTTGTTGGTATTTACATTATTAATAAATTTATTACAATAAAATCGCACCGCTTATGTGTTAGGCATAAGCGGTGCTTGCCATGAATTAATAATATTTGTTTAATTATTCATATGTACGATAGAAACACATCAAATCAGTGCGAATACTGAAATAAAATATAGTTCTAGGGGTGGAGAGAAAGGGAGGGTTTGACACAATATAAAAATTAAATTTAAATTTAAATAACCCCCGACACAAAAATCTCTAAAAAGTGAAACAATAAAAGTGTCTTTGTCGTTTAATTACCTAGTAATATTTTGACCCAAGCGTCGCCGCGTAGGGGGACCGCTAAAGAAGTATTTTCGTCTTCCTGGTCCGTAGTTCAAATACGTCCGCACCCTGTTCAGGATTCCGACCCTACGAGAAGTGGCAGATATTACACCCTCGATGTGGTTCCCTGGATTCAGATCGCAGCGAATATCCATGCCCAGGATATTGACGCCTTCCGCATTGCAAGTGGAGTACGCTGAAGATTGGGGAGGACCCATTTCATTAATAATTATTAAATTACAGCGGTCCTTGCTTCTTCCACTCATATACTACATCCTCACGTACTTACAATAGTTTATTCATTTTTTCTACAAAAATAATCTCTAAAAATATTTTATATGGCAAAACAACGTTTGCCGGGTCAGTAGTTAGTGTATTATAAAAATATAAATTATTAGTTATTATTGATACATAGTTTATTTATTGTACCTTTTACATGCTACGGTATTTCATATTATGTCCAGCTTATACATACCATTTAAGATAAAAAAATCCGGGCTGGAATAAAAATACTGAAGTACGCTAGTCTAACAGGTCCATTATATTCCACCCTGCAGCCCGCAGTCCGCTTCTCTGGTGGACAGTCGGCCGAATGTTTCAGCCCCGCCTTGTTTGCACCGGATCATTTGCAATCAGATATCCATAAACTTGATTTAGCTGTCCAATAACGTTTTACTATTCCACTAATGGCTTGGTTACAGAGCGTGCGGGTTGTTCAGGGGCGGTTGACCAGGCGGTCAGCAGCTACTTGTATTGTAGGACTGTATTGTACGAGTTACTGTCATATTTTATCGGGCGGTAAATATTTAGCAATGTTTTTAATTTCCATGCCTTCCTTCTAGCTGTTACAAGGCCTGAAGTAGCTCGTATTATGCATGATATTTTGTAATATTGTATGTTATGTCGACCTGTAAGTACATAATACAGTATAACTCTAAACAGTGTATTAAAAGTTATAACTAATCTATCGATGAAACTGCCATGCTATGCCTACAGCTACTGCTGGTTGTAGGACCAACCAAGGCGAGTTACCGATGTGAGCAGCTCGCACCGTGTAACGTATACCGTATTTAATGAATGTTACAAGTGATCTGCCATGCGAGCGACCGCGCCCGCTTTCACAACACCCTTAACGATGTGTCGAACAGCGTCGAGCGTGTTTCAAGCCGCTGTACCCGTGCTGTTACCACCGCAGCTGTTTCCTAGACAAGCTGTTTCGCAAGCTGCTGGTGTTATGTCGATAAATTAACACCTCAATGGTTTCCGACACTTTTCCTAAACTATTTGGTTTCCGAAAATACTAGTTATATTCAACTGAGGGACTGCCTCGTTGGCGTAGTTGTATTTAGATACGACGGCGTGCTGGGATCTCGGGTTCTATCCCCGGGTTGGGCAAAGTGATTTTGAGTTTTTCTACTCACTATCAGCCCGGAGTCTGGAATTTGTGCCCGATGTGGCGATAGGCTCGCCCCCATCACATTATGGGACGAAATAATGGGCGAAAAGTGGGTGCACTAGTTGCGCCTCTGTCTACCTCTTCGGGGATAAAAGGCGTGAGTGTGTGTGTATGTCAACTGAGAGACGAGAAGAGCAGCTCTCTCGATGGTCAGATCTCTGCTTACATGCAAACAGAAACATCATAATAACACTTTTCTTACAGACTACAAATAGAAAAACAACAATGCTAAGGCCGCGCTGCTTAGTCTAGTTAGAAACAGACCGAGGTACCTTCTCAATTGCAATCTCGCAAACCGTCGTGTGTGCCGCCCATATTTTTACAAAGCCTCAACGAAACCACCATAATATCTAATTATTCCCTCACTTTAAGTAATATATTACATTGTACCAATAATTAGTGTTTTTGTCATGCTGCATTCTAATCCCACCTTCTAAGCGCCGTTAAGGGCGCATTTACAAATTTCCATGGTTTTGAGGTACCATTTATTGAATCAGGAGTCACACTTATGAAGAGATCTTGGTATATAAATAAAGATTAAACATTCCTCTTTGCTTATAGCATATAGAATTTGTATGCTTCCATACAACATTATCACGTAAATACGTTTATTCTGGAGCAATAATCGCTGAAAATGACGAAAAATAGGGTCGGAATCGGAACCATTATACCTTAAACTAATGAATATTTTAATATAAAACCGAAACAATATGATGGCTTATATAGTCTTCTCGCTTTATGACTAATTATTTTTAAGTCAAATTAAATAGTTTTCCAATAAAGAGAAAAAATATAACCTGAATTGAATTTCTTCATACATTTTCCAATTTCCGGCTGTCATTCCGCGCTGAGACGCGGCCGAGGAAGCACGGGTGTACAACTTTTTTTCAAAAAATAAATACGTAATAAATTGATCGCGATGTCATTATACTACGAATAAAATAGTTGATACTATATCAAATTATTATTTTTCAAAAAGCAAGTATGAAAATTTAATATTACAATAAGTCAATACAAATTTGATTTAATTAATGAAACATTCATTTATTTTAATGCAAATATTTAAATTTCATTATTAAAATGGCATAGTATTTTTATATTTACAAAATCGACAAGTTTTGCAGTATATGGTATTTACTATTTATAATTTTTAGTATCGGTGATTATTTATTTTTAAATTTTACTAGGTTTAGTTCGCGTTTTTGCCCGCGTTCAAAGCCTTTCCCGGTACAAAAATATCTAAACACTCAATACTACAGTACTACAGTTCAGCCACAACTACTCACTAGGCATGGCTGCTTCGGTGAGTAGCTGTGTCGTATCGTAGGTACCGAGGTGTCGGCTGTGTGTGCCATTGTGACAGTTGCCCGCTGGATAGGGCTTAATATACGTTTGAGTTTTGCCCAGCCTGGAATGAGGAGCGCAGCACTCTCAAAGCAGTTGTCGGAGGCGGCCTCTCATTGCCGGCCGTGGTCGCTCCCATGGTCGGCAGTCAGGAGGTCTGGCGTGTGTTGGCCCACTTCTGCGAGATAGTCCTCTCGTAGAAGGAGAGTGCCGAGAGGGATCTGGAACGCGAGGATTCCTCCCACCGTCAGAGACGTTGGAGGCGCCGGGTGGTCGACTGACCGGCGTCTCCCACCCTGTGGATTGAAGGTGTTTGGAGAATTCCACCACGGTATCCCCTGCCTGTCGTAAAAGGCAACTAATAGTGGCCACCCGGGGGTCGCGGGCGGGTGCCTTCTCTAGTTTTGTCTTTTTAGCACATTGTTGGGACCCCCCTGATAGACAGCAGTGTGGCAGGTAGGCCTCACGCTGCCGTTGAGGCGGAAGCGCTGAGATGCGCGGGGGCTCCTTAGATTAAAGCGTTGTATATTCCAGGGTCAGGCTACAGGGTACAGCCTGAGACCATTGTGGTTCTGCATGGCCCTGAATCCTCTCAGTACTCTGTTGTTGGATTCAGGATTAGGATACCGTCTATGGAGAGGGAGTGAGCCTATATCTCACTTGCTTTACATGGATGATCTCAAGTTGTTTGCATCAAAACAAAATAAAAATGATTGACTCGTTAAAAATAACTGAAAGATTTAGCAACTCAATCAATATGGAGTTTGGTGTAGATAAATGTGCGGTTATCCATGTGAAGCGAGGAGAGGTCGTGGTCTCTGGTGACATACAAGACTTAGAGAGTTAGATCCCTTTCTGAGACGGAAACTTACAAATATCTGGGTATGCCTGAGGCACCTGGTATTATGAGCGCCGACGTAAAACAATCGGTGAATGACCGTTTCTTCGGCCGCCTGATTTTTGTTGAATACTTTTGTATTTAACAGTTTTTTGTCAGGTGGAAACAAGATTTGTGGTTTCAACGGTTGGGTTATGCCTGTACTCATGTACTCTTTTGGTATACTCAGAAAGAAGGACTCAGACTGAATTGGACGCCCTGGATCGAAAGTTCCGGACCCTACTGACTGCATATCGTATGCATCACCCACGGTGGTCAGTGATGAGGTTATACATCCCGCGGAGATGCGGGGCCGAGGCTTACTTAATGGAGTTGCATAACCGCGAGGTATGCAATCTTAGGGATTATATCCTCCACAGCGAAGTGGGCATGTATAAGATTGTAGTCATGGTGGATAAGGGATTTATCCCACTTTCCTTGGCGAATAGGGAACGCGAGATGATATGGAAGAACTATACGGTCGGTTCTATCGGGGCGTTCAGCTCGCATCCGTATCTTGGCTACGTTTTGGTAACCTTTTTGGAGAAACTGAGGGTTGTCTTTGCAATTATGGACAAAGTTATAAAGACGAACAATTATAGGAAATATGAACAATTATAATACATCCTGTAGGACGGTACGGTCGATATCTGTTGGGCATGCCACCGTCCCGGTGAATCAAACGGGCATGTGATTTCGGGTTGTTCGTATCTTGCTAACGGCGAGTACTTGCATAGACACAACCTAGTAGCCAAGATCTTGTGTCTCCTGAAGTGCCATATTACCAGTATGTGCCTCAACCAGTTCTCGAAAATGATCATGCAACGCTGTACTGGGATCAATCTATTATCACGGACAGGCTACTGTTGCCAATAAGATATTGTATTGAAATAGTAGATCCTGATATTGTAATAGTAGATCGATTGGCGCGCCGGGCAATACTTGTTGACGTCACCATTCCGCATGACGATAACCTCGTTAAGGCCGAAAAGGACAAAATGTCTAAATGTTTAGATTTGGCACACGAGGTTACCGACATGTGACTCCACAATTATTGTTCTGATTGTCGTTTCTACTCATGGGTTGATACCAGAGTCTCGACCAACACCTGCATAGGCTCTCAATTAGTCGTTGGGTCAAGAGCCAGATGCAGAAAGCAGTACTTCTGGACACCGCAATGTCAATGTCTTTTTCTACCGCCAAGCAGCAGTGTGCATGCACTGTAGTGTTTCGGTTTGAAGGACATTGTAGCCAGTCTAACTACTGGACATAATGAGACTTAACATCTTATGTATCAGAATGACGAGCGCAGTGAAATGCCACACAGTATTTTGTAACTCAAGGTGCTGTATGGTGTTGTGTTGTGTTACTGTTTATGGGTGGTCGTATCGCTTACCACACGCATTGTGAGGAGATTCCTCACTTTGAATCCCTGACTACCGGTGGCTTGGGTCTTGAGCCTCGCCATCGGAGCGTGATACACTTTTTTAAATTTTATATGTATTAATGTTTTTTTTGTATATATAAAAATATTATATAAATAAATATTTATTTATTTATTTATTTAAGCACTTCATATACAAATGTATAAAGGCGGACTTAATGCCGTAGGCATTCTCTCCCAGTCAACCTTAGGGTGGTGCAGAGATTAACAAGGTAGGTGCATCAGAGGTAGTTATTTCGAAATAATATATACTTATAAATACACATACATAAATATTGATTTATACTATGATAAGTAAAATGCAAAATTAATAAATATATATACCATACATATACAATATATAAACGTATCTACAATAAATATATACGTAGTTACAAATTCATAGATAAAATCCAAGACGTAAACTAGAAATTCACGATGGTTCCGCTAATTCACCCGCAAGTAGTTCTTTAACTTTAACTTTAAACACGTAACGACTCGTAGACATCCTGATTCCAAGAGGGAGCGCATTCCAAAGAAGTACAGATTGAACAGGAAAAGACGAATGGACAAGGCCAGAGTTATGAGAAGGACACAAAAGTAGAAGATTATTACTAGAGCGAAGATTTCGCTCATGGTTGGAGTGAAGATATTGGAAATGTGGCAATAAATAAGAAGGTGGTGTAGGGGACTTAAGGATTGAAAAAAGTGTAGTAAGCGTACGTAGGCTTCGACGCTGCCGTATGGGAAGCCATTTAAGTAAAGATCGATAAGATGATACGTGGTCGTATTTACGGAGATTAAAAATGAATCGAATGCAGTTATTAAGAAGACGGTCGAGTTTGTTGAGAAGATCTGCATTCAGGTCAAGATAGCACACATCACCATAGTCGATTATTGGAAGGATTAAGGATTGCACAAGCATCACTTTAGTCCGGTTTGGAAGAAAGTTCTTAAGGCGATAAAGAGCGCGCAGGGTGCCAGTAACTCTCTGACACACTTGAGTCACTTGGGTTCGCCAATTAAGGGTGGAATCAATATATAACCCAAGGTCCTTCACCACGGAGCTCAATGAGATGACAGAGCTATTAAAGATTATTGAAGGTAGTTTTGTGGTATCCAATTTCCCCAATAATCTCTGACTACCCACAATTATTGCCTGACATTTGGTCGGATTGACTGTAAGGCCAAATTTCACGGACCAACTTTTTATTTCCTCCAAATCCCTATTAACTGCATCCATAGCGGAGGAGATATTCTCAATCTTCGCTTGCGAATAGATTTGTAAGTCATCGGCATAAAGATGATACGCACATTGAAGGTTTTTGGTAATAAGATTGATAAAAATTGAAAATAATAAAGGAGAGAGTATTCCGCCTTGAGGAACACCAGAGTCAAGATCGCGCCATTTCGAACATAATTCGCCGAGACGCACCGACTGCTGGCGACCTCGAAGATATGTAGAGAGCCAATCTAGTGCTTCAGAAGAGATCATCAGATAGGAAAGGATGGATAAAAGGATGTCGTGACTGACGGTGTTGAAGGCGTTAGAAAAATCAACCAAAGCCAACACTGTGACTTTAGTATCCTCCATCCCTGCCCTAACATCGCCAGTCACTTTAAGAAGTGCGGAGATAGTGCTATGACCAGGTTTGAAGCCTGACTGGAGTGGGCTTAAGAGGTTATTCAAGTACACGAATCTGGACAGTTGTTTATGTGCACAGGCCTCGAGCACCTTGGACAAGAAGGGGAGGATAGAAATTGGACGGAAATGGTTGGCAAGGGTGGGATTAGAAATTTTGGGAAGAGGAATCACAAATGCCTTCCGCCATACGCTCGGAAAGACACCAAACGTAAAGGAAGCATTGATGATGTGGGAAATGGGAAGAAGAAGATGGTCAAGGATTGCAACTACCATACGGCGGCTAACATCATCGCACCCAACGGCGTTCGATTTGATAGAGAGGATAATCTTTTTGATCTCTTCTAATGCCACTGGAGAAAATAAATATTTGTATATGAAAAAAGGAACATTTAAAATAAAGAGATAAAAATGTCTATTACATGGTGAAATTATACTAATAATTATTATTAAATATAATTGTAAACATTCGACAATTCCAAAAAAATAAATATGGATGAGTAAAATAATAACTTCAAGTATTAAGATTAGCTCGTTCCAATGGAAAATCTAGTTTAAATCGGTTTCGATGTGTGCGCGTGTAGCAAAGCGCGTTCTTGTCATTAAAATATCTAAAATCGAAGTTGTCAAAAATGTAAATGCGTCCTTAAAGCACACTTCACAACTCACACACCGTGACATGGTATTTGATTGACCATAACGGGACCTATATTCTCTATAACAATTTAGATTCCACGCGGAATACCTCTAACGTGCAAACGTCAATACAAGTCGTATCGTATAATAAATAAAATAGCAAGTAGCGCAGGAATCTACGCAGTCATGATGAATTAAGGAATTGATTTCTCATGTACTTATTTACGATTCCGTATCTTTTTTTCCTTACAAGGCATAATAACTACAGTAATGCAGATGATACGTGCAGTTCGGTCTAGATACGTTGTCGATCATCAGGAGTCATTGAGTCCATGTCTTGCCAAAATCACGCCAATTTGTCTACATTAATATACATACTGCTGCTTTTTACCGAACGCCTAACTGAATGAGACACTATGGCAAATTATTTACAATACGTACGATCACTATTCTAACAAACATTTTTACGATATCCTGCTTGAAGTACACTCTGTTGTTTCGAAACCCGGGGAATCAACGCAATTTATTTTACAGAATTACAGCTCTGAATGACTAAATTAAGCGATTAATATAATAGACGTATCGTTATCTAGTAGTTATCGTTTATGGTAAAGACAAGTAGTTTATCGCTGGTCGCAGTACAGTGGCTACCTAATATCTGGTGTCCGAGTTGCCTTATCGGAATTGTTTGGGATTCCGATACTTTGGATCTTTATAAGGAATTACGAAGGCTCTTTAGTAGATATTGCAAATAGGATACGAAATTTAAATTTACATAGTGTTTCTCCCCTACGCGGTAGGTGAGATGATAAAGTCCTCCTATAAGTATTCCGAGCTTACTTCTTACGACGGTGTAATATCGGGCACTAATTTGAAGCCTAGAGTCTAGACTTAGTAATATTTTTTATTCTAACTTAAAATATAACTGCACTAAGGATCAGCCAGGCTTAAATTGCACATCCCTTCATATTTTTTTCACTGCTGTGATATTTATACCACCATACCATACCGAGCCTGTATTATATACTACCCACTGCTGAGCGCGGGCCTCCTCTACAGCTGAGCGGCTTAGGCCTTAGTCCACCATGATGGCCTAGTACGGATTGGCAGACTTCACATATCTTCGAAATTCTTATAGAGAACTTCTCACGTATGCAGGTTTCTTCAAGATGTTTTTCCTTCACCGTTAAAGCGAGCGATAATTCACCAAGAATACACACATAACAGGTTTTTTTTTCAAAAGTCAGATGTGCCCTTGGGTTTTGAACCTGCGATATTTGTGATACTTATAAAGAAAACTATTTTCCTTTTACTTTCTAGAAGTTAAATAACTTAATTTATAATAGTATAGTAGTAACAAAATAGTAATACCAATTACCTAGTCATTGCGTTACTGATTAATTACGAAGTTATGATGTAGAGATCAAGTAAACCCAGATACGGCGTCAGGACTTTGAGCAGATACGCGAGCGAGAGCTGGTGAGGTCAACGTCCATGCTATAATAAATCACCAGATTTTGTTATCTAGACATCAGCAGAAAGTTCGCGGTGCAGTGTGTAGAGCCGAGAGTCGTGACGTGTGAACAGCCTTACATTTTAATTGAACGCGAATGCGAACCGCTATCGGACGGTGTGAATTACCACCACGCCGCGCCGCGCCGAGCGATACCATCGCACCCAGCGGATAATTAGCGTCGTATAAACAGCCAACTGTCGAAGGATACCTGAATAGGCTCTGAGGAAATGTAAATGTCGAAATTGTTCACCATAATTCAGTTGTTCACACTTCTGTAGTTTGCACAACACGTACTCGGGATGTTAGAGTTGACCAATGTTCTGGGAAAGAGGAATTCCTCTTGCTTGACACGAGTCTTAAACATAATCACAGAAGCAAAACAGACAAGAGGTTATAAGATGAAACGTTCGTTTATGTCCTTAACATGAAATTCTTATTGTAGAGTTTTACTCTGGGTAAGCTCTGGTATTTCTCGTGCGTCATAAAATAGTGTAAATCGTTGTTTTTTTTTTATCTGGGAATCAAAACCAGGATCTACCTAAATGGCGTATGTATTCCACCACTGACCAAAATGAGGTTTCGTTTCGAATACAACACAAAAAAAAACATATTTATAAGAATCCTTTGATGTTCACTAGATAGCGAAAAAAGCCTTAGATAAGAACGTTGTCGCTGAGCGGCGCCGTCAATACGCGCCGGTGGGTGGACAATTACCGAGTGTGCAAACATCTGTGCCCACCCGAAACCGCCGTAATTAATGATCCGCTTGGAAACAATGTGCGAACACTCCGGGCTTGAACGTGTTCCTTGTGCAGAGGCCACGCTGCACGACGAGAGAAGGATATTCGGGACTTATTGGAGATTGCTTAATGAACAGCAACATCAAATAGACCGTATAAGGCTTAAATGTTAAGTGGTTGATATTGGGAGAGTCGATTTCGTAGACACTACCAATTGATACATTATTACTGTGAGTCAAACTGTGTGCAAGGACTGCCATGTACCAGTTGGAAAGATATATAATAATACTATGGTACTAACCAGCTTTCTTTTGAGCTCTTGAAACATTTGTTTGTGGATTACAAAACATTTATCTCGCTGTTGTAATATAATCCGCGACGTCTCGTTTCAAGAGCTCATCGTTCGTGGTTCCACGGAGATAGTCAAAATATACATTTAAATAATTGATGTTAAGAGAAACTGCGATATTTTGTAATGAGCCGAGCGGAGCCGCCGCGGGTGCTAGGTTGTAAAGTCCCAAGGTCCTCCAATCTCACCGCTCGAAGCTTACACAGGTGTATGGAAACACATTAGCATACTGCGCGGTATATACTCAATATTTGCTCGAAGTACTTTAGTATTCTTACGATGAGGTAATAAACTATCCACGCATGTGATTTATTCGCTATTTACACAATAATTTATATTTAATTATTGTACCTGAAGGTTAAGTGACAAAGCCACATTTTGTTTGCAGCATGTTATATTTGTATTGGGATACTAGTAGAGTCTTAGACAAACGGACTGTGGTAGTAGCTGCCAGAAGGGACGGTTGGACAGTGAGATTGCCCAAGGTTCAGTGGGTCCCTTCTCACTTCCTAACCTCCATTCCACTTCAAGTTCGGAAACAGTAAATTAAGCATACTCCTTATCTCGATATATTTCTAATGGGGGAATGAGTTGGGAAGATTTTAAAATATTTTAAGGCGTTTGAGATTTTTATATATTTAGGTAATAAGTCCTACATAAAGTTATGTATTATAATAGGCTTAAATTCCTGTAGCTTTCACAATGGGTCTTTTATTTCGAAAAACACGTTTTAGTCGGGCAGAGCTGCAAGCTAAAGTTAGTTCACTATAAAAATAAATTCTTAAGAGAACATTGTCGCTTCTTATTATACCAGAAATTATGGGCACCCGGTGTAAACGGTAAGGTAACGCTTTGCTGAGAGGGCGTGGGTATCGATATGATTAATCGACACAGTAAACACATTCAGTTAATTACCTGCTAACTCCCCGCACAATAGGGTATTCATTCACAGCCTTCTCTATTACGTGACCTTATTTGCAAAGCTTCACTTTTGTTTATCTGACCTTCAATTTAGATGGGTTCTTTAACTCAGCATGGCAGTGATGCATCTGATGATGAGTACAGTTTAATATAATATCGACCAGAGAAAGACTTTACATTACTACCGTTGCCTGAATTATGACGGCCTACATATAGGTAGGTTCGATGATAAGTGATAATATATGCTGTCGATACCAGACTGAAGCTAAATTTGTAAATTAAAATGGTGGTAACAGTCATGCATTTTTTATGAAATAGTAAAAGTAGAAACGTAAATTTAAAAATCACACCAATACCTCCTACGTCATATTAATGTATAATAATAACTGGCATATAATAGTACCATATGCCAGATGATATTTAATTTGCTGTTAAAGTATTTATCGGATCAGATGCGACCCCATATGGCGAAAGACCCGCGTCACTGGCAGGTTCTGACGGTTAGCTTCCCAGGGCGAGCCAATTTACACTCTGCCTCTAGTAAGCAAGACCTACATAATTTCAGGATCGTCAAGAGACGCAACGTCCCTCTCCGTCACGTCTGTGCATGCCACGTGTTTAAGTTCTGTAGGTATAATCATTTTGATATGGCAAAGTAGTAAGCAATATTTTATTTCGCGTGTTTAACATTTATAAAATGCTTATAAAGCTATGCGATGCATGCGTTCTTGTGACGTCAATCACATCGCTGTAAAATTGCAAATGAGTGTTTTATTGTAACGCGAGGAGTGAGGTCGGGCAGGTGGACAGTCGAATAATCAGACAACTCACTGTCACATTATAGAGATGTCAACCTGGATAATATGATAATAAATTCTATCGCCAGGAATGAAAAAAATTATAAAATAAACGCGGTTTTGATTTATCTGGTTTCTAGGCACTTCTTCTCTACAAACAAAAGGTCCTTTCGCTCACCACTCTCAATTATAGGAGAATGAAAGACTTCAAATACCTGCGAAGTGCTTATAGATAACTCTCAGTTATGCAGGTTTTCTTCACTAATTATTAGTTATTACATACTCAGGCATAGCTTGGCCTCTGCAGTTATAACATTATTAACTAAACTTAAGATGATGATGATGTATCATAAATTATAAGGAACCATACAATAACATCTATAATTCATTTTTAACAGCAATATTTTATTCATTCTGTTGTGAAATTTCAGATTTATTTAAAATGTAGGTGAAATCAACTTTCAAAAACTAAATCACAATGCTATCAGGAATCACGCATTTCCAATTAATTATAAACTTATTTAATAATTATTACCTATTTACTTTCCTATCATCGTTTATGAAATTAGACTTACATACTGAAACATCAATGTACAATAACAAATAAATTTATAAAAACATTTATTTCAAATGTTAGTTTTCTCATGTACCTCGTCAAAACATAAGATTTACAATAGTAATGTAATTCGAGGCGAGCTTGCGACGGATTACGAGACTAGAATACAATACTGTTTCATTAGAACCCAAAGATTCTATGCGACCTCCGGCGATTTAAAGCTATTCTCAAAATATCGTCTGCGCCGATAAAAATATTTTCATGTATTTAAATCACGCACAAGGAAAATATGTCTGTCAAGGTCCTATGAAATTTGTCATTCAAGTGATCGGCCAGACGCGGCGCGCTCGGCGCACGCGCACTCGGCCCGCTCCGCTTGTATTGACAATTTTCTTCTGCGGCACACCGAGACTTGGTTTTCCGATACTCCAATTGTAATACTAAAATTTACATGATTTGTTCTCTCCGACCAAACAATACTTGTTTGTTTGAGATTGTATTTTATGTGGGAAGTAGTTGTGTATAGTTATATCCAGCGGTGTTTTTTTTTTTTTTTTTTAGGTAGTCGATCCTGCAGTCAACACCGGGGGAAACCTGCGAATGGGATACTGGAGTCACCCGACTTGACGACTGCAGGGGCCTGGGAAGGAAGTGGAAAAGGATGATGGAAGGAAAAGTGGGGGAATGGAGAAAGGTTCTCAGGATGGGTGGAAAGGAAAAGGGTGCCAGGAAATGTTTGCGGGCCCTTTTAGGCCTCAATGTGTTATCCAACCAAGAGGTATACACACTGAACTGTGTGCCTCGGCCCGCGACCAATGTCCCCCGCGCATTGGGTGTGAAGACCCAGCGCACAAGAATTGCCTCGGGGGGCTATCCAGCGGTGTTTTTCTCATATTGCTTACAGTCTCCTCTTATATTATAAGATAGCTGTTGCCCGCGGCTCCGACCGCGTGAATGAGTTTTCCCGGGATAGAAGTACCGCTTTATATTTTCTCAGGATAAAAAGTAGCCTAAGTTACTCCTTATTACATCAGCTACCTGCCAATAAAAGTCCCGTCAAAATCAGTCCAGCCATTTCAGAGATTAGCCGGAACAAACAGACAGACAGACAGACAGACAGGCAGGCAGACAAAAATTGTAAAGTATGTTATTTTGGTGTATGTACCGAAAATATATTCATATACATGTAGTAAAAAACGGTTATTTCAATATTACAAACAGACACTCCAATTTTATTTATATGTATAGATTACTTTTAAATGTTTAGTAGATAAAGATTTAATATTAATTAAATTAGCGAATTATTTTAATATATTATAATCCAGTACCAAATAACCTAAATAAGTCAGTTTGGGATGGTTCTTCTAATACATTCAATCAAATTAGTACCTCCTATTATACATAATATTATTATAATATTGTGATAGTTTATAAATATGTATGGATGTTCGAATGAATATATTTAGCGCATCACGCATAAACAGATGAATAGATTTGGATGTAATTTGACATACAGATAGACTAAACATTCGGGCTATATTCTATCAATGTACAGTGACATTCATTTCAGGAAAATACATTTACGCGGGTGGAGCCACGTGCAAAAGATAGTTGTATATAAATCCGTGATGTTTAACATAATTCAATATCCAGCTCGTCAATCACTTGAAAATATATATAAATAAAATAATTATTTAATTAAAAAAACTAAGACAAAAAGTGCTGAGTGCATCACGACGTTTACAAGGAAGGCAGATCGACACGTAGCTCGCCGAAAAATACTATCGTATGCTCGCGTCGTGAATTTTTAGAATGGCTTCCTGGTTCCTTGTGTTTGAGTGCTCACGGCCGCGCCACTCCGAAATGTTTATTGCGAACGCTTTTTGAATAGGCCTCCAAGATGTTTGCCTGTGCGTGCTCAGATCCGTTCGAAAAATATTTAATAAAATCAATTAAGTTTTACTTGCACTAAAATTTTATGCCCCCTTTAATGTTGAGAGAATTTTCCTCAGTACTATGACACTATTTACACTTATATTGGCTTAGACGGCAAAGCGGCTTTGAATTTAAAGCCTTGACTACATTAATCAGTTTTTGGAGCTCAGGGCGGTGACCCGCGTGAATAGTTTGGCACAAGCGTGCGATTGACAAGTTGCCAGCTATCGACATGCATTAATGCTATTTAGTTACTATCACAATGCGTTTGTTTTGATAGTATTGTTAGTAGTGATGGCCAAGCGGGGAGTGCAATGGACTATCGAACACGAGGTCTCTGATTCTATATCATTGTACAAGACTAAGACTTTTTAAAGTTATAATTGTTAAATATTACACAATTCTTTTGAACTACGCTGTAGGTACTTATGATGAGATGCAGTTTAGTAACTCCGAGTCATTAAAAACAAAGATTCCACAGAACAATAAGTATCATCGCAATATGAATCATTAGGTGACGCAGCGCGATCTCGTTTACAATCAATAACAGTGTTGAAAGTGAAACGAAGCTAATTACTCTATTTTTGTGAACCAAATGGTTCTTTAATTGATTTCGTTCCGTGAAATAAGGAAAAAAACTTCGTCTAACATTTAAATATCGTTATCTCACTTCACGACAAGAACGCAAAATCTATTGCTAAGTCTATTTATATCAATTTTATTTATGTAAGATGACAACTAATAACTTAATTGCAATTTTTTCAACGGCAATACTCGTTAATTTATCGGATACATTGCGAGGAAATTTAGAGTTCTCTATTGAGTATACTATTCAAATATAATATAGAAAGTACATTATTTCTCGCGCTCTGATTAAACGTTGTTGAAACTACATACTAACATCAGGAAGCGCTACAACTATCTTATATTTAGCTTCGCTACCCTTTTTATCTATATAAAGAAACGTAGCGTGGCTTTACAATTATGACACTGTAGGAAATAGGAATAACATACTTATATTTTTAGGACTCTAAATTAGTACAGATGTTTTATTCTCCTCCTTCCCCAAGCTTCTCTTACCTGAAAGGACCTTTCAGGAAAAATAATACTATAACGTGGGTAAATATGGAGAATAATCTATGTCCTATAGTTTTATGATTAAATTAGATTCCTGTACGGTGGTGACCACATAAACCGTTAACTGATTTCCTGACCTCGCGCTAAACTAACTTATTTGAAAAACGTTGAATTTGTACAACACTTTAATAATTACATCAGTACATATTGTAAAAACTAGATTCCACAACGTTGTGCAATTTCACAAATGTTAATAATGTGTCACATTTCACAACATGTCACAAAACATTTGAGTGAGGCCGAACTAACGTTACGATACTCACGCACGGCCATAGGCGAGACTTTTTATTGAGGAGACCAGCGAAATGACAATTTATCGGCAAACGTTATTACTGCCCCTAAACTGTATCAATATCGCTGGACATTAGATTAAAATAGACACTGCGTGACACTAAACTGCGCTCACTATTCTTAAGATGTTTAAGAGTAGTGATGTAAAGAATGTCCAACGCGAATATTGGATTTTTATTTGGCACCAAAAGATTCTATCGTGCAACGTGACCCCACTGAACCTGATAGTAAGCGTACTGAACTCCTGATAGTGACCTGTTTGAAATATGTCAGCGATATTCGTTCTCTTACGAATCTCCTCATTTCTAATTTGACTGCATAGAGAACCACACCGAGCATCTTCATAGCTCGCTGAGGGACTGTGATCCGTCTTGGGTGGCCCATAGTCAGAGGCCACGTCTCAAAGCCCTACGTCATCACTGGTAACACTTATTTATTAAAGATTTTTTATCTTTAAGCACTGAGGTATTTTAGAAAAGAGGACCTTGCCTAGTTTCCCGAACGCTGCTTAACCGAGATGGTTTTGATCTCTATCTTGAAGTTGGACTTGCCTAAATGGACCACTTTTCTTAGATAGACAGATTCGTCGACAACTTTGAGAGTTGCGTTCTCAACACTCATTGGCATATGCACAAAATGAGCATTGGACAAGATTTTGGTCTTGTTCATTTTAAGGCCTACCAGGTGGGAAACTCGGTTGAGGTCTTTGAGCAAATGAACATAATGCTATGGTCCTCAAATGGCAAATTCTGGCAAAACGACAATATTGCGGCAAATCAAAGGTGAGTAATGTACTCGTCATTGAAGCTAATTCCAAATCCTTTCTTTTCAAAAAGTTTGAAGATGTCGTCCAACGCGGCAGTGACTAATTTCGGAGTAATAACATCTCCCTGTCTCACGCTCTGCTCTTGTACTTGGACTGACATGGTGGCGTTGTTGTACAAGTACCTCAGCACTTTAATGTACCAATAGTCAATGTGGCCCTCAACACTTTGTTAGTGTAGTAGTTCCTGAGATTAGCGCGTTCAAACAAACAAACAAACAAACTCTTCAGATTCATAATATTAGTATAAATCATAGATTAAGTATAGAGAAATCACGTATAAATAACAACGTAAATCCTATCACGTTGTGATCTCGGTAAAAAAAAAATTTAAAGTACTTAAGTGCGTTAGAAAGATAGAAGTTTATTGTTATCAAAATATTATATAGTTTTTATTTTGTATGACTACTATACATACTAACAAAATCATTATTTATACATTGTAAACATAATTTGTTGCACTATTATTTTATAAATTATTTTAACATGTCATAGCCAAAATATTCGCATGATTTCTTGTGAATGCGAATGCGAATATTTAAAAAGATGCGAATATTCGCGAACGCGAATGCGAATATTCGTTACACCACTATTTTAGAGTGCATAAGTTGATCTGTACCCTTAGCAGGAATTTACGCGTTACGTATAGTATTCGTATCGAGTAAGTTATCATTTACGAATTTGTTTAACAATAATATACGTCAAAAGACAGATTCATACTGTCAATTTCCATAGATTTTAAGTTTACTGTTACCTCGGTTTAACGTTAACTATTCGAAGTTTACACGGTGTAATATTAATGCTGCTGTATTTTAGTTCCAAATACGCTCAATGGGGCGCTGTTCATGTTTCCATAGAAAAATGTACTAATCGAACCCATTACATTAACTATACGATAGCGCGTAAACACGTGCTAAGGGTACTGTATTCTGGAGATAAAATATATTCAATGTTTTATGTTATACCGTATACGTCTCATAATGCCTAATATTAATGCTGGCTACAATGTCATCTTCCATGTTATCGCGAGTGCTACATGAAACATTTCCAAAAAGTTTCTACCAACTAGTGAGGGCGAGTCCTGTATAAGTGTATGAGGTATAACGTGATGGTTTAACATCGCCTATTTAAATATTAAGATGGCCTAAGTATCGTAATATGCAATACACACGACAGTTTTTTGTCGGTGATCAATTTCATCCAGCAACAACATTTTTTTTTTTTTGGATAGGCGATCCTGCAGTCAACACCGGGGGAAACCTGCGAATGGGATACTGGAGTCCCCCGGCTTGACGACTGCAGGGGCCTGGGAGGGGAGTGGAGGAGAAATATGGAAGGGAAGGTGGGGGGAAGGGAGGAAGGTTCTCAGGATGTGCGGAGAGGGTGCCAGGAAATGTTCGCGGGCCCTTTTAGGCCTCAATGTGTTATGCAACCAAGAGGTATACACACTGACTGTGTGCCTCGGCCCGCGACTAATGTCCCCCCGCGCATGGGCGTGCATTGGGTGTGAAGACCCAAAGCACAAGAATTGCCTCGGGGGGCGAGCAACAACATATTATTCAGTGAGGATAGAGATAGTCACTCGATTTTAAGTTCTCGATTTTAGGATTATCATATCGCAAAGTTCTATATTTATGTCCTTAAAAATATCAAGGTAGGTAGCTAAGTGTAAAGGTGTCTTGGTACTAAATTTTGGTGGTTTGTTCACTATTGTGCGTTCAACGCTAAGCGGGCTTTTGCGAAACAGCCAGAGGTCAATCAAGGCTCCGATGCGCAGAATAAGCAATTTCCTTTGTATTACTTTATCTATGGTAATTGAGTGCTAGATGTTTATAACATTGTAAATATGCCCCTGAGGTCAACGTTTGAATTTACTTTTGAATAGAAGTACGAGTATAACGCTGTATTGACTAGATATTTGAAAATGTTTTACGATATTAACGCGTTTATGTTGTAACATTATAAGAGGTAGCGTCAATAGTCATGTTGTACTCAGTTTATCTTCAACAAGAGACTTGTTTAAATGGCGTTCCTCTGTCTCACAGAAAACTAACGCGTGAAGTAATGTCCTGCTGTTGCAGTCAACGATATTGCTTGGAATACATACTCAAAGACACGCAACACACGAACACTACATGTGTAGTTTCGGGTGTTCACGTGCGGATGTGCTTTCTGTCGGGTGAACCGCT
The DNA here is from genome assembly GCA_947568825.1 of Sphinx pinastri. Lineage (NCBI taxonomy): Eukaryota > Metazoa > Arthropoda > Insecta > Lepidoptera > Sphingidae > Sphinx > Sphinx pinastri. Next base: position 21,365,090 of record OX387617.1, read on the forward strand.
TCATATTTCCAACTAAAGTAACTACCTAATAACTATAAATAAAGAGCTAGAGCTGACAGCACAATTCGCGTGCAACTAATATTGCAACGAAAGATTGCGGGTTCAATCTCCACGCTCATGTCAAATAGATACAATATTACTTTCAAGACTGGTAGAGGTTCTCAATTTTTTACCTTTTGTTACGGGGTCAGGACTATGTGAGTATGAGATTTTATTACTGTGGCAGACCATCAAGCCGTAACAAATTATACACATTGTAATTTATTTGGATGGAGGTTCATTAGATAGTTGATTGGATCGTTTGAAGGCTGAGCTGCGAACTTTGACTCTGATGCGCATGTGGGTCGCGGTTACACTGGTAGGTAGTCGTGTTCCCTTTATCTAGTGTCTCTGCAAATGGCACACTTGCTCATTTAATTGTTTATATTATACGTAGTAAAGCTGGTTTTACGTAGGTAAAGTATAGAAGGTTGTAAACATTAAGCCAAATAAATCGACATGCGTAGAAAATTTATATTGTGCAGACTTCGCATTGCAGTAAGATAAGGCCAGCAGGATAAGGAAATTATGCGTGGTAAAGACTCTCGAAAATGGTATCGGCTTTTTTAGATTGGCTCGACCGAGACGATACTATTCTCAAAGCGACGTAGAACAATAGCTTTAATGAAAATATCAGCAGATATTATGTCAGTCTTCTATTCTTTTTTAAAATATCGGCATTATACCTAAGATAATTTTGGTATTGCGGACCATGAACAACCAAAAGATGCCTAGAGGCATAAGAAAGAGCATGAGATTCAATTAGGAACTGATTCGAAGCTCACATTGGGGATTGCCAGTTGTGAGGTGGACGAGGAAAAAGTTCCGCTTCCTTTCGTAAACGACCCTTCCTAGAACCGTGGCGCGTCGGCTCAATGAAATGCGCCGCAGATTTATTTTTATCCCGATTTGTCATGTTTTACTTTTTCTACAATCACTTGTTTGCATACGATTTTATAGTACAAAAAGAGAAATCTTTAGAGTTAACTTTAATTATATCAACATTCTGAGTCTTGTCATTAAAATAATATTATGTATCGATGTTGGTAAGTCTATACATAAAAAGTAGAGTGTATTAATTTGTCCGCAGATCACAATATAAAGACGGCCGAAGGGATTCGATGCAGATTATACTTCTATCTATACTAATATTATAAAGAGGATAGATTTGTATTTTTGTATGTTTGTAACGAACAAAATAAACTCAAAAACTACTGAAATGATTTTTAAAATTCTTTCACCAATATAAAGCTACATTATCAGCGAGTAACATAGGCTACTTTTTATCCCGGGAAAATATAAAGCGGGACTTTTATCCCGGAAAAACTCACGCGGGCGGAGCCGCGAGCAAAAGTCTAGTAATAAATAAAATATTAGTAAGCCAATAGACATCTTAATAATAATAACTCTAGTAGACAAAGCAAACAAAACAGCCATGTTAATAGACATAGGCGTACCAAACACTCATAACATCCAGAGTACCATTACGGAAAAGTTATCTAAATACATCGATCTGAAAGACGAAATAGCCCGGATGTGGAAACTACAAAAAGTTTCAATAGTGCCAATTGTATTATCTACTACTGGAGTTATACCGAAACACATACATAAATCCATAGAAATGTTAGACTTACCATCAAAAATATACCTCAGTTTACAAAAAGCCGCCATACTAAACACTTGTAGGATAGTCCGCAAATTCTTAGCGACTGACGTTAACGGACAGACAGACTAAGAACATTTATAATCAGGTATTATAAGAACATTTATATCATAATACAATATTGCACACTTGGTCGAGGCCCGTGTGTAGTATTTTTCTCCAGTTCATATAACTGTGTGCGCAAAGCAAAAAAACAAATAATAATAATAATAAAGCCTTTTTTATTTCCTTAACTTATAAAAAGAAAATTTACATGCACAAAATTAAAAATACATATTTTGATTTAGTTAAGGCCCCTGCCGGGTATAGGCCTCCTCCAACAGTTTCCAGTTTGCTCTAGACTCTGCTTTTTTTGTCCAGTCGTCTCCAGCATTCGATTTTATTTCGTCCACCCAACGTTCTCTAGGACGCCCTCTGTTTCGCTTGCCTCTTGGACCCGACCAACTTGTAACCAATTGTGTCCATCTTCCATCTGTTAATCTTGCCACGTGGCCAGCCCACTTCCATTTCAGACGTTTCATATGTTGGAGAGCGTCTATAATTTTAGTTGTTACTCTAATGCTAACTGATGTTTTCTTATCTATCAATTTAATATCCAGAATACTCCTTTCCATGGCACGCTGGGTCTTTTGTATTTTGTCTCTAGCATAATTGTTGAATATCCAGGTTTGTGATCCATATGACATACAAGGGAGCAGGCACCCATCCACTACTTTCCTTTTCAGTCTTAAGGGTAGTTTTGATTTCAAGATTTCCTTCAAACTCCAGAACTTATTCCATGCTAAGTTTAATCTTCTATTAATCTCATCTTTATTTCTGGTATTTTTAAATGATATGCATTTTCCTAAGTATATGTAGTTCTCTACATATCCTAAGCTCTGTAAGTTTTCGACTAGTATAGGGGTTTGAAGAGCGTTAGTCATTAATTTTGTTTTGGACGTGTTTATTTGTAATCCTATACAGTTGCTTATTTCGTAGAGTTCTGATATCATATCTTGTAATTGTTTAGATGATCTTGAGAAGAGGACTATGTCATCTGCGAATCTAAGATGGCTAAGGTTTTTCCCATTTATGTTAATACCCTTCTGTTTCCAGTTTAGGTCTTTCATTATGTGTTGTAGAACTGCTATAAATAAAGTAGGTGATAACGGGTCTCCCTGCTTCACACCCCTTTTTTTTTTTCCGTTCTTCGGCGCATTTAGGGACGGCTGCGGGCTTCCTCGGACGAAAAGTGTCTAAGTTGTCGTCCGCAACCGCCCCTGCGCGGTGCTGCTTAATGCAGCCCGTCTCCTCTTGTAGGGGGCACACATGTTATCTTGCGGCGGACAGCACCCGTGCCGACCGCCCCGACCCCCCCTGGCCCCTATTAGTCGCCTCCTACGACAGGCAGGGGATACCGTGGTGGAATTCTCCAATCGCCCCCAAACCACAGGGCGGTGCTTCACACCCCTGCATATTTCGATTGTTGGCCCTATTCTGTCTAGTTTAACGCTGCTTATGCTTTTGCTGTAGATCTCTTTTAAAATGTTTATATAAGTTTTTGGAATATCTTGATTGTCTAGCGCTTGCCATATGCTATCGTGGGATATAGTGTCGAAAGCCTTTGCGTAATCAATAAAAGCCAAGTATAAGGGCTGTTGATACTCCTGGTATACAATAGACATCTTATCTTACTAAAATTATAAATGCGAAAGTTTGTGCAAATGTTTGTTTATTTTGGTAAGTCATGTCCTGGATAACAGGGTGCTTTTTATCCCGGTAATTTGCTCCCATGGGAAATAATGAATGTTTTTAATTTGATTCTTTAATTACATCGAACTGGCGTCGTACTGTGTTGTAGAGACTTTTGTAGCGGGAAAGCTTTTTCACGCGGGCAAAGCCGCGAGTAACACCTAGTAGATTATAATTATTACAATATGATATGACGTTGGAGGAAAAAGGTGTTATTAATAAAATTCCACGCATACGGCGTTGCTGGCAAAAAAAAATACATTACAGACGCATACTTAGCTCATGTACTTATACTATATTTAGATTTTATATTAAATGGTTAGTGACTTTATCCTTTAACCTTCTCAGTTGTAGAGGAGGCCCGTGCTCAGCAGTGGGCAGCATATAATACAGGGCTGGTATAGTATAGTAGTAGTATAGACTTTATCCTCCTAACAATAAAAGTTGAGGATTTTTGCCCAACAGTGAAACATCTATAAAAAAGAATACTAACATTACATTTAATTAAAGTCGATACATCAAAATTTATTTAGATATCCATTACGTTCGCGAAGCCGCGAGCAGAAGTCTAGTAAAATATAAACTAAGATTTAGTTTATATTTTACAAAACAGATTTACAAAACAGCAATTATTATTGTTACGTAATTTGCATCAGGTCTTATAAATAACATTTCCAAATTCGGAATATAGTGACAGTCCAAATGTCGGGTTTCCAAATTAGGATTAAATGTGTCATCTTATTGTTAAATTCCACGAAGCAACTTAAATATCACAGGAATGATGACTTCTGTCGGTCGGTTGGTGAGTGTGAATGACTAACCGGATGCTGCTGCTGACTCATCCCCTCTTCGAAAGTTAATCTTAACAATGATATTTCTCAGGTTTTTCATTCACTTGAACTATTATTCATTCCTCTTCCTTAAAAGCCGGTATAATATAATAATGATAATACCACGCACACACACACTCACGCCTTTTATCCCCGAAGGGGTAGGCAGAGGCGCAACTAGTGCACCCACTTTTCGCCGTGCATATTCCGTCCCATGATGTGATAGGAGGCGAGCCTATCGCCATATCAGGCATAAATTCCAGACTCCGGGCTGATGCTGAGTAGAAAAACTCAACATCACTTTGCCCGACCCGGGGATCGAACCCGAGACCTCAGCATTGCAGTCGTACCTTAATACAACTACGCCACTGAGGCAGTCGAGCATGATAATACCAGCCCTGTATTATATACAGCTCACTGCTGAGCACGGGCATGCTATACTACTGAGTGAGTATAGGTTTTAGCACACCACACAATGTATGTAGGTTTCCCCACGATGTTTTCCTTCACCGTTAAAGCGTACGATAATTGATACACAATACACACGTAACTTTGAAAAGTCACAGGTATTTGCCTTGGGTTTTGAACCTGCGGACCTTATCTCAGCAGTGCGTTCCATTCCTAACTAGGCTATCGCGCACTTCACTGATCTATTGTGCACTTCATAAGTCGGCAACATGTTCAGTATTTCTATCGCAGAGCGGATGTATCGGGTGACTTAGTTCGATTTTATATTTTATAGCTTTTGCCCGCGGCTTCGCCTGCATGAAAGAGTTTTTCCTGGATAAAAGTCCCGCTATACATTTTCTGGGTTAAAACGTAGCTTAAAATCTTCCCAAGGTCTCGAACTATCTCCATACCAAATTTCAACGAAATTTGTTCGGTAGTTTTTGAGCTTATCGCGTACAAACTTTGCCACGCCTTTTTACCTCCTTAGGAGTTGAATTTCGCAAAATCCCGTCTTAGTGAGCACCTACGTCTTAATAGGAACCCCCATGCAAAATTTGAAGTAGATTGGACCAAGGAATCACGTTGTCCCATACAAACTTTGCCCCTCTTTTTCATCCCCTTAGGGGTTGAATTTCGGAAAATCCTTTTTTATCGGATGCCTACGTCATACAAAGAATACACCCTCCAAGTTTCAGGTCGCTACAATCAGCGGTTTAGGCTGTGCGTTGATCCATCAGTCATTCATTCAGGATAAATTATTTTATATGTGTAGATTATGCTAGAAATATTTAATACACTCTTAATGTCTTACTGTAGGTAACATTTCATAATTAAAATAGTACTAGCGAAAATGAGCGCTCGGTGGGAACCTCTCGCTATCTCTCTCCCACGCCCGCAACATGATGGTGATGACATCAGTGCGAAAAGTACAACCTTCAAATGTAACAATTCGATACATACACAAGTTATTTATTATTGAATGGACCTGAACATAATTATCGTTTCTATTTGGTTTGGGTGATCAGCAAATCTTTATGCCCTAGTGTAGTGTACGTTAAGTTAATTTAAAAAATCACTAAATAAAAGACGCAGGAGAGAAGGTTATCTTAACTTCTCCATTGGTATTTGTACAGTTCATTGGCCCGATGTTTGTTTTAGTTGTTTTTCCCAATTATGTTCGGCAAACAAAAATGTTTGGTGTTCATATTAGCCTTCCATTTGATTCAATAGACGATACTGTGTATCTCATTACTTTCACTCGTGGATTATGTATGTACTCAATAATATGGCGTGATTACATCGCCAAATGCAAGTGCGATTTGATGGGATTGTGTATTATGGTAAGCTGTGGTTGTTATTTCTATAGCGCAATGGCTGATGAGTTTTCTATGATAGGACCGCGGGTTTGAATCCTGCACCAAGACAAATGTGGGTGAATAATGATGTCGAATATGGGTGTTGTAAGAGCGAAAGCTGTCCGTAGTTTCTGTTTCTTACGAAACAGGACTATTTCTATCCGGAATTGGGCTATGTGTGACCATTGCGTGTATTATGTCTTAACTATCTTTTAAACGTTGGGAAAACGAAGCTACCAGCTATCAATATAATGTTATTATGGCTTTATTCCTGTATTCGTCCGCGACTGTCCGTATGTTGGTGTGTGTAATCAAAGATCCGAGTGATTTCGTAATGTGTTTAATTGAACGCTCCTTTCCCACGGTGTATGAGTTTTGGTTATTTCTGTGTGCACAATGATTAGCGGCGGGAAATCTCGCAGCCACGGGTGAGAGCTAAGTGACGGGCTTGTGTCCGAATGTATTTGAATAGAATGAATGATCTTGGACATATCAGAAAGTGGTATGATTCTCGCATTAGAGTCCATCAGTTGATACCATCCATATCTTTTTCTGTCAAGCCGTGTGCAGGCACGGGTAAGTCGTGTCTTCCGATTGAAATACTCCGCTGGACGCTACAAAGGAGAAATATACTATCGACCACAACGTAAGCAATTAGTCCGTTTATACGTACTCAAATGATATGTACAGTCAGCAGGATAAATATCTGCACAAAATCAAAATTTAAAATCGCCTATATACGCGTTAAGTTAAACTGAAATATTTTTTTCTTCGTTTGAAGTAAAGTAAATACCTTTTATTTTATTTTTGCGAAGAGAAAAAAAAAGATTAGTAAGAACACAAATCTATGTAGGCAATTTGAAATTTTGAATTTGTTCATATACTTATGCTGCTGACTGTACATGCTTAACACGTGGTGGGACGTACATTTTCTAGACAAATTGGGTTATTCAAGGACAATATGTATGTGCTAATGTCTGGACACCATTTGTATGTAAATATAATGTCATCGCGTTTAATGTTGACGGTAATGACGTTTTCGACAAAAGACTGAAGCGGTAGGTACCCACAAAATATGCTCAATAATCGGGCGCGTAGTGCTTGCATCCCACAATGCCCTGTCTAGACTGCTTTAGAAACGTTAGCATTGACAGTGTGAAATTATAGACAGTTACGAAAATTCAGTCTCTTAGAAACCTAAACAGATTATTTTTTTATTCACCATACATAGAATATGAACTCTGTTTTAAATTATCCCACTGTAGGGCTTTTATGGTTGACAAGGAATAGAAGTTACGTAATATACTTGCTTATGCAGATTGGTTAAGTTATATTCAAAATTCGTTCACAGAACTCGCAGGTACGTAGGTTTCCTTACGTCTTATCTATACATACCTATGATTATAATTTATGCATACACTATAATCGCAGTTTCTCGAATTGCGACATATACATCTTTTTTCCCTCCGCAACCAGTTTTATAAACAAGTGTTTACGAGAAAAAAAATAAAAATCCATCAACAGCCGGAATCGCAAGGATAAAATAAGGAAAAAACTAATGACTAAAAATGGTGCCCGAGAATCCTGATTAGATACTTCCGGCGATGCTCAAGACCTACAACAAAAAGAAAAGGTCACTGCGACCTGCGAGTGACTCCTGTGAGTCACGAGGTAAGGTGACTCCGAGAGACTGACGAGCGGATACAACGCTCCAAAGGGCACCAAGTCCGCGGAGGATCTCATTCACACATTCACTGCCATATGCTCTAGAGTGTGCGATCTACATTCATTATAAACAAATAAGCATATTAAGCTTCGTATTTATAAATTAAAACATTTAAATTTTTTATGGACTTTTTATTAGTAATACAGGTAATTTGTGGCAGGATGTCGGGATTGCAACCTGAAGACTGAGCTTGCTATTAAAAAATAAATTATTAAGATAATATAACATATCTAATGTGGTAAAATCAGGCTGTAGCCAGCATTGTCCACAGCAGCACCAACCACGATCACGAAGGTGTCACATCAGCTAGGGCAGTACTATACAAGTATTATATCATTGACGTTGCGTTTTAGCAGTAAAAGAGATTGCTGAGGCTCAAATTTATTCATTGTCTTAAAGCTCAGCGGTGCAGCCATGATTCTTGCGAAATTGTGGGCGGTTACAACTTACAGATGCTGGTGATTACTTACCATCAAGTAATATGTAATCGATTAATAAGTAGCCTATGTAAGAAAACGACAGTTTTCTAGAGCATTCTGAACATTTCACGCTATTTTTGTATCCAAAAACGAGGGGAAACGAACTAATGGATTAACTAAAAGTGTTCATGGACATCCACAATTTACTGTATGTACCACTATGTATGATATACAATTTTAGAGGATGCTGTTTTCTTGAATGTAAATTGTTGGTAGCTGGAAGTTAACACTTATTCCTGAATTGAGTATAGGTAGCGTATTCTAGAAGAAAATACAAAAGACGTAGGTAATTAGGTTGTTTAAATAATGTCATTAACAGAATTTGTAAAAGGAAATGTTTAGTTCGATTATTTGGTACGAAATCAGTACGGTTTAACCGCAGACTACTGATTAACCTTTGAAATTCACAAACAGAAATTAAATGAGTACATTTTACCTTATACAATACATTTGATAAGGCTATCAACTATGGTTAGGATTTTAGACACATTAATGCGTGTTGTGTGTACCTATTACCGACAGAATTAGCTTGCGGGCACCAGTGGTAAGCTTAATCGGTGGTGGGTGGTGGTGGTGGTATTAAGGAATCTTCAAGGCTCATTTAACGTCCATAATTTTAGAATTATAATTACGTTGGATGCGCAGCTGGTCCTAAAAGTATGAATAGGGATGAAAAATCAAGGGAAAAACCAGGCTTAGTTTACTTTAGGTCTCTAACATCTCACCTCTCTGTAGGAACCACAACAGTAATAATTCATTTCAGTATTCCCCATGAGACCCAGGACGTTCCAGCACAACCATACTTACAACTTGAAAATAGTCAGTGCGTTCTATAAATTATTGCTGGTTATCGAACCCCGCCGCCCACCTGCTGCACGGCACAAGAGCGCAGCAACTAAATCAATGGGGCGATTCATGTTATTATCGCTTTTTAAAGTTGCATAAGTTCTAGGAAAATGATTATTAAAGGCTGCCTATTGAATATTATCGATTACCGTCTAATAGCATTCAGAAATAACTGGGTGTGTCGCTATGAAAACTTTTGGCAGATCAGGCGCGGTACACTTAATAACTAGATTATCTGCAATCTTGAGATAGGACAAGCATATTGTAAAATAATATGTAGTAAAAAATCAAAATGTTACAAAAATCGTATTTAGTACCCATTATGTTAATCTACCAAACGTCATTTGTGCAGAAAAATATGTACTTACTTAAACAGTCATGCTACGAATGCAAAGAGGATGTGAACATTCTTTAGAATTTTCACAACCTTCCATTTATAAGTTGTTTAATTAAACTAAGGACTAATTTTTCAATGCCAACAATGAGTATGTTGGTGATTATAAGGAACATTTCACTTTTGTGTGCAGTTTAAATATCGTAGGGGTATTCGGCATATCGCCTAGGACTCAGTTGTATTAAAATACAAATAATTAAAAGCCAAAATGCATGTCCGCGTGTAGAGTAGCGACCCCAGATGAATTATCGACATCCTCGGTTGTTCGATTAGTGGGTTTATAAATCAACCGTCACGTTTCACACAACCATATATATAATAAATAATTAATTGAATAGACATAAACTAAAGGTGTGAAGGAAATTAGCAAAGTTATAGTACAACGTAATGATTCCTTATGTTTACGCGAATGTTAGACATTGAAATTAAACTATTATAACCCGTGACCACGAAGTGCTGCAAAGCCTTCTAAACGTCGGGAGAAAAATTAAAAATTAAATAAAAAACCGCGATAAAATCCGTTATAATAGTTTAATTTCAATGTTATAGTACAACGGTTATAATTAAATATGACATGTTAGCCTCAATGCTTAATGGAAATAGAAGGGGAACAAACAAGAATGGGACCCGATTTTATCATTTACAGGAACCGTAGATACGTTGCAGAGATTTCAGGAGAAATAGAGGAGGATGATGTTGTCAGGTAATAACAAATATTTACTTTTTGCACAGTAATGGCACAGTACACAGATATAATAATGGTGTCGAACTTGTACGGGATTGTCACGTTAGACTATTCACTCAATATCAAAACTGAATACAACGCGGCTCTGGTTACGGTGTTGGCGAAAACTTACCACTATAAAAATATTATTATAGGCAGTAAATCTGCCCTTATCCATTAGAATCTGAAACTGTTAGTCAATTTAATTTAAGACTGAATAACATGCCGTGGAGATCGCTTACCTTATTGTTATCCAAACCCAGTAGGTAAACAATAGCTCATACTGCTCCACTCATAACTAAATGACAAATTGCTTAACACTATACTATCAACCATATTAACCAATAAAGTATTACTTATTACATGGAATAATGTCCAGTAAAGTTATATTATTACAAACAATGCCGGCACACCGGGATTTCATAGGAGTACGTGAAGCGGCGGACCGTCCCAGACATACTCTTGAATGCGAGATACCTATCTAAGAAAGCTTTCAACTTTGCTGTTGTTTTTTATGCGATTAGATAGACAGACAGACATCCTTAGTTGCAATAAACTTGGTCTTTCTGTATCCCTATTACTCTTCCTTAAAGATCTGTTGCAATAATCGTTTTTGTCTGTAGGTATTTGTGGTGACCATAACTTACCTACAAAGCTGGCATCATCCATCGCATCAATATTACCAAAAACGAATGATTTTAATAATGTTATTGTGTATTGTTGGTGAAATATTACCGACAGTGCGCGGTGGTCCCGGCGCCTCTCACGTGGGTTTACAGCGGTGTTACATTACGTCCTTTCTCTTTTCTGACACGGATGATTACTCGCCAAAATTAACAACGCAACAGCAATATTAAAATTGCATTTAACTTTCTAAATATTTCAAGGGGCAGAAATATGTCGCGAATACACACAATAGTCAGACGGTTATGATCTTACATTAAGATAAATCAGCATGTTAGCCCGAATACATCGCTTGGACTGGGCACCGGGGTAGTGACAGTGACAATTTGCCGTTGCGATTCAGAAGTATGTTGAACGAGATTTCTAGAGAAACAAACACCCCCTTGCCTTCTTTATCTGTATTTATTTACCACATAGCCGGCAACGCGTTCACGTTACTTTTGGTTTGTGTTGTGCGCAGTGCACAGATATCACTTAGTTACCATTAGGTGACCCACTTGCTTGTGGCTGCATGCTATAAAAAATCGACCTCTCAAACGTTCAAAACTTATAGTTTTATCCAATAAACCTAACATTACGGTGACTTCCCTGACTTACAACCTATACAAATATTTGTTATGGCGCCGAAGATCGAACCTACGATCTCTACCACGCCGGCTCATACTCCGTTGCGCCACGCAGTCCCGTCACGTAGAAATCCTATTCGATGCTTTTTTTCATATATATATTTTTTTTTTTTTTGATAATGGCATTTGTGTTCACATTTTGCCAATGTCAAGTTTGGTTTGTCTATTTTATTATCTGTAGTATCTCGAAGTAAAGCAGTGGCTACCTTACCAAGACTTTATCGAGGAGTTTTGGCGGCAACAAAAAAAACACTTGATTAGCACAATTATTTCAATTCACGTCATTTGAGCTCTTTAATAGAACTATATTGGATAATATACCACCATAATTATGCAATATAACACTAAGTATCACCAAAATAATGAATTAAAACAAGAGCACCTCATGACACTTCCAAGTTCCCGCCAAAACTCCTCGATGCATTTTATTTACTGTTAGTAATGAATTTATTATCTCGTTCGCATAAGTGATACCTCCACCACTTGCGATCGACATTTCGGTTGATTCATGTTATCTCATTCTTCACATTAAATAATTAATTTATTGCTTTTAATAAACTATAAACTTATATTTTTATACATACCTAGATTTTGCTCGCGGCTCCGCCCGCGTGAAAAAGTTTTTCCAAAATAAAAGTCCGCTTTATATTTTCACGGTATAAAAACTAGCCTATCGTACTCGCTGATAATGTAGCTTTATATTGGTGAAAGATTTTTTAAAATCGGTCCAGTAGTTTTTAACAAATCTTTATAATATTATATAGTATAGAATATCAAATACATATATAAGTTCCCGTATTTAACTTTGGATAAGTAGACAAAGGTATGTACAACAGTGTGCCTGCGCTTCTACGCGTGAACTTAGAATGAGCTCAGACCCTGATGGTTTGTAAACCGCCTCCAAAGTACATCGACACTAGATCAAAGAGACGGAAAAACCGGGACTTTATTGTAAAATGAGAATGAAGAAATATTTAATTGTTTTAATGTTGCATCTTATCAAATATTAAGCAGCAGTGTGTTAGCTCAATGAAACGGGACGCGAGATACTTGGAAGATGTATTAGTTAAGGTCTACTCAAGGACCTGCAATGAAATGGGGCATATAAAAGCTCGGCTATTGCTTCAGCTTATATTTTCTATGCGAGAAATCGGTGAAGCCAACCCATTAATGTAACAAATAAAATTGGGTGCAGCGAAGTGTAATACTAACTTATTATGATATAATATAATTGTTTTGCACCAAACAAACATACGTCTTGTTTTTATATTATAACTTTATTTAATTAATATCATACAACAATAAATAAAAGCAATTAAAATTCTAAATGTTAGCGGCGCAATACAAGAGCGAGATTTTTGACCAAATGTCTGATTAAATTAATGGAATCAGAGCATAAAGAACTAAATGAAATAACAAATAAATCAAAAATACTGATTCGAGACATTTCTGTTGGCAAATGTGTTGCATTAATTGATATGGTAGAGTCGAACTTTAGTTAGCTTTACTATGAGAATAGTGTCCCGACCGGCCTATATACAAATATCACAGAAAACCAACAGTATTAATGTTAGTGAGATTGCAGGGTACCATTTCCCATGCATTGGACCCATGCATCGGCATTATCTTCTTTTCTCAAATTATTGACTCAGTGGGTTGTATTGTTTTGGATCGGATGAATGCCAATTTGATCTACCAACTGGAGAATCAAATACACAACCTCAAGCTACACAGCATTACTTTGGTACCACTGGACTAAGTAATCATTTTAATCAAATGTGTGTTTATTAAAGGAAAACAGAAACATTAATATTATATGCGGACAGTGCCATCTATCGTCTCATATGTAAACTAAAGCATTGGGCAACAGGTGCCTAATCACGACAATTCTAGTTTAATGGAAATGTCCGTAGCGAAATTAACATTATGTTCGGCTGTGCCCTGTCGGTACAGAGTACAGACCAGTAGACTGTAGAGGTAGCCTTGTGGGACGAAAGTGCGTCGTAAGCTGCGTGGCGGACCGTGGAATGTTCGCTTACTTTCCAGCATCCTTGAGAGTGGCGGACACGTCACACGGTACGAACGCCCAAACTTGTCAACTAGCCACCTCAGTACCTGGCGCGGCGCACCGCTTCTAGTTCTGTGATATTTCTGTTATTCTTTCAAATAAAGATAAATAGGTAAACAATTAATATTTCGAATTCCTCACTACCTTTCAATTAAAATTTCGTTGCGGGTTGGAAACAGTTTAGTGATTCCAGAAACTCACCCAACTTCACTGTTGGTTGCAATAGACGTATTCGCCTTTGCAGGTTTTGACTTGCAGGATTTTAAAAGTCTCGTGTAGGGACTGCCAGTAGTTCCGACGGTCAGTCGGCACACATCCAGCAAAGCAGACGTATTGGCTAGCGCAGAGATTCAACAATTCGCTGGTTGGCGCAATACTTAATCATACCAACTTACACCATCAAATGTTCTGCAGCTTTGGCTTCATTATTATAATATGATTTAGGCTTGCATATGCATGAGCTGCGAATAACTTTATTTCCAAAATTCTAATTTGAAAATAAAATTAATAATCGAAACCTCTAGAAACCCGCAAAACTTCTCAAACACGAAACCTCAATAATGAATATTTCCAGTTTTACAATTATTATTTTTCCCTCTGAATTTTTATCGCAGATTACTTGATTTTAAATCTGTCTTTCTGAATATCAAATTCATAAAATTATTACTTTTTGTTTATTCTTGTATATGTTACTTACAATTTTATGTGCATATCAGAATTCTAATTTTGCGTATTTGTATTTATATATAATTTATGAACGTAATAACCACCTTGGTTTTAATCAAATCAAAAGTATTTTGAAATTATTCTGTACCTAACTATCTTTGGAAGTATTTTTGAATGCCCTCTAACATTACTTATAATCAAACTTTATCATACCTTTAATTAAAGGAGACTCGTACTCAGGAATACTACAGTATATTAATCCAGAGGTATTACTAATATAGAAATTGCTCTTTATCCTGACCGTTAAGAAAGTATTAGATTTTTGGTTCACGAAAGATATTATGCCGATAACGCCCACGAGTGACCAGTGCGGGCATTCGAAAGCACCCGCTGATAACACTGACTTATTGCTTTCCGTTTCCGCCACGTTACGTAACCTCACTCTGTGTCTTATGACTTCAAACACCTTGAAAATAATTTTATTTCGTTTATAATTAAGATACAAAAATACGTTTGGGAAGCACATATTTCATAAACATGATTAAGTTAATGATATGTTTATAAATCATCATAGGCAAACACATTTTTTCCCCATAGTCGTTAAAAGACTAACTATCATTAGTAACACTAATAACAGTAGACTAACATTAGTACATAAATCAAACGTAATAATTAAAGGTTAACTCGCTACGCACCAAAATATGGACTATCTCTTAAACCAGGAAACGGCTTAGCAACAAATGCGTATTCATTTGACAAAAACCAGTACATAGTGTTTTTATACAGGCAGCCTTATTCCGTAAATAGGTTGCGTGTAAACGTAAAAGTGATCGAGTGTCCTTTCGCTCGCTCTTTCCACGGCAACCTTGGTTCGTTTGTGGTAAATGATCTAATAACATTTGGAAATGTGGCTCGACTCGCTCCGACTCACAAAACTTGGCGATTTTGTACGATTACATCATTTGTAACTGATCACCATCTGGTTTTAAATAAAGAAGAGAAATAAAAATTGGAAACAATACTCGGAATGAAATAATACACTTTATAGCTTATAATTACGTAGTCTAATACAACAATCTACATCATAGTATATTTTTTACTAAGCTTATTCTTAAGCGGCTCCAAACTTTGCTAAAGAAATATAGTTCTCTAAGAGGAAATAATCTATTAAAAGTGTGTGTAACAATACATGCCTTGACGTATCTACATCTTCTATTAGGCAGTTGCCTGATGACTAGATGTCTTTTAGAAAGTGTTCGTTCTTTATTTGAAGTACAACTCTTGCGCCTAATTAATGTTGTAAACAAAGGTTAAGATTAAAACAATTTGTCTCTTTTCGTTGGGAAAAGCAGGTAGCCAACAAATGAGCAAGGGATATTGATTGATTGATTGTAAATATGATCATCTTCTTTAATCAACACTCACAAAACTCACCCACTCACTGAAAAAAAATAGAATACAAAAAAATAATTTCTTAAGATAAAGTTTTAAATTACTATTAATATACATTGAAAATAATGTGGTTGCCAAATGTTGAATTTCTCTGTAAAGTCTTATACATTTCTGCGAAAAGTATCAAATGATCGTTCTTTTCCTGCTTTCTCTGTTAAAGCACGATACTTATTTATCAGTGTCAAATATTTATCTCATAAATCCATCTAATTCAAAATAATGTTCAATAATATTCGTACCATCATTTATAAGGAGGTGGTGCAATAGACTACCTATCAAGAAAGAGTATTGTTCCAACAAATTTCAGAAACAATTATTATCACCAACCAAATATATAATATCTATATATTTTAACAGAATTGTTGCAAAATAAAAATGTTTTCTAAACTCTAAAAGAGCAAACAAATGAGAAAACAATTTTTTGGTGTCGTAGCAACGCCTCCAACGCGTGCGGAATGAAAAAATGGACCACGTTTAGCGTGAAGACGGTATCGAAAGAGACGGGTATATATAACAATATTACGTAAATGACAAAGACGCAAAACTTGTTTATGTGCAAGTGAGAGAGAAGCATGTGAAAGTGGCACAAGTGAGAGAGACAGTGGTTGAAGAGAAAGAGTGAAATTGGCGTGGCAACTTTCGCTGCGCTCGTTTCGGTTACGTCAGGCTGCGCCAGTGCAAGTTACGCAACTTGCTTTGAAGAGATTATGACTGCATGACACTGATTTGAATGATTGCTGGAAGTAATCATTTTCTTTTTGTCGTTGCTTCCGCACAGAAGCATTTTTACTGATGGGTTGTATCAGAGCTAAAATATCGCCGCTAGCTCCTAGATTGACTTTGAGATATAGCGTTTGCTTCACATAAATTAAATTACAATTATGTGAGCGAACCATGTGTTTAGAGTGTAATTAAAAGCGTCTTTTTCCCGTGTGCATGACATTTAGCAGGTGTTTCCCAGGTTAACATGGATCATGTGTAATGTAGTAGATTTAGCCCGCGGCTCCTCCCACGTCGATACCGATGATGGGCAGCGCCCGTTTATGGAAAGATTAATGTTGTTCAAGTAAACATTTAACCATCGATTACTTAAGTATGATCCCCGAGGCGCTCATCGTATTGATTGCTCTCAGCTGTGGGTACAGGAAATACTAAAATGTTTTTCTAACCATTATATTTCAAGACTGTTCTTTAAATTTGAAGAAAAATATAATTTACTCAACATGCCTTGATACAAAAGGCCGGAAAATAAAGAAATGGATTAACCACGTGACCCATTTTGATAAAACAAAATATTAGTAAGAGAATATCCAATAGTTACTGAAGAATTTAATGTAGAATATATACATATTATTTGTATAAGTATTCTTTAAATTATACTTTGTGCGAACTTGTCCAGAAACGTGGCTTGGCCAAAACTTGTTAAGAAGCTGGCTTTGACCGAAAATAATAGTAGGAACTAATTATCCCAAACAGAAAGGCCGCTATAATCAGATGTCGGCCAATCCTCCTCATCACGTGCGAGTCGCGAATTTGTTTTATTGCTAAAAGATCCATCTTCTCATTTCAATCGTACCTCTTGTGTTTGTGTTAGGACAAGTTTTATATATATCATTGAAATAAGTTCAAGGTCAAAATATATACATTTCTAAATGTGTTTATTCGGATTTTGTATTTTTGGCTATAAATGAAAAAAAAACATGTATTATAAGATGCAACTTTCACTCTGCTAACTCTGTTAATCTCAAGGAATTTAACAAATCTTACTTTCGTTATCTAATACCACTTCACAGTTCACACGCAAATAAGGCACGAATTAAAACTATGATTTTACTTAGCCATCAGTATGCATCTTCTTGAAATCGCTCATAATTGTGTCATATATTCAAAGCAAATATTTTTTTCTATTAGTTCTCAGATAGGCCATCGTTTGGTCATCGCGCTGGTAATATCCAGATGTTTTATAAAATCTCTGTACCGGAGAAGTCTTTGAACTAAACAATAAGAAGTTTTCAAGGTGTGCACCGAAACCAAACTACCAAATCCAATTTCAGATTTTGCAACAGTTTCCACTTTGATATGAGAGGGAATAATGGATCGGTTAGCTAAACATTACTAAACGCTGTTACACAAACCCTTGCGACAAAACCGTGCCTTGTTATGCTTATTTTCCTATTTACTTAATCGTCTTTTGATGATTCCCGTCATTGTGATGTCTCTGTATGAAACGTTGTACAATTTAACTGCACGGTACTTTCACCATCATCTTCACTTCAATATAATGCTGTAAGAGTGCTGGTTTTGATAAAAAGCGCGAAATATAAATGTTTCATTTTAAATAGCACTAAACGTACTAGGACACTTGATGCTTATAATATTATGAGAACACCTCAGACCATAAAAACATGCAATGCCAGGAGAGGTTGTATTCTTTGACGACCCCCTTAGACATCGGCGACCCTTTTGAAAATGAACTACATTACAGTTAAGAACATAATAAATGAGAGTATTGGTTCGGTGCTGCATCTTAGTTTTATCAATCAAATAAAGTCCCAAAGTGGCGCATTGTTCTATCGAACTTTCGAGGATTACATATTGATGAGGAAAGTATGGGCCATGCTGTACTTTCGGAATATTAAATATTCATCTGATAAGTCTATTATAATTAGCGCCTGCTTGGATTAATGGATAAAATCTTTAGCGACATAACAATTTGTGTTACGGATCATCGCGATGACCTAATCATAAGAAATTTTAGCTTCTTTGCCTAGCAGTGCAGTTATAATAACATAGCATCCCAGTTTATGTTTTAATAATCATAATTCAACGATTAACACCAATAAAGAGGTAAGTACTAAATTTTATGATTCAAACAAGTTTGCTTTCTAGAAATAAACCGGTTTCATTCACAATTTTACAATAAGCGTCTAATTATGTACATCTTACTGTTTGATGTTTATGTTGTGATACAATTTTTACTCATAAATCATTACTACATTCCCTCGGTTAATTAGAACAAGGCGGGAATTCTGTCCTAGATATGAAATGATATATTATACGCATCTTTTCTCGCTCTAATGCCCAAAGCACAAAACTGTACTGTCACTTACACAGACGCGTATTCCGGTACAGCCTCGCACACACACACACACACACACACACACACACAACACGCGCTTGTGTGCGGTTGAAATTGATAAGTACTATCCAACTGTGTGTTGTTTTCACTGAATTCAAACGTGGTCACTCGACTTAAAGCGAACTCATTACATTTGCAAATATTTCGCGTGTTGTACGTAAGTGTGCAACACAATTCGTATACCTGTATGTGTGTTTGTGTATGTGTGGATGTGTTTGTATGTGGTGTTCGTAGTGTATGTTAGTAGCGTGCGTGCGCATGTGCGCGTGTAGTTTAGCGTTCACAATGAAAGTACTCGCCGGTTGCGTGAATTTGGGTCACAGTTCCAACTTTGATTATTAAGATTACGCGCGGCGTGTGAATCATCGCACATCTCTAGGTCCCCCGCGACCCACCAACAGCTTGCTCAACTAAATTTATGTGCGTTTCAAATTTTATTTACCATTTACTATTTATTTTGAAGGTTTTCGATCTTTGATCTTGTATGTATATACATACTAGCTGACCCGGCGAACCCTGTTCCGCCTTAGAGGCAATAAATAAGCAGATTTTGGATTTTATTAAGTTCAATTTTTTATTAGGAAATAAATACAAATAAAAAAATGAGTATTTTAATGATTCTTTATTTTTTTTAAATATAATTAAGTACCAGGACATCATAAAACACAATACTCAAAACTATTTCACAGGCTAAAAGTCCCGGTTTATATTTTCCCGGGATAAAAGTATCCTATGACCGTCTCCTGGTTCCAAGCTACCTCCCCACCAATTTTCAGATATTAGGTACCAGGACATCATAAAACACAATACTCACAGAAAAAGATTTTTCGGGATAAAAGTCCCGATTTATATTTCCCGGGATAAAAAGTATCCTATGTCCGTCTCCTGGTTCTAAGCTAGCTTCCCACCAATTTTCAGATATTAAGTACCAGGACATCATAAAACACAATACTCACAGAAAACGATTTATCCGCACAAAAGTCACGGTTTATATTTTCCCGCGATAAAAAGTATCCTATGTCCGTCTCCTGGTTCTAAGCTACCTCCCCACCAATTTATTTATTTATTTAGCGGACCCAACAGACGTTGTCCTGCCCTAAAAAAGAAATAAAATCCTAGAACCCGAGTACAGAGCCACCTTCCGAATCCAATTGTTAATCTAAACCATTCTCGAATCCACCTGAAGACACACAAAAAATGTTGTCCTGCCCTAAAATGGAAAAAAAAACTTGGAATCCGAGTACAGCGCCACCTACAGGTGAGTATTGTGTTTTATGATGTCCTGGTACTTAATATATTTTAAAATCTCTTATATATTAGATAGATGATTTTAAATATAAGTACCAGGACATCATAAAACGCAACAAATCACAGAAAAATAATTTTTCGGGAGAAAAGTCCCGGTTTATATTTTCCCGGGATAAAATAGATAGATAAAAGAGCGTATTCCCACCTAAAAGGCCGGCAACGCATCTCTGTGCCCCCTGGTATTGCAGATGTTCATGGGCGGCGGTGATCACTTACCATCAGGTGAACCGTATGCTCGTTTGCCCCCTATACCATAAAAAAAAAAAAAGATAAGAATCGAAGATTTTAATCAATTAAGTACCAGGACATCATAAAACACAACAACTCACAGAAGAGGATTTTTCGGGATAAAATTCCCGGTTTATATTTTCCGGTTCTGAGGTACCTCCCCACCAATTTTCAGCCAAATCGGTTCAGCCGTTCTTGAGTTATAAGTGGTGTAACTAACACGACTTTCTTTTATATATATAGATTAAACTAAAAAATGTCTGAGTGGAGTGGTAAGCAGTGCATCATCATCATCATCATTAAGGTCCTATGTCCCCTGGATGGGGCAGAGGGCTTCCACAGTGACTCTCCATTTCGATCGGTCTTGAGCTTCGCGTTTGATTTCACTCCAAGTCTTCCCAATACTTTTCGCTTCGTCGATCACAGTACGTCGCCAGGTTTGTTTGGGACGACCACGCTTTCGCTTTCCTTGGGGATTCCAATCCATTGCCTGTTTAGGTATATGATCGGGACCTCTTCGGAGGGTGTGGCCAATCCATTTCCACTTGCGGCGTCTGATCTGCTGGTTGATTGGTGTTTCATGGCAGAGTTCTCGTAGGTGGTCGTTCGAGATTTTCTCAGGCCAGTGAATACCGATGATTTGGCGAAGGCATCGGTTTACAAATACCTGGAGCTGATGCGAGATGGCTTTCGTTACCTTCCACGTTTCGCACCCGTATAGTAGCACTGACTTTATGTTGGTCCCGAAAATCCTGAGCTTAACTCTTCGGGTCAACTTACGTGATTTCCATACGGGGCGCAGTTGCGCAAACGTTGCTCGTGCCTTGGCAATCCGTGAGGTGATGTCTTCCTCTGCTCCTCCTGTTTCCGACACGACGCTACCGAGGTATGTGAACTTGTGGACTTGTTCCACTACCTCTGTGCCAATCAGCAACGGTGTTATGTCTGTCAATCCAGATCGCATCTCTACGGTCTTCCGGGTATTAATTTTTAACCCCAAGTTTGCCGCCTCCACTCTTAAATCATTGAGCTTAGCTTGCATATCGGCGTGTGTGTGGCTCAGCAGACAGAGGTCGTCGGCATAGTCCAAGTCTTCTAAGACATTGGAACTACCCCACTCTATTCCACGGCGTTTGTTGTCAAATATGCGAAGCATAATCCCGTCCAGAGCGATCAAAAAGAGGAGAGGCGACAAAAGACAGCCTTGTCGGACCCCAGCGTGCACGGCGATGTCGTCAGAAACAAGGCCATTGTGGGTGACGCAGCAAGAGTAGTTCTTATAAATAGCTTTGAGTAGTTCCACAATTTTCGGCGGGACACCAATGGAGAGTAGACGAGACCATAAGCTGGACCATCGCAACGTATCAAAAGCTTTTTCGAAATCGACGAAAGTTAGATATATCTCCCTCTGCCATTCTGATGCTTGTTCAAGTATGATACGAAGAGTGTTAATTTGGTCGGTGCATGAGCGATTGGGGCGAAACCCAGCCTGTTCATTGCGCAAGAGAGGTTCTACGGCCTTCGACAGCCTGTCCAAGATGATCTTACAGAACACCTTGGATGGGATGGAAAGTAAAGTGATCCCCCTCCAGTTACCGCAGTGGCTTAAGTCACCTTTTTTAGGCACAGTTATTAGGAGCCCTTTATTCCAGTCCTCGGGTAGCTTTTCTGAATCCCAGATCTTAGTGATTAAAGGCGTCAGAGTCTCGACAGCGGAGGGTAAGTCAGCTTTAAGCATTTCCGCGGTTATAAGGTCGAGTCCTGGGGCTTTGCCGGTCTTCAAGGAGAGGATAGCCTTCGCCACTTCTTCATGTTTAGGTGGAGCGGTGTCGATGTTAAGGAGCTGTGGAGGTGTTGCTCCGGCCTGTACCTCAGCCGATGTCGACATTGCTGAGGTTCGGAAGACATTCTCAAAGTGTTCTTGCCAGCGTTGAAGCTGCCCTTCTGATGTCGCGATAAGCTGACCTTCCTTAGACTTCAGGACCCTCCCTTTGGAACTTCTTTTTCCCGCCAAGGTTTTAGTAGCCTTATACAGCTCCCTCAAATTGCCGGTGTTTGCAGCAAGTTGTGCACTATCAGCAATAGCATCAGCCAACATCCTTCTATCCTTACGCACGCTGCGATAGATTTTCCTGCGCATCTGACGGTATTGCTGTTTGAGGTTGGCTCTTTCTGTTTCATCTCGTGTTTCAAGAAGCCTCAAATGAAGTACTCTTCTGTCTTTAATGAGGTCCCACGTATCCTGCGATATCCAGTCGTCGCGTGTACGAGATTTGTGTCCTAGTACGGTAGAGCTGGTCTCTGTATAAGCCACTTTTATTCGTTTCCACTCCTCGTCTATAGTGCCTTCATACGTTTGAAGTTGGGAAAAACGATTACGGAGCTCAATTTTAAATTCGTTACAGGTTCCTGGGTCAAGTAGCTTATTTACATTAAAATGTCCCCTTAATTTACCTGGTTTGCTAGCTTGTCGTGGTATCGCAACCTTGATTCGCAGTTCTGCGACTATTAAGTGATGGTCACTGTCTATGTCGGCGCCTCTACGGTTGCGTACATTTAGTAACGACGCGCGCCATTTTGAACTAATGGCAATGTGATCAATTTGGTTCCTAGTAACGCCATCGGGTGAGGTCCAGGTGTACTTATGGTGATCTCCGTGTATAAATAATGTACCACCGATTGTGAGATCTTGGTTTTGACAGAACTCTATAAAACGTTCCCCATTTTCATTGCACACTCCAATGCAAGCAGTGCATGTACGAGCTTATTTTTGTCCCATGACAGGAACGAGCCTATCGCTCTATTGGGCATTACCACTCAGATGACTCGTTTTTTAGAAATGAAAAACATAAATTATTGCTGATTACTTGGGTAACTCATTTTAAGAATGTTTTCATTAGACCAATGAGGCGATCAAACATTTCTTTAACTGCAGAATTACTTAGTCGACTCTATCATGAGGCTTCCCATATACACACACACACACACACACACACACTTTGACCACACAAAAAAGTCATCAGTAGTTATGTTTATTAATTGAATTGTTGTAAATTAGTGTACTTTTAAGGTGAAACAGTATTTAAAAGAAATCTAATTAGCCCTATTAGTGTCGAACTCATTTTGAAATAAGATCACGTTATTAAATTAAATACTTTTTTTATTGCTACTGAGTAGGTAAGTTCTCAGGTGGAGACCACGTACTGGCAAGCGCAGCGTCGGCCGTCCACCTGCAAGGTGGACAGACGACTTGATAAAGGTCGCAGGAACACGCTGGATGCAGACCGTTTTTGACAGGTCAGTCTGGAAATCTTTAGGGGAGGCCTATGTTCAGCAATGGACGTCATGTGGCTGATGATGATGATGATCATCATCATAAGTAACTCCGCTTTCCTGACGGTAAGCGATACGACCGCCCATAAACAGTAGCAACTCCACACGGAACTTTAAATTACAAAGTACTGCATGGCACTCCACTGCGCTTGTCACCCTGAGACATTAGATGTTAAGTCTCATAATGTCCAGTAATTACGCTGGCTACAATGTCCTTCAAACCGACACGACAACAGTGCTTGCACACTGCTTGCCGGTAGAAATTAACATTGCGGTGGTACCTACCTAGGCGATCCCTCGCATACGAGAGACTTACCACCAGTATTTTTTTTTTAAATTGTGGCTCATATATTTTGCTTAATATAATATTTTAGTCCTAACATCTCAGGGTACCAATTGCAGAAGTTGATAATAAAGTTATAATATCTACAGTTGATAATAAAGTTATAATATCTACATAATATTTATGCACACTCTTGATGGTTATAATTTAGCAAAAGCAACACATTGCCGAAATGTTATCTCAATCAATGCCTATATTTCAACAGCAAGTAACACGCTTGTAGTTAGTGCACATATGACGTAAGAATCTTCACCTCGATTACATTAAAACAATGATTTATTCAACATCACAATATCACGAGATACCCTTTCACATGGTTGCGCTCGCGCATTACGTTTCGTCACTCTGCCAACTTTCCTTTCCACTTGCACATGGGCGTATTCAGGAAGAAACAATGGAGTCTGTTCCCCCATCCTGAGTAAACCTCGGCTTTCCTCTCATGCAGGGAATGGTCGGAATATGCTTTTAGTGATAATAGAGCAAGGACAAATCCTATTTTTCAAAATTGGGTGCCTGCTATCCACTATTTGTTTCTGAGCAAACTTACTGAAAGATTTCCAGCCATAATATAATTCCAGACCTCTGGGTCTATAGCATGCACATGATGTATTCGTGTTCCCATAATAGTACATAAGTCATCGATTCTTCATAGAAAACGTAACATGGCCGACTTGCTGATTCGAATTTCAATATAATGTTAATTTTAATTGTATCAATCCCGCTAGCGCTCTCCTAAATACGTGTGCGCACTTGTATGAACATTTTCATAAGGAACGTTATCTTTGACGTTTTAGTGTGTATAACTGAATTAATTAGAGGATGATCTGTGGTCTTGTTAGCGAATTACAGCGCGCTGGTGACGAAACCATATTTGATTCGTTTGAGTAATTTTAAGGCAGACTGCTCATAGCGGAGGCGGTTAATAAGAACGTACACATCGAAATAAAAGTCGCAACTGACATTGAAAATGCTATCGCCTCGAATCCATGACTTTTTATACAATTGAATGAGGAGATGAGATAATCGCCTGATTGTAGACGCTACCCGCTTGTCACCTAATTAGAGCTAAAATGTCAAACCGGTATTCAATAAGACTTACAGTAGCTTACCGACAGACATAGATGATGTACCTTTTTTAAATATGTCTACTATCATCATCATCAGCTATATGATATTCATTGCTGAACATAGGCCTCCTCTTAAGATTTCTGGACGGACCTGTCAAAATCGGCCTGCATCCAGCGTGTTCCTCTGACTTTTATCATGTCGTATGTATTATACACAAAAGACATATTTTTCTGACAAGTGTTTGCTCCTTGAGGATTTGCACCGCAACACCAACTCCCATTGTTTGTAACCAGCCTTAGACATATGAAGCAACGAAGTGTCGCATTCGAGTGTGGTCTAACTAATAATCTAAAACATGAGTATGACTATACAGTCAGAAAAGTGTATGCTCAACCACCTTAAGGTTCTAAATAAGTCGCTTGCGCGTCGTCTGTCGGTCACATGTATCTTACAGCTAAAGTAGACAATAAGAGTTATCTGCTGTTACCTTTGTACATCTCCAAAACGATCGCGTCTGCTTGGTAAAATATGAAAAATTGGCATTTTATATTGAGAAAGTGTACTAGCACCAAATTGGGTGGTTGTACAATGAACGGTGACATAATATATTTATTGAAATCTACTGTGAACATAAACTGATTAATAATTAAATCTTCTGAGACACATTATATTATAGTATTGAATGAGATTGTTTTTTTTTTATATATATTACGGTAATAATTATACACACACACACTCACGCCTTTTATCCCCGAAGGGGTAAGCAGAGGCGCATCTAGTGCACCCTCTTTTCGCCGTGCGTATTCCGTCCCATGACGTGATAGGGGGCGAGCCTATCGCCATATCAGTAATAATTACATCTTTACGAAATGTACGTGAAAATCCGTGCAAAAATATGTACATGCCCCTAGCTTTGAAGGGGGTAAAACCCATTCTTAGGTAATATTTTTTAAGTCTATACTCAATATTAGAAATCTAGTTTTATTTCGGATTCCAAAAGGTTTTCTTCATCTTATAATGTACACCTATATTTACAGCTTACTTTACAAATATTTATTGTAATTAAAAATTTAAAATCACATGTGTTCATTTTTAACCATTTAAAATGTTATAAATAATTATAGAACATTCAAAAAGTAAAAAAATAAGCATCTTTGATTTTTTGAGTGTAACTGACCCTTTTCTAATATTTTATTATTCTGAAAAACGAGATAAAGTCTTACGTAAGAAGGGGGGTCGAGAAATCTTATGTACCCTTACGTGAGGGCATGTTGGGCAAAAATCGCCAAAATCATCCTTACGTAATTAATGAATGGCCCCTTAGCTCTAGAAAATCGTCTGGAGGATCTCCAACAGTTAGACCGAAAGGTGATGTTACAGACTCGAGCTTATTACATTAATGTAAAGGGAAATAGAATTGTACCTACTTATAAAAGTATTTCTAATCTCTCAACCGTTCTACTTACACGTTATCGATGTTAGAAATGTAATACACAACACAACGGGTCCATTGATGGTTTCTGCGAAGCGTGAATAATGTATGTATGTTACAAAGTTTCGGTGTTTGTTCAGACGCACAAACACTCGAAGCGAGTAAGGTCGCATTCATGGTCGCAGATAAGGGCCCAGCGGTTACATAACACGTTACAATTGATTTTATTGCGGTTTTTCGTACATCTTCTATTACCTCATGCCTCGTAGTAGACGTTTAGTCTGCACTGTTCGTGCGAGTAAGTACGAGCTCAATTAGCTCGAATAATCTCGCTCGGTAATCGATAGAATTATAATTATAATGGTATCTTTACTGAAGTATAGTGGGTAACACGAGGAGTAAGAAAGACCCATAAAAACAAATACCTACGCTTTGTGAATCCTTTCACCAAAACACTTTTATATTCGTTAAATCAATAACGCTAAGATTGTTCCCTGCACCTCCATCTTGATAAATATAATACCTATGACCAACAGCATGGCGACTACCTCCGTAGAGACAAACGCACAAAATAGCCAAGGACTAACTAAATCATGACCTCGCATTATAAAATGTCACAATCGAACAATCGCTGCGTTGCTCCGGTCCAATTTTTTGCCCTCCGCCTACCTGGGCCCATTGTGTTCCGGGGAAAGTAACGTGAAAGACAGACCTACAAAAAATCTGATTTCTCCCCGTCTCGTTCTATTTTTTCTTTCTATAAACGGCCCTTAGAATTCTTTTAGATCAATAGTTTTTGTAAGCACGTATGTTTGGGAAAAAATTCGCGTTTTTTGTTTGCAGGTTACGCGTGGCCATAGATGGATAATGGGCATTGTGTTCGGTACAGATATTTCTGCTGGATTGCAGAAATTGTGCAGTTTAAAGCGTGTGTGATGGTTGTTAAAATATTGGCTTTGTTCGTTGACAATTGGACGCCATTTCCTTCAGAAAACACGTACACGTATAATGGATGAGATGTACTCGTAGTGTACTCGAAACAGAAAACAAATACAATTATAAACAATAAAATAATAATACCATCCCTGTCTTATAATATGCTGCCTACTGCTGAACACGGCCCTCCTCTACTACTGAGAGGGTTTTTAGGCCTTAGTCAACTACGCTGAGCTAGTGTGGGTTGGTAGACTTTACATATCTTCGAAATTCTTTCAGAAAAAAATAAGGTATGTCGGATTCCTTACGACGCGACGTCTTCCTTTACCGCTAAAGCGAACGATAATTAATAAACAATAATATACTTGTAACTTCGGAAATTTAGGGTTGTGGCATGGGTTTTGAACCTGCGGACCCTTTTCGCGGCATGCGCTGTAGTCCGTTCCATTTCGAACTAGGCTATGGTCCACTGAATTAAAGTATGCATTTAAGACATAGGTGATGAGTTCCAAGTATATTCAAATCATCACATTTTATTTGCCAGAGACTTAAAATCAGGCAAATACCTCTGACTTCTCGAAGTTACGTGTTGTTTATCAACTATCGTTCGCTTTAACGGTGATGGAAAACACCGTGAGGAAATCTTTATACTTGAGAATTCTCCATAAGAATCTGGAGGGTATGTGAAGTCTGCCAACCTGCACAAGGCCAGCGTGGTGGACTAAGGCCCAAACCCAAAGTTTTAGGGGAGGCCCGTGCTCAGCAGATGGCAGTATATAATTCAGGGCTGATTGGATTGCATTGCATTGCAGAATTAAATCCGCCTCTCACGCAGTGTGGTTTCTTTAGTTTTCCTCAAAAGTAATGAATCTTCGATTATTTTTTGATATGCGTTTTGAGGAAAACGATCATAATTTACCAATTTTACCATCAGACGAACTCGTTTCAGCTGAGCTTTAAAAAGCGGTACCGACTACCGAATCTAATTGAAACAAAATAATTTATTGTAATGCGATTTCGCGCAAAAATCACTCATGTACGTAACCTATTTGTAAACAGAATCGTCTCACCCTACAAAGAGAAAGTATTAGAACAAAAGGAGCAAAGCACAAAATTTTCTCTCGGATCATTTGAAGCATGACAGTTTAAATGGAAGAAAAACAGGCGACCGTCAGTCATTGGCGTCGAAAGTTAGCACACGAGCTGTGAGTCGAGACTCGAGCCGCACGGAGCGCCGGAGCGGTCACATCACACTCTCTCTATCACTCATTAAAGGGGAGTCGACACTGTGCACGCATCATATTGTATAGTAAACCAGACCTACATAAATAACCAATGGGTCCACTGTCATGATTTGTGATGTTTACGGCCCATAAACAATAAACATCCACAATGAAAATCTATTATTAAAGACTGTGAAAATTAAGGGTGATATTTCCCTAGCAATTGCACTGCTGTAATAGTAAATCGCTATAATTTTCAATAAGACTGTGACCTAATATTCTAGCTTAAACGGGTCACATATGACTTAAGCAGGGCTCTACCAATCTTGAAATGGAGTATAAAAATATAAATGCCCTTTTTTAAATAATGAATCTTATATTTAAGATTAAGTCAAGTAACTGTTTGTAACAAGCTGTGTGTGTGTTCTAAAATAAAATCGCCCCTATACTAATAATAATTATTATTCATAACATATTAAATAGTGTCAACTTGGCTTTAATCGGACTCAATACATCGCACACGACATCTAAAAACTGAAAGAAAGTGATATTACGACAGAGCGGTGATTAAAAAAGTCGAGCGTCGATTGTTTTGTATTGCCGTCTCTTTCTCACACAAAGCAAGTTGTTCGCTGTCTTCCTCTGAAGAAAGTGTGCGTGCATCCAGTTGAACTAGCTTTACGTCAGAGGTAGTAAAATCAGAGTTTATAGATGTTGCGTAATATTTTATATTATTTTATTTATTTTATTTATTTGAAACAAAAAACAACTGTACAATATATTCTTTAAAACTACGAAGCTTATTATTAAGTACTAATTATTGTACAATCCACACCATTGTCCCCATATTAAATTATAAACTAAACAATAATCCACAAATCCACTTTAATAATATTTTAAACTACAAGTACATTATAAGTAAGTACTGGCGAGCCAAATGATAGAGTATTGTAACCTTTTTTTTTTTTTTGACAAATAGTCTTAATTTACCAGTTTTAATATACTACTAGAAATTTTGTAACAAATAAAACATAATTCTATGATCAAAAACCAACATTTTCAGTTTCATATTGTAGTTTACTAACGTAATCCTCCTAGCCAGTTTCGGCCACAGCGGCCAATCTCAACGGAGATCAGCCAGGTACGCAGGAGATATTATAGTGCACAAGTGTGTGCGCTATACACAGGTGCACTCGCTATACCTTCACTCTCATAGTCCGGTGAGATGGCAATCTGACATGACCGGAGAGATCTCAGGCGCAGGATCAACAGCTTTACGTGCTTTCCGAGGCACGAGGGTACCACACCGCCAACTTCCCAAAAACCCAGTCACAATATTTTTGGCTCGACCCGGGATTCGACCCAGGACCTCAGCGCGCAAATCGTACTCGTAACGCGTACGCAATACAACTACGCCACCGAGGCAGTCAAGTTCACTAACAAGTACCTATTTGAAGTCTTGGGGAAGATGTCAATTTAAATACATTAATCAGAAATTAATGTAAATATTTTGAATGGGCTATTTCAACCTAATTAATTCTCTGAAATACTGTAGTTTTAAAGTTAGCTTTTTGAAAAGGAAAATACAGAGCACAAAAGGCATCGATAAAAATAATAGTTTAAAAAAAAACTAAAAAACACGCTTTATAGAAAACCCAACTAAAAATAGAAAATAAATTTGAATTAAGAATAGTGTAAATAAGAAAAAAATGTATTTTATTGTAATAAATGTGCAAAATGTTTTCAATTTTTTTTTAGTTACACTATTCTTAATTCAAATTTATTTTATATTTTTTAGTTGGGTTTTCTATAAAGCGTGTTTTTTAGTTTTTTAAACTATTATTTATTTTTAATTTTTTTGTTCTGTTCTACTATAGTCCAAAAAATGTCACTAAAAAATATATCTGACAAAAATCTCATTTTGCAAATTGAATAATGACATAATCTTATCAAATTAGTGTATTATTATCGGTCCTCGACAAACCTACAAAGTTTGAATAAAATTTGACCGTTCAAAGTGGGTCAAAATCGCGCCCAAAGGAGTCGGAGTCGGAGAGTTACAAACATACAAGTGAAGCTAATATAAAGCGTGTAAAAATAAACGAATAGTTACGTGTGTACTATTTATACATAAAACTACTATAATAACAAGTGAGTTACGTGCTACAGCGACCATTTGTATAAACATAATACCTATAACAATTTTATAAACAAAATATTGCAACTTTTCAAATAAAATTTATTTTCAAGCGGACCAGGAATACATTTTTCATGACAATTGAATGATTACTAACACAATTTAATCACAATTAAAAAACAATTATCTATTAAGTAAAATTAACATAATTCTTTATGGTCGTTAAAAGTTTGTTTAAAACTTATCACCGAAAGTGTCGTTCTAAATGTTGTCGAGTAAAGTTAAAAAAACCTTCGCTTCTGTAATTTATGCATATACTGCTATTGATAGTGAGAGTGAAAGATGACGTCGACAGAGATAACATTGTGTGGGTGTAAGACAGAGACGCAAGACATCATCAAGATGAGGTGTGGGAATGCGTGCAGGTAAGCAATGCAATATGCTTTCGAAGTGGCGCCGAGCATCGTCGTTGTTCATGTTGTTAGTTTATTATGTGAACGCTGTTATTTACTACTACACTTTTCACCACCTTATGAATGTCTCATTGGATAAAAGGCTCCCCTATTTTTTAGCGGGTTTCCAACATAAGTATTTTACAGTACAAACACAGTCGAAACAGGTTGAAATAAAAATAAAAGATGCACCATCAAATTTGTAAAAATAACAGAATACACATTATAATAATAAATAAATGAAATACGTATATTTAACGTATCAAAATTCGTTTTTGCTTCTTTCAATACGAAAATAATAAGTATCTACATGAAATTAGTAACAAACTGTAGAAACCTCAAATAGTTCATAGAATTTATTTTTTTAATCCTGATGACTTCTCGAAGTACTATAAAAATATAAATTAGTATAAAAAGATCATTTTACATTTATAAATATTAAATACGCGGATTAATTAACATCAATTCCTAACACGCCCATTATACATAAGTAGTTATTATAAGACAAATCTCACCATACGTACAACATTGACGGTGATTATGAAATTAACTAAATTAATGTTCCTTAATTTCAATAAGGTAATTATATTTTCAGTACGTATTACAAGCACTGACCTAATATGAACCGCGACGTTTCCCCGATCCATCAAAGCCGGTTGAAGAAAGTAAGAGCGTTTTCGTGTTTAGAAATTGTTTTTATACACGGATCGGTACAAAAAGAGCTTTTTGAGTTTTAACAATAGTGCAGCCTATCGCTTGTGCAACACGTGGTCGCATTTTTTTTATAATAATGCTATTTATGATACAATCATTGGTATCAAATCGAAATAAATCTTAATTGGTATCAATAATGTTTAAACTAGTGCAATATGGGTACCTGTAAATATGAAAAATAATCCACTAAAAATATGCTGTCAAACTCTACAGGCTCAAGCAAACGAACTAAATATATTATGCAAACTTGAATGTATTTGATCAATAATTTTCAAATAAATAAAATTACCTAAGAGCGGTATAAAAATAATCTCCTTCCCTTGCCATGAAATTAAGGTTGGTATCACATGTACAGATTTTCCATGTGCAATTATGCGTATTCAGGGTAATTTTATTATTCACTCAACCTACTTCTCAAACAATGTCATCTTCAATCGAAAACTCTTTGAAAAATATCCTTTGGAAATGTAACAAATACCTACGAGATCAATGATCGGTAGGTCAGAATGATTTTGGGCTGGTCGTGCGGTGGCGGGTGCGCATGCGGGGGCGTCGACCGTCGTCCTTTCAACTTGGCTCTTACTTTTTATCGGCGTGAATGACCATAACTCTAGGACACGCGGACGACCCGACTGTCCTTCGATTTCTATAGAAACAATATTTGATTTCGTTTTGTATGCAAAGTCTGGGTTTGGGTATATGATGTGTATGTATGTTGCAGTGTTTATGTATGCTTTAACGTAACGCTTTTAATGTCTGGTTTAAACAAACTATTTATTTACACTGGGGCATAATAATTTTGGTCTAAAATGGTTCATTATAAAGAGTCATGATCAGGGAATACATATTAAGTGTAATTGACATTTATAAGGTCGTATTTTTACACGTAAACCAAAAATAGCATTGTAATAATGCAATAACGCATGCTTTTAAAGAATAATTAATATAATAATATTGTTATAATTTTATAATATTGCGTTAACAATGCAATCCTCCTCCTCCTTGCATCGTTTTCCTCAGTGCTGAGGGTCGTGATCCCCTGAATATGGAGTAATCTTGGTCTTCATCAAGTTGCGCCTGTTCCTGTCTTTAGCATCATGAAGCGCAACATGGAGATTGGTGTTTAGGGTAGAGCGGATTTGGTCCGACCATCTGATGGGATTACGGCCTCTTGGACCCTTTGCCCGCAATTTTAACAATACAATAATAATTGTTATTAGATCTAGAGGCTACAATTTTTAACAGTATTTCCTTTAATTTAGGTTTATTGCAGACTTGCAACGTGTTGCTAGTGGTAGACTATTTTCACCGGCCAGATAGCGACCGCGGTACACAAGGTGTAAAACCTGTCACAATGGCCTAGGTAAATGTGTTGTGTTCCGGGATCTGACTAGACCCGGATACAAACAGGCCGGAATAATTATGTCGACACTCTATGTGCGTTGTGCATCCACTGCGCTTACTATCAGGTGCAGTGGGTTGTCTTTGCGTGCTCGTATAAGAACATGTAATAATATAATTATATTAAATATTAAATTACAAACTAAATTAACAAAACAAAGCATATAATTCGTACCACAAGTTCATATTCACTTCACTAAGTTCACCTACACATTACCTACTGTACAAAGTTTAAATAAAACAAATACAAAATCTATACTAATATATAAAGCTGAAGAGTTTGTTTGTTTGAACGCGCTAATCTCAGGAACTACTGGACCGATTTTGAAAATTCTTTCACTAATAGGAAGCTACATTACTCCTGAGTGCTATAGGCTACTTTTTATCCCGCAAAAACTTTTCCACGCGGGCGGAGCCGCGCGCAATGCTATAATCTATCAAATGCCTGCATTTCCTTTCCTTTCCATTCTCTATGAATGAAAAAAAAATAACAAACGAATAAAATAATTCGTGACCAAAATTCCGTTCATAATGACATGAGTACTCGTACCTCCTTCACTATCTATCACAACAATGGAAAGTTGTTTTATGTATTGCGAACCAATGAAAAGAAATAATTCAACACAATGATTCTATAGTACCTACATTAGTATGCGTATGATAGAAATTACATTCTAACTATCAATAAGTATGAGAGGTCGTAAGTGAAGTTCGTTCACGCAATTTATAATATTCCGTAGATTGTATAACTTATTGCTGACAATAAAACAATACAATAGGTTACTATTGGATTTCATGTACCGATACTTTTGACAAAGACTTTGACGTTCACAAACGGTTTGGAACAACCGGATCTATGTATTATTCAGACCTAAAATAAAATAATGAAAGCTATTTGGGTGCCGGTTACTGTTGACCGTCAGCACAACGGAATCTGAATGTACAACTTACAATAATACAGCACACATCAGCAACCTTTATGCGTTCTTATTATACTTATAAGAACAAATAGCTTTTATATCTTTTCATATTGGAAATTATTTTAATATTATTTATTTATTTACTAGCAGCCCGCCCTAGCTTCGCACAGGTAGCAAAGCATAATATAATATACCTATATTTATTTTTCTGTCGTCCAAAATATTTATGAATTATACACATAAACCTTCCTCTTGAATCACTCCGTCTATTGGTGAAAAGCGTATGAAAATCTGTTCGGTACTTTTTGAGTTTATCGCGTTCAAGAGACAAACAGATGCGATAGGGGGGACTTTGCTTTATAATCTGTAGTGATGTAAGGACATATCCTTAAAAAATAAAAAGTAGCCTGTCCATCCCTGGATCTTAAATAAATTTACGAGATATAAAGTAACCTATGTTACTCAGGGATAATGTAGCATTCTAATGGTGAAAGAATTTTTGAAATCGGTCCAGTAGTTTTGATTTCATTAGTTACAAACATACGAAAATACAAATCATTCCTCTTTATAACATTAGTATAAAATAATAAAGCATGTCAACAACATAAACACTTGCATTACAATTAATAATTATATAATCCTACTATCTAGTGCTTACATATTTTATAACAGACATGCACAACATTCATATTAGTCTTTAAAATAAAAAGAGCATAATCTAATTAAAATTAATATTAAAATGGTAAATAAATTTCAAATGAAATACAACAAAGAAGTCGAAATTGTCAAAATGGTTGAAATGAATTTGTTACGTGGAAATGGCAGAGGTCTAGTTGGACTGCATCTATATCAGGGAAAAACAAAGAATTCTAATAAGAACACAAATGTTGATCTTACAGTCTTGTTGGTCATTTGTAATAATTATTTGCATCGTAATTTAATACTTAAAGATAGAAGTATAGAGCCTTTAACTTCTCATTGAAATTATTTATATTTCGAATGTAAATTTAACAGTATAAAAAAAACATATATGTGTTGTTTTTATGAGGCCGTTTATTTTCCGGACCCAAGCAATCCTACACTATTCGCGGTGTTTTTAAAATACATATAGCACAGATCCATCGTGTATTAGGGGAAACCCTAGAAGTGTCTATGAAGTTAATAAATTGTTTCGGTTAATTTTTTTTTAAATATCACAAATAAATACAAATTACTTATTATTCTTTGCTAAAACGCGCGTCAATCGCGCCGCAACTAGTACTAAAAACGAAAACTAAATTATGTGTTATGTACAAAAATATTCAACCGACGTTACACCTAAATAATATTATTATCATAGTCACATTGTATTTAAAAACCAATATAATATCACAGGAGACCGAATAGGGAACGTGCACGTCGCGTCGTAAGCTCTGCCATCTGGTGGCGCAATCTGAATCTTTCAGCCCATCGATAGTAGGCATTGATGTAAAATATTAATATTAAATGGATGAAAAATAACATTTAATTTTTTGATTATGTATTGCTGTGTATTTGCATGCTCCAAAACATAAAAGTAAACAAATCAAATGGTGTAAAATTCTATTACGTTCCCAAGAATAGTACCTAAGTACTTACATTCCATGGTTATGTGAAAATCGAAAAAAAAAAAAAAAGCTATATAAAACATACACAAGTATGAGTTCCAAAAGCATTTAGAAATGTCGATTACGTACTTTATTAAAATGAAGAAGTTTTAAAGGTAATATTCAATACAAAGAAATCTGCAATTAAGAGAACATAACCTCCTAATTTTGCTTCAATAACATCAGAATAACTAGCTCCCATCTAAAGAAAAGCATATTCTGGCCGCGCCGGGTATCAATAATATTCGGCCGGAATCCATATTTTACCATTTTTGTCATATTATAAGAGAATATATAATGAAATGATATGTTTGAAAAGTTTCTTTTTTTACCCACATGTGGCTCTTGTGTCGATTTTGTGCTGCCCCCTATAGTTCGTGCACGTTCCCTATAGTACTACGTAATAATATTGCGACCGAAATTACCACTAGCGCCATCTACCAAAAATTTTGAAACTAAACCAACTTTTCAATTGTCTACTATCAACTGGTATTTACGCGGTAAAGAAAGACTGTAGCCTGTAGCCAATTCGTTCTACAGGGAAAATGTGCCAATATGGCTAATACTCAAATCGGGATAGTATCAATGGCTCACATAAAAGCGTTGTAGAGCAATATTCATTATTATGTTTCAAACATTGGCTGAAATACTCGACGAGAACTGAAAAAAGTATTCCAATGGCCAATAATAACGCTCAGTGGATCGTTCGTACCTGAGACCTATCTCGAGTAAGTTCCACTGGCCGATTATCGTGACGTGTACTAAAATACATGAATAATACGAGCAAGTTGTCTAAGCACGTGAGTTTTCAATGACACGCGACCACAAGTCCGCAACACAGTTGAGTGCGTACCATTATGCCGAGGTGTGGTCGCGGCGAGATTCCTTGCTCGCCGTACATTGTTGTTCGGCTTAAATTATACACTTGTGTTACATTTCGTCCTCATTACGATCAATGTTATATCTACTTGAGATATATCAACAGATTAACCTGAGAAATTAGACCTCAAGCATATATGTGCTTATACGTGCTACCAAATACGTGCGGTGATGCCCATCGAACTGAAACATTGTACTTTACCGGTTGACAGCCATAGAAAGGCGGTGCTGTATAGAGCCGCATGCGAGACTCCTACCAGCTAATTTCCATTTCCTACATACAAAGTATCTTGGCTCTGTCCCATAGAGGTAGGCGGAGACTATGGATTGCCACTATGCTTGATTCTGGTACACTTCTTTCGCTTCCCTTTTCTAGGTCGTTTCAGTATAAACATGGTTTATCCAGGATTGGATGCCCTCAAATTTCTAATACATGCATTAACAACGATTTTAACACCGACACCTTTGCCGACACCACGATGGAATACGATAAATGCAGGGGATAACGGTTTTTCAAAGTTAGTGCGTAGTTCAAATCCACTTGTATTATAATCAGTATCGTTAATTTATAAAAAGCTTGTAGTAATTTATTGTGTTGTAAAATATAGTATTTTTCCCACTCCGTCAAGTAGGTAATTAAATAGTATGTGCAGATAATATTATGTAGGTCACACACATAGCCTAATGCTTGCTAACAGATGTGCACGTTCCATTACGCAGCCTGGTGCCGGCAGCCGACACAGGCTTCCGTCATCTTCGGGATTAGGACTACACTGTGCGATGATGTAATTTGCTTAATTTTTCTTTATTTGTGTAATAGAGGCCTTTTTTGACAACTAGATGTAAAAGAACCAGATGTGTAGTGGATGAGATCAGTGATTTCTATATGTCTGAGCTCACGCCTGAATCTGAAGATATAAGCAGATATATTCGAGCCCGACCTATGTTATTGCAAGAAGAGTGGCTGTCAAGCCATATCGTGTATATATGCCAATCTGTAGAGACTCACATATGATGTTTAAAATTGTATACCAAGTGTAACACCTAAATACCATCAGCCATTTTAAGTCAACGTGGACTGTAGATTAATCCTCTTTCACCATCGGGATCTATTAAACTCACATCATCTATTACGAATCAGGATAATATATTAAACATATTACAAGTTTACATGCATACATAGCATCACGCCTCTATCCCATAGTGGTAGGCAGAGGCTATGGATTGCTACTTTGCTAGATTCTGGAATACTACTCTCGCTTTCTCCACCTTCATCAATCTTTTCATGCATTTCTGCCGATTCAGGGTACTTTTGACCTGGCCTTTACGAATAATATCAGATATCTGTCATTCGAAGGTTCGGTGCGATCGATCCCTACCGGCTCTTCCATCCAAATTCGCCTTATATTATATCTTCTTTGCCAGTCTTCTATCATCCACACTCTCCAAATGCCCAAACCAATTTAGCATATCCTTTTCAATTTTGGTCACTACATCCTCTGTCACTCCACACATGTCCATCACCGTAGTATTCCGCACTCTATCACTCGACACCTGGATCTTAACGCTCTCATTTAAACTCCTTAAAATGGTTATTGAGATCAATTCTTGCTTATTTTGTCTAGTCTAATGCTGTATTTTTCCTGTGGATTTTCACCTCGAAAATATTTGAACATTATACAAAACATAATTAAATTTTAGTGTGTCATTATTTAGTTTTAAATGATTGCCGATGTAAAAATATTTGTGCTATTTAAAATTATCCATCACCATTGCCAAAGGCCTAATAATGAAAACCGCAGGCCTTTGGATAACGTGTAACTGCCGATAAATTAATTTGGCATTATTATTCATGGTGACTATGTCAGTCAGTTATTAATTGTTCACTTGCAGGTCCTCAGAAATTATACTATTGGTTTTTTCTGACTTATTGTGCTTTGTGACTCTCTAGTCTCTAGTACTATTACTGGAATAACTTTAATTATATTTTTTAGGGTTTGGTTTTTATAACAAATCGAAAAGAAAGTAGTTTATGGTGTGCCTGGTTTCGTATTATTAATGTTTCTGAAATTCTATGAAATTAACCCGATACAAAAAGAATCATTCTCGTCCTACTTTATTGATTATTTGAGGAGTTCCCTGCTGCATCTTCGATGCTCAAGGTCAAACAACGATATGTTTAATATGGTAGTTTTTTGAAGCATTAAATATAAATCCAACACAAAAGCATCTTCGATGTTCAACGTATTACACCGATATTTTTAATATGGTGATATCTTGAAGTTATACTAAATCCAACACAAAAGAATCATCAAAATTCTATTTGTTTTTGAGGAGTTCTCCTCTGCATTTACGAAGTCCAAAAATCTATAAATAAAAAAAAATTAGATCATTGCGAAACTATACGAAATCGAATAATAAAATAAATATTTAAATCGGATCACGGGGTAAAAAAAATCGCTGAACAAACATAAAATAACTATTTCACGAATAGACAACGTCTCTCCTTTGGAGTCGTTTATAAGTATTTTAATGTGTGAAAATGAGTACATAGATACATTACTTTCTAAATATTTTAATAAAGAGACTTATCTTTACAAAATAATACATAATGTCGGCACGTTTATAAGGTGTAAATACATTAATTGTCCTTGCTTATTATACATATTACCATAAGATGACATATGAACCCGTAGCAAAAATGAAAGAGCCATTTCCTATACAACGTGGTACAGTGGTAGGTATCTATCTAATTCAATACTAAACAAGAGCGGCATTCATAGACCACGCGTGTGCGGTGTGACCGAGTTAGCGACTCTCGGGACGGAGGACAGAGGGCCTTTATGCAGGATGTGGGTCAGCTCGCCGCGCGCCCCTCACATCTCGCCCCTCTCCCCTCACACCACCAAAGCGTTTGTTCAATGCCGACACCATGTCTTACTGTTTTTTTTACAAGTTGTCGATATGGAGTTATAGCTGGATGTATTTATAACTAGGTCGCCGCCTGCCCTTATCACATACCAACGAGACGTCGACGCGACGTACTTGTTGCACGTGAGGGGGAAAGAATTTCGTCTCCCTTAATTCAGTAGCAGAACATAAACTTTGATGTCGTAATGGGTAAGTACAGGTATTTTTTATCGCTTCCGAAGGCAGAGAAGCTTGTGGCCTGCTGATAAACTGGTCACCGTCTCCCATGGGCGTCGGCAATGCCGAGGCGCAACCAAGCCGCTGCCTACCGTAAAGAACTTTTCTTAAATCTCATTCTCTCTTGAAGAAGCATATGTCATAACGTCGGGGAAATACCTTGGGAGGAATTTCATTCCAGAGCGCACAAGTTTGTAGTAAAAATTGTCTCCGGAAACGCGTAAAATGCGGGCAGTAGGCATTTCCAGGTGGTATGAATGAACTTGTACCAGATTCTTAATACCTACAATAGATTCGCCCCGTATTAAACAGAATGCGCTGCACTTCTGCCTACTTTCTTCAATTAAAATATCCATAAACGTAAGCGTTTCATTATTAAAGAGAAATTATGTAAATGTCAAGATAGAAAAGGTAATAAAGTGCAGTCCAACCAAATATACATACGGCATGTCTTGGTTTTTGCGTATACGTATGTGTTAGGTGTCAAGCTCAGGGACAAAAAACTGAAGTAGATGTCGTGAGAACATGATGCCAGGATATGAATGATACGCGTCGTGTCCAAACACTGCGGCCTACAAAGCTTAAATAGGTCAAGGCGAAACCATTGTAATAATACTAAAAGGCCATATTAAACACTTTCAAATGGGGGAAAAGCTTCCGATTAGATAAGCCGTGAGAACTTAACACGCAGCGGCGTATTACGTCACCAGGTATAAAAATGAGATCAACTATATTTTACGATAATATAATTGTTTGCGCTACTGGTGGTAAAATGTTTTGCTCTGTGATCATGTCGGGCCTTAACAATTATTATAAACATTGTTAATTGCAGTGTTTTTTCTCGCTTTCAAATAATTCGACATGAGGTAAAAAGTGATTAATTAAAATATTAAATCATTTGTAAAAAAAGCAACTTTTACTCAGTACTTCTTGGGCCTTGGCATGTGTATTGTATGCGGAAGCCTGTTTATGTAGATACTACCGCCATGTCTATTTCTGTTGCTAAGCAACAGTATGCTATGCTGTTGATAGTTGGGTTTAGGTATATGGAAAATTGTCATCCCGGTTATGAAAATTAACATGCTATGTCTCAGGATAACGAGGACTGTTTTTAACATACAGCTCTTGTTTCAGGCGAACCTTGATAATTTTGTGACGTTGATCATCAGGTGAGACACTAACTCGGCTCATGATGTAAACATATGAAAGCTTTCTTAGTGCACCGTGACCTTTGACAGCGTCTCAGCTGATATCGCACTTCAGAGCGTAATTGAGTTGCATCTATTAATGCGGTTCATAGTTTTTTGTTTTTTTTTTTTTTTTTAATGGCATTTGTATTCACATTTTGCCAATGTCAAGTTTGGGTTGTCTTTTTTATTATC
This sequence comes from Sphinx pinastri, assembly GCA_947568825.1. Classification (NCBI taxonomy): domain Eukaryota; kingdom Metazoa; phylum Arthropoda; class Insecta; order Lepidoptera; family Sphingidae; genus Sphinx; species Sphinx pinastri. Next base: position 21,406,490 of record OX387617.1, read on the forward strand.
TGTAGTATGTCGAAGTAAAGCAGTGGCTACCTTACCAAGACTTTATCGAGGAGTTTTGGCGGCAACAAAAAAAACACTGGATTAGCACGATTATTTCAATTCACTTCATTTGAGCTCTTTAATAGAACTATATTGGATAATATACCACCATAATTAAGCAATATAACACTAAGTATCACCAAAATAATGAATTAAAACAAGAGCACCTCATGACACTTCCAAGTTCCCGCCAAAACTCCCGGTCCATAGTTGCTCGAGATTTCATCATGAGTCAATGAGAAGTAATAATAATCTATACATATAATAAAGCAGTAGAACGGATACGTCTGTACATTTAAAGAAAGAGGGTGACTAAAAAAGAATAATGTAACACAAATCAACGATTTTTGAAATTCTTTTCTGTCTGTCTGTCTGTTTTTCTGTTTGTTTGTTACTGTACATCTCCATAATTACTAAAAGGATTTCGATGAAATTTGTCATAGGTACGGGTAGATCATGTTCATGCTCAATGACCTCAACCGAGTTTCTCAACTGGTGGGCCTTAAAATGAACATGGACAAGACCAAAATCTTGTCTAATGTTCATGTTGCGCATATGCCAATTACTGTTGGGAGCTCAACTCTCGAAGTTGTCGACGAATATGTCTATCTAGGGCAAGTCGTCCAGTTAGGCAGGTCCAACTTTGAGAGAGAGGTCAATCGTCGAATCCAGCTTGGCTGGGCAGCGTTCGGGAAACTAGGCAAGGTATTCTCGTCTAAAATACCGCAGTGCCTAAAGACAAAAGTCTTTAACCAATGTGTGTTACCAGTGATGACATACGGCTCTGAAACGTGGCCTCTGACTATGGGCCGCCTAAGACGGCTCACGGTCACTCAGCGAGCTATGGAGAGGGCTATGCTAGGTGTTTCTCTACGCGATCGAATCAGAAACGAGGAGATCCGCAGAAGAACGAAAGTCACTGACATAGCCCAGCGGATTAGCAAGCTGAAGTGGCAGTGGGCAGGGCACATAGTTCGAAGAACTGACGGCAGATGGGACAAAAAAGTTCTCTAGTGGAGACCACGTACTGGCAAGCGCAGCGTCGGCCGTCCAAGGTCGTCTGCAAGGTGGACAAACGACTTGATAAAGGTCGCAGGAACACGCTGGATGCAGGCCGTTTTTGACAGGTCCGTCTGGAAAACTTTGGGGGAGGCCTGTGTTCAGCAGTGGACGTCATGTGGCTGATGATGATGATGACGGGTAGATCATGTCCTGGATTAACACATAGGCTACTTTTTGCCTTTTTTTGGGAAGATATAAAGCGGGACTTTTATCCCCGAAAAACTTTTACACGCGGCTGGAACTGCGAAAAGCTTGTATAATAATAATAATAATAAAATCAGCCCGCAGGGGCGGGTCTGTGGCGAGCCGTCAGCCGACGGTGAGTGGCGACACTGCGTACCCCGATTCCGTCGGGGCTAAATGAAACCCCATGACCCCTGGCTTGCCTTAACTGGCCAACTAGGGGTGGAAGTCGCAAGAGCTAAGAACCCAGGGTGGAAGTGCTCAATCTGCGTAATTGTGAGGAAACCCGATCCGGGACGTGCCAGCGACCTGCGATGGTGAAATCGGTGCACACCTCTCGACACCCTATAACCGCCACTTTTTGGGATACCCATCTAGTTGCAAGTCACCGTTTGCCTTGAATACAAATGATTGAGGCATTTTATTTTGCAGGCGTCCCGTTGTCTCAATCAATAGTGCAGCAACCATTCCAGCTAGATCCCACACATAGACCCGGTATAATTGCCAGCTTCTCTGCAATACACGTCCTTACACCTTACGGGCGCTGTCTCTGGCTGTTTTTCCTCCCTAAGTACAGGCAGAGAGACTACCTGCACGGTGTACACATCCCAACTAGAGCAATGTATCTTGTAGAGACCACTACTTGTTCAATCCATATCCCCACGCAAGCCGTCCAAAAGGACCGGCCTTCGTACCGTGATTTCCCGCAGGAAAGATACAACATAATAAAATCAGTTTATTGCTTTATTACACTAATAATAACATAAAGATTCTTATACTTAAACTATAATAAAGACAAAAGGAGGCGGCTCAGCTCGTGCTGCCCGAGACAGTAGTTCCGAGCAGCTTAGGTATGTATATACATATAATATTAAGCTTCTGGAACCCCAGTTCGTTTTACGCATCAGCGAGATCTTAATTTGATTGCACCGTGTAATCATAACATTTGTACCAGGTTTCTGGTTCGATAAGACATTTATATAATTTTTTTCATTCATCTTAGTCGTGCACTCCCGACAGAGTCGTCGTGGTCATTTTTTACATATTGGTATTTGTGGCCTAGTATATTATAATGCATTATTTTCTTTCTTTTGAGATGACTTTTTTTTTGGGCCAGGTTCTAGGCGAAAATCAACGCCGAGCGTAAATTGCTCGGCGCTAATTTTCGTCTAGAACGTTTGGCATTATGCTGATCTAGAACCTCTTGGCACTGTTCTGGTGGGACATATACCGTCCACACTTGGTGAAGATTATTGTAATTTTTTTTTTTTATTGTCCTATATTTTATCTAAGTATAATTATTGTAACACTGTTACCACCCAATGATTGCCAATAAATGTTTTTTCTTTCTCACTTTCAAAAAGCACGCCACCTGTCACATTATAAGCCGGATATAACCTCAGGGAACTGTACGCGATAAACTCAAAAACTACCGAACGGATTCGATGAAATTTGGTATAGAGATAGTTTGGAACCCTGAGAAGGTTTAAGGCTTTCTTACTTTTAACCCCCATAAAATATATAGCGGGACTTTTATCTCGGAAAAACTCTTTCACGCGAGCGAGGCTGCGAGCATAGGCTAGTTCATCTATATAAACAACAAAATTTCCGAAAACATAATTTTTGACGCGCAAACAATAACTGAAAGTCCAATGGTAGGTAGTAGGTACCATAAGACATGGCGTATATGCGACGGCGCGCGACCTTCCCGTGCCCCACAGGTAATTAAGGCAGGTCCTTGCCCGAAACGCACTGACTTTCAAACGTTCCTAATGTGAGAAATTCACGATTTACTTTTTATGAACATAAATTATATGAATTTTATGTCCCAAAGATGGACCTTTTTGTGTTTTGAATAATTTAGGTATTTTTTTTAATATCCAAAATAAAGATGTAGATTAATAATAAATAATAATAATAATAATAATAATAATAATAATACTTTATTGCACACTCATTGACAAAAGAAAATACTTACAGACTAAATAATAAAAAAAAACATGATGGTACAAGAGGCGGTCTTATCGCTTTAAGCGATTTCTGCCAGACAACCTTTGGATGGACAGAACACTAATTAATTATAAGGATGATGGTGCACAAAAACATATATACATATAGGTATACATATATAAATAAAACTATTAATAATATAATTACCAAGAAAGATAAATAAATATATATTATATTCATACATACATAAATATACATTATAAACATGAATTACATAAACATATAGCAGCGACTTCGTTTAAGATAGGGAAAGAAAGTGATTTTTTAAAAGCTTTTTAAAAATATGTATGGATTTTGCTTGCCTTATCGTAACAGGCAAACCGTTCCAGAGTCTAATGGCCTGTACGGTAAAAGATTTATCGTAGAAAGAGGAAGTGTGTATAGGAGTTTTAAGCTTATAGGTATTTACAGAGCGAAAGGAGCGCTTATTAAGTGAGTAGAGAAAACTAAAACGTTCTTTAAGATAGGAAGGGATAGTAGGATCAAAGAGGATTTTAAATAGCAGGCAAAGAACATGAGTATTTCGGCGAAGGCGGATAGGCAACCAGTTGAGTTTTTTGCGAAATTCAGAGACGTGGTCAAATTTGCGTAAACCAAATATGAACCGAATGCAGACGTTTTGGAGACGCTCAAGTTTGTTCAATTGGTTTTCAGATAAATCCAGATAGCAGGCATCGCCATAATCAAGTAAAGGAAGTAGTAAAGATTGTGCAAGGTTAATTTTAGTGGTAACAGGTAGGAAATTATGCAGTCGTCTGAGGGATGCAATCGAAGCAAATAATTTTCGGCTGACTTCAGTCAACTGAGGACCCCAGGAAAGTTGTCTGTCTAAGAAGACTCCCAAATTTTTGACGGAGTTGCTGTATTTAATGACGTTACCGTCGAAAATCACTTGTGGCAGTCGGAACCAATCAATTTTAGAAATCATGCGAGAGCTCCCAATTATGATTGTTTGAGTTTTCAAGGGGTTAATAGTTAATCCGTATGATTTAGTCCAATCCAGTATTCGTCGCAGATCTCGATTAGTGGCCTCAATCGCTGTGTGTAGTGTACTTAATGAAGTCTGTGTGTAGATCTGAAGATCATCTGCATATAAATGGTAGGAAGAAGATAGCTTATGGGATATGGAATTGATGAAGATTGCAAATAAAAGAGGAGATAAAACGCCACCCTGCGGAACTCCGGCAGTTAAGTCACACCATGAAGAATAGGTGTCATCAACACGTATGCGTTGCCGGCGTCCTTGCAGGTAACTACGAAACCAGTCAATTACCACCGAAGACACATTAAGAGAGTGGAGAATTGCCAGAAAGATGTCGTAATCAACATTGTTGAATGCATTACTAAAATCAAGTAGTGACAGCACAGTCAAATGTCCATTTCCCATTCCGTGCCTGATGTCGTCAGTGATTTTAACCAAGGCAGTAACGGTGCTACATCCAGGGCGGAAACCAGATTGAAGAGGATTAAGAAGGCTATTTATGTTAAGAAAGGAAAATAATTGCTGATGTACTAAGCGTTCTAGAACTTTAGATAAGAAAGGAAGGATGGAGATAGGACGATATTCTGAAAAAGAGGAAGGATTCATATTTTTAGGAAGAGGTATAACCTGCGCCTCTTTCCATGTAGAAGGAAAAGTGCTATTGGAGACAGAAGAGTTTAAAATAAATGTAATCACAGGAGCGACTTCATCAAGTATGAGCATGACCATCTTACGACTAATGCTATCACTACCAACCGCATTTGAGGTGATTGATGCTATACTCTTTTTAACATCACAAATAGTAAATTGACTAAAGTCAAAAGGATAGTAACTAGGAGGAGGCAATGATGAAAGATGATTCAAGGTGGCAGACTTCATAGGTCCATGAAATTTAATAGTTGAGGAAAAATATTTATTTAACAAATCTAAGTTTAAATCTTTAGAGACATTGCTTTGACGTACCTTTCCAACGCCCAATGATTTAAGAAATTTCCAGACTTTAGCTGGATCGTTGTTCAAAACCGAGGTGTGAATGTGTCGGCGTTGTGCGTCCCTACACAATCTATTGCAGTGATTTCGTCGTTCATTGTACTTTTCCTTATTTCCATCTGTTGGACGTCGTTTTAGCTTTGCCTTGGCTGTCATTTTTCTCTTCATAGCAAGTTTAATTTCATCAGAGAGCCAAGGTGCTGGTGCATGTTTCATTTTTATCGCTTGTACTGGTGCATGTACATCATACAAATTCGTCATTAACAGATTGAAGCCATCCACCATTTCATCTACAGAGGCCGCAGTAATGACATTCGACCAGTCGATTTCAGCAGCATCCTTCTGCAAATCCTCCAAACTAATACCACCAAAATTGCGTTGCAGAAGGATTTTGGGCTTAGCTCTAGGTGGCCGAATTTTATAGGAGAGAAATATCATGTCATGATAGGAAAAAGCATCCGCGGAACATTGACCATGCGTACAGACATGGTCTACAGAAGAAACAAGTATAAGATCAAGAAGAGAGGGTAAAGAATTGGGAAATTTGTGCGTAGCGTTTAAGGGAAGAATAGTCAAGTTGCAAGCCCGGGCAATGGAATTAAATGATTTAGACCGAACATCTTGTTTTAATAAGCAGGTGTTAAAGTCACCCATTATAATTGTATGGCTATAAGAATGAGTGTGATGTTCCAATAGTTGCTCAAACGACTGAAAGAAATTAATACGCAATGACGGACAGTAATAAACACCGAGTAGTATTTTAGTGTGCGATAAAACTATTTCAACAAACAGGTGTTCTCCAGCATTGGAGGGAGTGGGCTGGGCTGACATACTCACAACGGAGAAAGGAATATGGGCGCGAAGATAAATGGCAACCCCGCCACCCCCACCACTAACGCGATCATTGCGTATCAATTTAAAGCCGGGCAACGAGTATGAAGTTGAAGAGAGACATGGCTTTAACCAAGATTCTGAAATCAAAATTGCATGTAGATTCTTGTGGTCAAACGATGCCAGCATATCGGCGTAATGGGCCGGAATACTTTGAGCGTTAATATGCACTACATTAAAGCTTTTAGAGTTGTCATTAAGAAGTGAAGAAATGGAATCATGTAAAGTTGGTATAGTACTAAAACTATCAATGCTGCTATTCAGTTCATCAGAAGAAGAGCAGGAGTAATAAGTAATTGCAAATGCGATATTTCGTCCTCTTTGTGAATTCCAAAGTACGCAGTGGAAAATTTTAATGTAAACTGCTGATAGAATAAAATATTTTATACTTATGTAGATTGTTGGTTCAAAAGTATTTTGTTTTGCACAGCATCTCTTTGAGGCGGTCAGCCCACATCTACTCATAGTTAGTAAGACAAACCAACATAACGCTAGACGAGCGTCAAGTCACACAAGGACGCCTGGATTTTAAAATGATTCTTTAATTGACTGCATTCTCTTCACCATCAGGTACATACAATGCTGTCTCTCTTGCAAACCGGCATAAACAAAGTAACGGATATGTCGTTTTATTCTTTTTTTTCTAATTCTTTTTATATTTTATAAGTAGAACATTCGCCGTGGCATATTCATGTCATTGTCAGAAATTTCTTTATCGAATATCCCTATATTCTGATCTCGGCTTTACTCTACATTGCGGTTTACAATGAACATGCATTGCTAAAGGAATGAAATGGTTGCACAAACATGGCACCTGAGCCAAACAATCCAGCAGGGCTTGTTTTGTCATGTTCGTACGTTTGTAACTTGCAATAGATATTACTGACTGGGTCGCGACTCGCGATGCAGGTGAGGTTCACTTCAGGAATAAAATATCGTAAAACGCTACCTTAGACTATCAGCTATTTATAATTGCCAATTAAACAACTTATTTAGATTAATAAGGTTTCAATCGCACGTTGTGTAGTAGCAGCGTGGTTCCCCTGTATATAACGACGCTTGACGCCACTGAGATCCGGGCTCTATTCGAGCGAACACTCATGAATTTCTGTATATGACAATGTATTTGTAAATTTTGATGACTGCATAATGCACTCGACATGGCGACAGACTCGCCTCTCTGGAATGGAAATCACTCGGTAGAGCCGCGGGGGCTCAAACATGTACATAATAATAACGGATATTTTATTACGACAGCTCCACAATTTCATTAACTTCAACATAATCATATTTTAGTTGAACTATGGGCGGTAATTTCCTTTGACAAATTGCAGTCACTCTCCAAGGTTTTGAAACAAATGTTGCTAATAAATAGCTAATGAACGCTGATCAATAATTTAATACTGGACTCCACAATATGATTATGTAGAATTGTTGAATATTTGTAAATTTATCAATCACATCATATAAAAACCACGGTAATTGACATAGTTTTGCGAAAAGAATTGGAAATCTATTGCACCACTAAGGAATTGTAACTCTGATAATATATCACATCCTCATAGGTCCCGAAACAGTCAATAGTAAAGACATCAAGTGGCGTGTGGTAAGTTTTGACCCAATTGTGATGTCGCAATGAAGTAGAGTGCAGTCACAAATGGGGCCGCGAGAGCTTTGCGCACGCGCCGCTAGGGACCTATTCAATATCTGGGAATGTCGTTCTATTGAGAGATTCGCGTGCTCAATGTTCACCTTCTAGGCGGCCGCTGCCACAATATCAATTTCTAAGATCACATTTTCGTAAATTATAAATTACGTCTGTTCTGACCGTAAATGTAGTCTACAAAGGTAATGGATATATGGATATAAACATGACAAATGGTAAGGAAATGTCCATCATAATAGACGAAGAAAATATACAGTACACAGAAGACTACATATATTTAGGACAACTAATATCATTCACAAACAAGCAAGAAAAAGAACTATAACAAAGAATATGCAAAGCCTAGAAAAAATTTTGGTCCCTCAAATTTATAATGAAAAGCGAACTGTAACAAAAGGTGAAAACAGAAGTATTTAACACAGCAATAATACCTACCCTAATATATGGAGCCCAGTCATGGACCTTTACAAAAACAATAGAACACAAACTAAGAGTATGTCAAAGGGCAATGGAGAGGTCGATGATGAAGGTAACAAGAAAAGATCGGATAAGTAATATAGATCTAAGAAAGATGACTGGAGTGGACGATGTTGTGGTGAGAGCCAGGAAATTAAAGTGGTCATGGGCTGGCCACATCAGTCGTATGAACAATGAAAGATGGGCAAAACTGCTCACTGAATGGGTGGGTACCAAGATATAATGTCCGCAGCAGAGGAAGACCGAAGGCTAGGTGGAGAGACGAGCTGGTAAAAATTGAAAAATTTATAATAGGAAAATATGGGATAGGTTGGGGGAGGCCTTTGCTCACAAGAGCTCCGATTATAGTTGTGTCAATTTAAGCTTGCCGGTATGACAATTAATTTTTTTCGCGACGCGATAACTTTGTGAGAACGTCTACCCAAAAAGTATTTATTTATTTATTTAAAAAGGTACATCAACAGTACACGTATATTTAATACTCTAATACACTTTACTTAGGCTTAAAACTAATACATGTCCATTACAGCTGTACACAACATTACTTAAAAAATATATAAATTATCATAGTATTTTATTTTATTGGTTGTAGAAAACTTACAGCTAATACAAATGATAGTATATAAGATTATAATAGCGACAAAAGGCCAGTTAAAAGTTTTCACTTATAGGTTAGGTGTGTACCTACACATACAATTACTTAATATCTTGCTTCTAGAGTGTTCTAGAAGCAAGATATTAAGAATTTGTTATATATTGTATAAAATTCAACCGTTAAAAATATATTTATCTAAGTTAAACAACGCATAGAACCGAACTCAGAGGAAGAATGCATCGCTCATGATTCTTTTAAGTTTTGGAATACTTGTGCAAAAAAGATCTAAGTCCATATCATACATTATATTGTTAAACTGATAGCTGGCTCTTTTGAGGAAGGCATTTTTGCAGTAATTTGTGTTTATGCGGGGGATATTTAGCAATCTCGGACACGTCACAAAATTGGGGTGCGGTACCGAGCTTAACCGCAGGAGGTACGGGTAAATAGTCTAATATTATAACTTTTGATCTATAGGAACGTCTACATTTGTTATTGAAAATATTTAGGGAATCAAAAAATATGTCAATATTTGTCACTTTGGCACAGATTTCATTGTAGGTAGTGGATATTCTACGTATGGGCGAGTTATACCCAACATTTGTTCGGTTTTGTGGTAGGTGGAAGAGTTCAGTTCGCGGCTGTCTAGGCAGCCGGTATGGTTTCGACAACCCAAAGCGCTCTAGCAAATGCTTGCACTGAGAAAACCCAGTAACACATCTGTATAAAAACATAAGGTCGTGTTGTTTCCGTCGGTTGCGTAACGCAAACATGTTAAAAAAAGAAAGACTAGTTAAAAATTCAACTACATAATTGCAAATATTAACCACGTTCTCCATAAATTATAGCAATGAGTATAATATTTATGTGCTAACCTTGAAATAATATTGTAAAAATATACCGAAATAAAGAATTTAATCTTGACTTTTAAATCAACGCGACGCCTTTACAATGTTGTATCCTTCAGCTCACGGGCGTAGCGGTGGGAAAGTTTTTAATCGTTTGGAAACGAAATATAAACGATTACTGAGAAAAATCGAAATTTGGAAATTATATGCAGGATGTATCACGATAGACTTTTCAACTGAAGCAGGTCAATAGTTGTTGTTTAGGTACATATATTTATTAAAATATGTTTCAAGAGCATTTTTAAAACAGTCTAGTACAATGTATTAGATAAAAGTACAATATATCCTACTAATATTAGTAGGATATATTGTGCATGCACTATTGTGTTTCGGTTTGAAGGACATTATAGCCAGTGTAACTACAGGACATAGTGAGACTAAACATCTTATGTCTCAGGATGATGAGCGCAGTGGAATGCCACACAGTACTTTGTAACTCAAGGTGCTGGATGGTGTTGCTACTGTTTACGGGTGGTCATATCGCTTACCATCAGATGAACGGCATGCTCGTCTCGTCATTCAATACCATAAAAAAAAACCTCTTTTACAGGATACGCTGCACGACATAATACAAAGCCACCATTTTCTACAAAAAAATGATGGGTCTCCTCAATGAAGCGTGTAAAAAAGTGACGAAGCAAGATTGGTGTAGAGTTATCGAAAAAACAAAAAAAAATATAATAGCAGATTTTGAGAGAGACGTACATTTAGATAATTTATTAGAGCAAGAAATTATTATTAATTTAGACGAAAACAGTTCTGATGATCATTTAGAATTATCCAGTGACGGAAATGAATAAAACATGATAGGATTTTAGTTGAATTATTCTTAAAATATAGTTAACAAATACCAAATTGTTAAAGAAAATTATTTAGCAATATCTATCTGCATCTTACATTAATAATGACTAGATTACCCGTTGGACGCAGCGAACATGTCACAATAATTCTTGGGAATTCGTGTCTTGGGGGATGCCTATGTCCAGCAGTGGACTGTAACGGGTTGATGATGATGAATGGAATATAATAATTATATAAAAACAGTGATTTATATAAAAATTACCCTTTTGACTATCGATTATAAACTCTCTGAACAAGAAATCGATATCACTTAAGAATCGATTATTTCGGGCAACCGATTTTTTGTTCTCTTCACTACACATAGTATGAAGTGAAGTGTCAATAAATTGTCATACCGGCAAGCTTAAATTGACACAACTATAATTACTCATATTTTGATTATTATTCTTAACTTGAATATTAATGAATTTTATGTCAATCATCCTAATATTACCAATTATAATAAATTATATTACTTATTATTTGATAATGAAAAAAAAGCATGTAAAAAAACGGAATAAAAAGGCTATAAATAAAATAATCTATACTAATATTATAACGCTGAAGAGTTTTTTTGTTTGTTTGTTTGAACGCGCTAATCTCAAGAACTACTGAACCGATTTTGAAAATTCATTCACTAATAGGAAGCTACATTACTCCTGAGTACTATAGGCTACTTTTTATCCCGGAACACTTTTCCACGCGGGCGGAGCCGCGCGCAAAAGCTAGTATGGATATAAAATTGGTGTTTTTACTTCTATTTAAGAGATTCTAATTTTGAATTAAAATCAACCAAGAATTTTGTATTTACTACCTATCTCAAGCGAATTTTGTTTGAAAATCGTTAACATTTTTATTTATTACTAGCCGTGCATACAAATTCATCTGCGTGGACTTGATCTATTCGATCTTAGCCTGTAAAAAATATTTTTTTTGAAATGAAATAATTTATTCGAACCCATAAAATGTTATACATTATTTAGATTCCGTCAATATTAACTCTGTCACCGGTTCGGAAATCAGTTCTCACTAGAGAAGAACGGGCAAGAAACTCTAGTGTTGCTCTTTTCAAAATCAGTTCAAGGTATACAATACAATGCATTATGTAGAGAGAAAAAAATACAATTCAGTATTTATTTACTTTTGTTTAGAGCAGTTCATTTATGTACTCGCAAAATAGGTAATAAATTTTAAATTCCAACACTAGTGCATAACTATCTTAGGAATCATGTAATAATTTGATCTGAAATCTTCAAGATGTCGTTATTAATCTAAGTTCAAGATATACCCCTAATACTTAGATATAGTAAGCGAAAAGGGCAGACTAGTCCACACAAGCAGCACCCGTTCACGAGTATGACGCATGTGCCAGCCATCGGCCTCCTCAACCATATTACAGGGAAGTCAGAAGTGGCCGACCCGGCACACGACGCTGCCGCAGGCACAGACATTGAAGGAGTATGCCATATCCAAGCCGCTCACAGATGGAACAAAGAAACTTTATTGAAACGAAAGACATGATTCCAAAGAAAATCACATGAAAAAATTTAATCCCAGGCTTTTTTATCCTCTATGTATTCTGAAATCTTGTAATAAGCTTTATTACATAACTTTCGCTTAATAGTTGTTTGGAATTTACCAATGTTTAAACACTTAGGTCGCGTTTTTTCAAATCTAACAATTTGTTAAATCTAATGTAATCATCGATTTTGACGTTTCCGCGTATTTTCAGCCCTTGTTAGCTTACAATCGTTATAACAGCTTGTCAAATATTTGATCACCCAAGAATGAGCAATTAGCAAGATGGCCGCTGATTAACTCCCTTGCGAACAGCTGTTTTCGGTAATGACAGTTTTATATTTCTGTACATTTTTTTTATTTGTTGTACAAGGAACCGGCTAAGGTGAAACATGACCAGTGACCATGCTGCCAAGTCATAAGCAAATTATTTCTGTACATTTGAGCTATGGTATGACTTTTTTTTAAACAGGGAAATGGAGTAATATAATAATTATTATAGCCTACATATTATTTTTATAATAATATTACAAAAACTGGGAGTAAGCAAACACTTCTCAAAATATAGTAAATATATACAATTATTATTTTACTCGCCTGTTCTCCTGCTTATTTAAGAAGTTCCATCTATCTCATGTAATAATCCGTAAATCAACTTGTGAATCGTGAAAATATTATTTATCGACATAAGTACAAAGTTTTAGGTTAGATCTCAAGGTCATTGAACTAACATTTTTTGTCTGAAGAATAGCATAATTTTAATTACTCTGTATTTGTAATAACTTAGTGAGAATATAAATAACTCGCACTTATTTTGTTTTCAATTACAGTGAAAGTAATCAACACATCATTGTTAATATCTATATAATTTTATTTAATAACAGTCTTAAAGTTCTGAATTATGTGGTGAAAAGAAACACAGTACAACGTGCTTGATAATTATTGAATAAAATATGAAATACATCATATCTACTCTTTAAAAATTGTAAAAAAAATACATAATAAACGGCACTACAATTATTCATTTATTCATTTCATTTCATTTATTTCAAGGTAAAGGCAAATTCTTCTTCAAAGGACCCCGTCGAATTGCAATAACAGATGTGCAAAACATTTTTTATTTCACGAGGTACGGTATCTATCTTACTCAAAATTAATCACTTTTTCGAAGTTGTTTTTAAAACTTTCTATCTTTCTTTATTCGGATTATTAACAATATTGATCTTTGTTGACAAGGTTAACGAAAGCATCTACATTAGTGTACACTGTGTCGTAAATGCAAGCGCCCCCCTCCGTACGCAACTGGGCGCTCCAAATAAAGTCTTAGAAGTATAATAAAATAAGTACAAATTAAAAATAAAATAACCAAAATAAAAGTTTGTGTGTGTGTGTGTGTAGGTGTGTGTAGGTGTGTGTGTGTGTGTGTGTGTGTATGTATGTATGTGTGTTTGTGTGTGTGCGTGTGTGTGTTTATGGTAAGATGTGTGTATGCGCATTTCCAATTAGCACCAAAGCTTAAGAAGATTTTCAGTTTCTGTATAATTAAGACCAAGCAACCATTGAGTAACCGATAACTTACATGCACGATATGTGCAGGGATATATAGTGAGAATTTTATTAATTTTGTTATATAAGCGAGGAGCTAGAAAAAGGAACTGTTGAGAAGTAAGAACCGTTCTACATGGTAAAGTTTCACAGACAATATCAGTTCTTCTTTTTGCAGAAGTAGTTATGTACGGTAGTTGGGAGTGGATACGAAGAACTGAGTGTAAAATAAAAATTTGTCTAACTGTTAAAACTTTAGTAAGAGCATATAATACGTCAGTGGGAAAAAGCATAGGCTTTGATGTCATAACCTTTAGAACACCTCTTTGTGCTCTCTCAAGTGTCAACATTTTTGAAATACCCGTACCTCCCCAAGCTGTAATGCAGTAAGATATAACGGATTTTACTAATGCATAGTAAACAGTTTTTAAAGTTGTTAGGTCTAGTACAGATCTAAGATTTCTAAAGACATACATCAGTTTTCTGAGCCTGTTCGCAGTAACTTTAATATGTACGGTAGGACGCAAGAGCTCGTAGTATGCCACCCTGAAGCTTGTGGCGTAAACATTCCTTCATGACTCATGTCAATGAATACGGTTTGAAGTCATGTGTTCCCTGTAGTAAATATCTACTACATAATACATTGGATTTTCGTTTCACAATCACGTAACAGTCCCCACACTTTTTTCTTCCGATCCTTTTGTACTGAGTTTTAACAACTTTGGCAATTCTAAGCGAGGTGATGAAGACAAGAAACATAATTCGATGTACCCGAAAATGTATTATTTAAAGTAATCATATTAATACTGCGCACATCGAAATTAAATTGTGATTGTAGTATTATTACAATCATAATATTAACGCGCACGAGCCCGGGTGATTGTTGGCGCATGCCGCTACTGCCAGTCGCGTTTCCAAAGTCCAGCGGCCGCTTGGCGTGGTTGGTTCAGGCCGCCGCATCCCGCCATTTAACATGAACGCATTATAATATTTGAATATTACGCACAAACGATACAATATTTTTCATATTTAATAATAATATTATAATAATTATAATTTTATGTAACCATGAAATTGTCAAAGACATTTTTATAAATCACACTATACGGCTTCGGATACAAGTCCTTTGAGTCAAACATTAACACATATGAAACATCCCCAAAGAAAATATTTTTCCCCCGGTTTATTATACTGGCAATAAATTAACAAATGTTTACTTTTGACTGTAGTGATAACATTAGTTGAAAAAACGTATTTGACAAATCCTCACCTAACAAATGTTAAATTGAAGAAATGTAACATTGATATGACAATCGTTGAAAAAACGGGACCTTAATTTCAGTGGGAACTTTGTTATAAAAATGTATACAATAACCCTTAAAAGATTTGCTGAATTTTTGGAGGATTTTAAAATTAATTTTAAACAATTAAACTCTGCAAATCACGTTACAAAATTTAGAACATAAAATCAGCCATCAATTAGGTATAGTTTTATTTAGTCGGCTATCAGTGCAGTGAGTTTTTAAGCGGCAATATGTAGGTACTGTATGTATTGGACAAGTATAGATTATCTAATTATTTCGTGATTCCTGAGAGGGTTGTACGCTCGGATGGGAATTGAGAATTTATTATTATGCAAGTAAATATGAACTGCCCTAAACAAAATAAAACTTGAGAGGTGTCAAGGGACACCCGGATGGAACGAAGTTCCTTTCGATTAATTAGTGAAGGAATTGTAATACAATTTTATTTATATAACAGAGTGTGTATATATATAAATATTTAAATATTTTCCTATTTCCGTTCCAATACATAAGTTTCTAGAGAAAAAAACAAATAAATACGTGTGGCACTCGGAGACTACCGCGGTAAAGCTATTGCATAGCATTTTTATCACAAATTTTGATTGACTAAACACAAATTCGATCTTACGCTTACCACATAAAGTAGATTTTCAAACGCGAGCAAAGCACGTTTAGTCTTGTTATTGATAAATGTCAGTAGTAGTAAAGTAGAATAAATCAACAAAATTTGAAAAAAGAATGTTACGTTCGATTCTTTTGTACTCGTGCCGTGCCTGGGGAAATAGCTTCTACTCAATGTATTTAAGGTTCATATTAGATTAGTAAGAAATGGTTTTAATGACTTTAATAAATAAAATAAATAAAAATATACTCGTTTCAAGAATTATAGCTTATACGCATTGTATTTAAGGTTCATATTAGTAAGATAATAGAAAAAAGTGTCGTGACAACTTTCCGTCCAGCCCCCTTTCACAACGCGCAATAAGGAACTCCGTTCCATAAAAATCTGTATAATATATTTCTTTTTGTTTTATACACTGTACCTAATTTATACTTTTGAACTGATTTTGAAAAGAGCAACCCTAGAGTTTCTTGCCCGCTCTTCTCTGGTGGAAACTGCTTTCCGAACTGGTGCTAGAGTAAAAATTGACAACCCAAGTAATGTGTAACACTTTATGGATATATGATAAATGATTTCATTTCATTGTGAGGCTGCCGCGCACTCGGCGAGTCTTTAAACAATACCAACCGGGCTATCTCTCACTGATACGGCACGTTCCATGTTAGTGTTGTCTCTATGGTGCGTTCAATTCTTAGTCTCATTTTTAAGACTTGTATAATAAATAATGTATCCTAATGTATTTACTGGTGGTAGGTCTCTCATTATGTATGAGGCCGTCTGGGTGGGTACCACCGCAATGTCTATTTCTACCGCCAAGCAACAGTGTGCATGCACTGTTGTGTTTCGGTTTGAAGGACATTGTAGCCAGTATAACTACTGGACATAATGAGACTTAACATCTTATGTCTCAGGATGACCAGCGCAGTGGAATGCCACACAGTACTTTGTAAGTCAAGGTGCTGGATGGTGTTGCTACTGTTTATGGGTGGTCGTATCGCTTACCATCAGCCGAACGGCATGCTCGTCTCGTCATTCAAAGCAATAAAAAAAAAAAAAAAAAAAAAAAAAACCTGCGATTTGTCATCATGAGCGCAAGCATGCCGCTGCGTCAGTGCTTTGACTTTTATTAGATTGGTGGCTTTTACGAGACAAAAGAACTATCTCACATACGTGCGACTTTGAAGACCCGCGGAGATCTTGCACCAACCTCATATCTTCTTGCAATCACCATGAAACTGAAAGTCGCTTAACTAATTGCTAATCAAACCAACGGTTATTTAGTTGACAGTTGTAAATTGTGTCAACTGAACTGATTAATTTAGCAATTTGTTACCCGAATGTTCTAATGATATCTCAAGATCTTATCTTAACTTTAATCATACTTAATATTGAATACTAGACTTCTGCTCGCGGCTTCGCCCGCGTGAAAAAGTTTTTCCGCGATAAAAATATTTTCCCGGGATAAAAAGTATCTTATATGTTAATCCAGGACATGATCTACCCGTATGCCAAATTTCATCGAAATCCGTTCAGTAGCTTTTAAGTTTATTCGTTACAAACATACTTACATACAAATCTATCCTATGAATGAATACGAGTGTAAGAAAACTCTGACGATATGGCTAATAAACAAAGATTATGAAACCGAAGCTTTATTACAAGTTATGGAATAGAATCACACGCACACAAACACACACACACACACACACACACACACATGTGCACACACACAAACACATAAACTTTTGATATTACATTATTTTATGTGATATAATAGCTTTTAATTCACTATTTTGGTTATGCCTGCACCAAATACATATAAGATATTGATAAACTAAGTACGTTACCGTTATGGAGGAGCGAAGTCTTCTGACACAAGTATTCTTATACTTCATAGAAGGCTTCAACCTCATAACTAAATAAGGAAAGTTTTGGTTACTGAATAAATTTTATTTTATTTATTTATTTATTAAGAATCATCTATTTCTAAGCGTACACAGGAATAATTTAAAGGTGAGAAAAGTATCACAATAAGTAACTTTAATAATAATAACAACTATTTTGATGTATAAAATGCTTGTATCATTTATAAATTGTGTGAGAAACAAAAAATATTTCGATCCTCCACTAACTCATCGAAAAAGCGTCCGAACTTAGCCGAACGCACCCTACTGATTAGTAGTAATCTTGCAATGCCAAATCCCAAAGCTGTGCTAAATGTCGAAATGTTTTGGTGCGTGTACAATGTAAATACTGCCCACGGCCACAGAAATTGGCTATTACTAGATTTTAACTGCAGCGTCTCACACATGATGTCTCAGTAGCTCTTTTTATAATTAAATATACACAAATGAAATTTATAAATGTGTATGTATAAGTTTCTAATAAGCCACGAAACCGAAGAGATCCTGGGTACTTTCCATAGATAAGACAATATTGTATCAGTATGTCAAATGCAATAAATAAGTTCGCCGTATTTCAGAATTAATGCATAATATAAATTTATTTATTTAACGATGCAGAAGGTACAAAGCGCTTATGCACTATATTTTTTACAAAGCATTACCGTGTAAATAAAGTACTAAGCGCAATATGGCGATAGGCTCGGCTTTATCACATCAGGGAAACAAACTCGGTTAACAGCGAGTGTACTGCCTGCAGTCTGCATACTCCATAGATGATGCAACCGTGATTATGCTAAGTAGCAATAGTATATATGCGTGAACTAGCATGAAGTTTTTTTAGAAACACACATTTCATAATTTGAACAACCCACACTGAACTCACGTGTAGATTTATGACATGTGTTCCAGTAGGTACCTACGTGCGTTAGACCGGCTTGTAACCCAACAGCGATAAGTATTTGAAAGGGATTAGTATACGCATACGTAAGCCTACAACCTAAAATTTGAATACGTGTCTTGATTCCGCAATCCGGGTGTTAAATTATAGTCACCATTTGCAATGAGGTCTGCATTGTTTTGTAGAGCACTAACTAGACCAGCGGCGTGTATGCACGAAATTATCGAAAAACGCATCGACGTAACCATCACGCCCTCTACATGCTAACAAAAATATCAGACAACCCAAACAATATGTATGAAACATTATTAAACAGTGTTACAAATGTATTTAATAAAACATGTGGTGTAAAATCAGTACGATTAAAAATTTAATTTCATTCAGTGCTTGGGCAACAAAAGGTATATGGCGTAGTAGAGATGTTCTTTGCGAATTATATGACAGAAGGTCCTTTACAACCGATGTCAAATTTAATAATTACGTAAGATCATACTATAATATTTTTAAAGGTGTATGTAAGTATGCTAAGGATGTTTATATTAGTAGTCATATTAAAAACTCGGAATAAAATTAAAACAACTTCGAAAATTATTAATTTTGAAACTGGCAAAACTAAGTTTAATGACAAGTTTGTATTGATTATTTTTCCGACCCAAATATCGACCAATAGAATTGCACCATTCGACGTCACGTGGTACAACCTACATGGTATTATACTGATTATTTTTCCGACCCAAATATCGACCAATAGAATTGCACCATTCGACGTCACGTGGTACAACCTACATGGTATTATACTGATAATTTTTTGATTATTTTCTCTGGTAGTTACTATATATTATGAAATTCTTATTTGTTGACTGTTCATTTCATCTCATGGTGCAATTCTATTGGCCGACATTTGGGACGGAAAAATAATCCCCCGAATACCACACGAGCTTCAAAATTATCTGGCATTTCCCGATAGGTTCGTTGCAAACAAATGAAGGAGTCAAGTTTTTCAGGTTAAAAAATCACGAGCGCGAAGCTCTTGTGGTATTATAAGTGAATATTAATGACGAACTAGTTTCAGATAAAAATATTACAGCTAATTACTTCGAACATTTTTTTACTACAACAACTGTCGTCTCAAACATACCGTTTGAGACGACAAAATGTCTACCATCCTCACCAGAAGCAGCTAAGTCATTTTTAAAACACAATTTAGATTTATCAATACCTAATTTCAAATTTGAGTTTGTTACACAATTTGATATCATAAAAGTGTTTAAGAGCCTACACATGAAAAGCACTGAAGATCTTTGGGGTTTGTCTGTTAAAGCGTTGCAGTCACTAATAGTTAGCATCGCCCTAATCCTTGCTAATATCTTTAATTCCTGCATTAGAGACGGCATATTTCCTGATCTTATGAAGATTAGTAAAGTAGTACCAATTTTTAAAGCAGGTTACTCAAACACTCCTTCAAATTATAGGACTATTTCTATTTTACCAGCTTTAAGTAAAGTATTTGAAAAAAAATTGCTTAATCAAATGCTGGTGTTCCTTAATAAAAATAGAATATTACATGATAGGCAATTTGGATTTACAAAAGGCAGGTCTTACACAAGATGCTGGACGTACGCATACTCACGCCTTTTATCCCCGAAGGGATAGGCAGAGGCGCAACTAATGCACCCACTTTACGCCATTTTTATTCCGTCCCATCATGTGATAGGGGGCGAGCCTATCGCCATATCGGGCACAAATTCCAGACTCTGGGCTGATACTGAATAGAAAAACCCAATATCACTTTGCCCGACCCGGGGATCGAACCCCAGACCTCAGCATTGCAGTCGTACCGTAATACAACTACGCCACCGAGGCAGTCGACGTATGCATAGCTGGACGTGCTTTAATTAAAGCTGTGTTGGATGCCTGGGAGGGATCACGGGATGCTCTAGGGGTGTTTTGTGATCTTTCCAAGGTATTCGATTGCGTAGATCACAGTACCCTAATTTTAAAACCGCTATTATGGTATTAGGGGAAACGCGCTAAATCTAATATCTTCATATTTATCTGATCGGAAACAACAAATATTTATCGATGACGTCTTCTCTGCAGGGTCCTTAGTTAGGATTGGCGTTCCCCAAAAATCCATTTTGGGTCCTTTTTTATTTTTAATCTATATAAATGACCTTCCCTACATGGTTAACAATATGGCTGAAGTTGTGTTATTCGCTGACGACACTTCGTTAATATTTAAGGTAAATAGAAGGTATGAGAATCCTTCAGAGCCAAATAAAGTACTTAGATTGATTTCCGACTGGTTTTCTGCTAATAATTTACTTTTAAATGCGGCAAAAACTAAATGTGTCCGATTTTCATTACTCAACAATAAAAATGAAATAAATATTGATTTCGACGGGAATAAACTAGAATTAGTATCCTCAACGGTCTTCGTCGGGGTTTCAGTCGATAATAAATTGCAATGGGGACCCCATATTCAAAGAATTGCATGCAAATTGAGTTCTGCCGTCTTTGCTATTAGGAAAATTAGACATTTAACTGACGTGGATACGGCGAGAATGGTATATTTTGCTTACTTCCACAGTATTATGTCATATTGCATTCTTCTGTGGGGTTCTGCTGCAGATCTGCAGACCATTTTTATCTTACAGAAGCGAGCGATTCGTGCCATTTATAACCTTCGCTCTCGCGATTTTCTTAGAGAACTGTTTAAGGAAGTCAATATACTGACTTTGCCGGCCGAATACATTTTTCAGAATATTATGTATGTCCGCAAAAACCTTAGTACTTTAATGAAAAACAGTGACTTGCACTGTCTGAACACTAGAAATAAGAATAGTTGTTCCAAATTTTAGGCTCTGTAAAACGATTAAATCATATTTAGCAAATGGAATTAAATTTTATAATAAACTTCCCTCCGAAATAACCAATCTACCCGGACACAAATTCAAGTGTTACGTTAAGCGCGAGTTAATGTCTAGGTAAGGGATATTATAATGTATCAGATTTAGCTTAATGATCAGAC
This sequence comes from Sphinx pinastri, assembly GCA_947568825.1. Classification (NCBI taxonomy): domain Eukaryota; kingdom Metazoa; phylum Arthropoda; class Insecta; order Lepidoptera; family Sphingidae; genus Sphinx; species Sphinx pinastri. The sequence continues at coordinate 21,427,955 of OX387617.1, forward strand.
AGTTTGGAAAATAGGTCCTGCACACAATGGCCAACCATGTTAACACAATAATATAATTAGAAGTTAACTGCATAAAATATGTCATGTGTATCCATCTACAATATTGACATTATAATATTAAATCTTTATTTGACAATTTATAATTATTCTCGCTATGACATTTGACATACTTATTATGATTTTGTTAATGACGACCGACCGATCATTGATTTGTGCTTACCTTTAAACTTATAATTTATTTAAATTGTGTGTATTGATGTAAAACCACAAAAATTATAAAATTAATCAACAAAAATTATGTTTGTAAATGTCCTTTTAAGTCCTTGTTAAATTCCTTCAATTCGATTTTATCGCAATTTAGCGGGGATGTGTGAGCATTAGCTTATATAAATAATCTATGTATGCAAAAGACTTGAAAAAAAATATATATAAAGATTCAATGGACAAATTATGACAAAAATGTAAGCCCGGAGTTTCTTTCTGCCTTTCTTCTTCGAGTAGTCATCGCTTAGGTAGCTAGTGAAATGCTGGTAGGTTAGCTAGGCTAGGGTCCGTATTTTCCTTACCGGTGAGGAACGCGACGCGTTCCTCCCATAATAAAAAAAAAGATTCATAGTTTTCTTTTTCTCCACTTTCCTGCCAGCCCGAGCTTGGCTTCTTTATTTATTTTTGATTGATTTACTCCCTATAAAAATGTCTGTAGTTATATAAGTGACTTTTTGTAAAAATAATAATAATTAATTTAATGTATCTTGACTTATCATAAGTGCAACTATGTTCGCCTACGTGATGAATAAAGTATTTTATTTTATTACAATTGCCGAGCCCTGACCCCACCATAAATTAAAAATTGAACTCATCCGCAAGCGCGTCGCACACTCTGCCGTCACCGTTTCGAACTAATCCTGCAACTGGCATTTTATTTAGTTTGCATTCGACCCGCTTGGAAAAACTATTGGTAATTTTAATAACGTAGGTATCTTCAGGTCCTTTACTGCAAAGAGAATGGAAAGAGGCGAACCTTGGCTCAGATCAGCGAACTTTCGGCACTCGCACTCGATCACGTGGATCGGACACGCCGGTCACGTGTTCAATGTAAAAATAATATGCATTTTTGGATTTAAAAATTATTAAAGCATATTTGGCTATTCAAAAACAATATTCTTATTGAATTACCAACGTGAATTATAAATGTTGGGTCGTTTTAGTGACCGTGTCGAAAATTACAACACTTTAATTGGCCATTATCTAATTAACAAATTAATTATAATTAATATAATTAACTATTTCTTTTGTGTTAGTTTTCTATTTTAACATCATCAGTACTTAACCTGTGTCAATATATGAACAAAGCGTGTGTCCCATACTCTACATTTGGATGGTGTCCCTGGTTGAGCCTCTTTCCGAAGTAGTGGATCATTTCTCTAAGATAAAGGAGCTAGTGGCAATAGTGTGGTACCAATTTTTCTACATTTCTGATTTATGTCTAAGCCACCGCCTGTGTTGGTATTGTCGGGTTCTCCTTTTGTGGCGCGGTGTTTGGTGTGTCCTGTTAGAAAGAAAGAAACATTTTTTTGGATTTTCGCTGACAAATGCCCGCAATCTGGACTCTGTTCAGACGTAAGTTGCATTCAATACACAGATACACAGATGTCTACACATCCGCCCTTGCCTGTGCATTTGTAATTCTTCTTTGCATAGAGCCCTTTTTGTTTTGTTTTGTTTCTCCTGTTCTTCAGTTTGGTACAATCGCAGACTATTATAGATAACAATATGTGGCTAAAATGTACAAAGAGCTCGTTTTATTATACTCTGTTAGACGCAGAGACAAGGAGACAAGTAAACAAGAGTTAGACGCCAAAGTGACCAAACCACATAATATTTTGTAAATAGTGAGTCATCATAATGCTCTTTGCGCCAAGCCAAAGCTCTGGATACTAGCCCGTTGAGCCCATTTTACATAGTTTTGCTCGATTTTATTTTTTATTTTTATATAGCTAAAATGTTTGTTTTTATTTAAGTTTTAGTTTTATTGTTTACATTTTATTTTTATTAGAGCTTTTTTGTCTTTCGTGACATGCACGCAAAAGGCCCAACGGAAGACCAGCGCTGGCTGTATTGCCAGCTTATCTGCTGAGTTGGAGCCTTTTTGCAACGAACATAGTTTTAAGTGATATATGTAAGGTTTTTTTTATTTTTTTATATGTGTGTTTTCTGTTGCAAATAAATTTAATTTCTTTCTTTCTTCTTTCTTTCAATAATGTATAGTCTAATTAAATCATATTATGTAACACAACTCTAACACCATAGCTACACGAACAATTTCCCTTTATTGTGTATACAAAATTTAAAGACACTTAATATAATGTAATGAGTCAACATTCATATTAGACGTAGAAAAAAATCAGCTGGGTGGCATGGGCAGTTGTATTACGGTACGAGTGCAATGCTGAGGTCTCGGGTTCGATCCCCGGGTCACACATTAGTATCAAGTGATACGGATGCTCTCTCTCTCTGAGGTTTGCTTTTTGATAGGGTGATAAAATGTAATAAGTGATGGAAGATGGAAGTATAGTGTATAGTGTATACAACTTGTACCATACTTATATTTTGTTAATATTTTATTTAAAAATTAATTTGGAATTAATTGATACGTCAACCTACGACAATATTTTGTAAACCTTTTGGTAATATGTGGAGAGCGAGGTGGACTGTAGGTACATATGTTAAATTAAGATTAGATTAAGTTTTACATTGCTAAGCGAGTTGTACAGTTGTTTGTTATACCAAAGAAAAATAAAAAAATGAAATAAAAAAAAATATTATGATGATCACTATTTTTACTAAAACATTCAATGTTTTGTTTTACATACATAATATTAGCTAAAATGTATCGTGATGCAACTGTCAAGATGCCTATTTCTTTAAAGCGTTCCCTAAGAGAAACTCGTGCCCCTAAGTTATAAATAGCTCGTATAGCTCTTTTTTGTAGTATAAACATTTTCAATGTCATTAAATTGTTATAAAATTCCATAGGACACCCCGACATATCACCCCGGAGTCTGGAATTTGCGCCCGATATGACGATAGGCCTGCCCCCTATCACATCCTGGAACATTATATTATGCACGGCTAAAAGTGGCTGCACCAGTTGCGCTTCTGCCTACCCCATCAGGAATAAAAGACGTGAGTGTGTATGTATGTATGTAAAAAACTAATTTTATCATCCCATATGGCAAACAATTCATAATATAAAACATGTGGCCAATATTTTATACGCGGAAGACAAAACTAATAAACGAGTACTACACGTATTAAGAACATTGTCTTTAAGGGAACTTAATTCACATTTCAATAGCATATAAAATATGATGCGATGAAGAGTACTCGCTGAGACGAGAGTAAATGTTGGCGGCTGCGTGCTCTCGGTCCTGGGTCTATAAGCTCCACACCGCACGCTGCACACTGCGCAGTGCGCACACAGGTGCGCGGGACGAAGGTCTCTAATGCTAGTTAGAACTATAAATACATAGCAGATGCACGTATCGATGCACCTAGCTTAATCCTAAAGGTCAAGACATACGATTTACATACTTCTATTAACGTAATTAGATAAAGATGGGATTACACTGTGAAATTCATATAATCAAATCTATGTTTTTTTTAATGCCCTAATTATGAGAAATTGTAAAACGCTTATCTCTAGCTCTGTTATATCGATAAATAGATAGAAAATTTAGCAGTATATTATTTTTTGTACCGTATTTTTTATAATATTATTCATGTGGTTTACTGGTGGTAGGTCTCTCATATGTAAGAGTCCGTCTAGGTGGGTACCACCGCAATGTCTATTTCTACCGCCAAGGAGCAGTGTGCATGCACTGTTGTGTTTCGGTTTAAGGAACATTGTAGCCAGTGTAACTACTGGACATAATAAGACTTAACATCTTATGTCTCAGGATGACGAGCGCAGTGGAATGCCACACAGTACTTTGTAACTCAAGGTGCTGAATAGTATTGCTACTGTTTATGGGTGGTCGTATCGCTTACCATCAGGCGAACGGCATGCTCGTCTCCTCATTCACGGCAATAAAAAAAATGTGGATGTTATAGGTAACATAGGGTCAAAACTTAGGGCACCGAAGAAATTAAATACGAGGTGCATCCCAGAAAATCTATAAATTTATTTTTATTGCCTTTCTACATTCAACCTAACTCGCTGAACTTGACAAGAAATAGCTATAAAGCATTTTAACACTTTAAAACACTTATGTATAAATGGCAATAGCTTGTTCAATTATTGAAACTCAACGCTACTTAGGGTTGCCCTGTGGTTTGGGGGCATCTAGAGAATTCCGCACGGCATCCCCTGCCTGTCGTAAGAGGCGACTAAATGGGGTTTGAGAGAGTCGCGGGGCGAGCAGTGGGGGGCTGCTTCTCCAATTTATGCGACTCCGAGGTGGACGACATTGCGGGTGGTCGGTCTCCTGCAGTCGTAGACGCCAAAGGCGTGCTTTGGAGGTCGGGGGCTTCTTAGCCCCCTCATTTAGAGAGGGGCCGTAATGCGGCAATGCGCAGGGACGGTTCCGTGCAGCTATCTTCGTGCAACAAGATACCCCGGGGCCGTCCCGTATGCGCCGAAGAAGGCCACCGCGGGTTTTGGTTGGTATGCCGATGTAGGATGTACATAGTGTTAGGGACTCGGTCCAATGCTCGCTCGGATGATGTTATACTCCCGAGTGTCGACATTGGGCCGTAAGATCGGTGAAACCATCATAACCATTCCACTCACCCCACAGTGGTGGTAGCGATAACGCGTTTTTTCCCCGCGATAAAAAAAAAATAGGGTTAAAATAGGTGATTTTGAAATAAACTTACATTTGTATCAATTGAGATGGGGGTCCACCTGTCTTGGCCTTAAACAGTAAATATGTAAATCTTTCGCGACAAGAAGTAATACTGTATAAGTGCTGGTTATTTCAAACTGTTTGTCAGTATTAAATTATATGTAAGAAGAATTATTTCAATAATTTTCAATATACCGTTTTAAAGGATATGTCCGTTTTTTGTATGGGCGCTGTTTTTTATTTCAATACAAATATAATCAGCCACTTTTCGCATCTTCGGAGAAGGAGCTCGCTGATCTATTTCACAAAGTGGAACAAGAGTGTGAACTAGTTGGGATAAAAATTAATAAATCGAAGACAAAGGTCATGGTCATCGACAGAACCGGTCAGTTCTCTAGGACGGGAGAACTTTCCAATCTGGAGTTTGTCAGCGAGTTTGTTTACCTCGGATCGCTACTTACTGACCAGGGACGATGCGAACGGGAAATTAGGAGAAGCACTCAAATGGCCAAAACTGCAATGAGCAAGCTAACACATATTTGGCAGGACACAAGGGTCTCCAATGTCACCAAGATGAGACTAGTCCAGACCCTTGTCTTCCCTATATTCCTCTATGGCTCAGAGTCGTGGACGATTCGGGCAGCAGAACGAAAGAAGATTGACGCTTTCGAGATGTGGTGTTGGCGAAGGATGCTCCGTATTCCATGGACCGCCATGAAAACAAACAAATCCATCCTGGAGCATCTACTCATAAGAACTAGACTGTCAACGATTTGTTGCCAAAGGATTCTCGGTTATTTTGGACATATTGTCAGACAGATAGCCTTGACAAGTTGTTTGTGGTGGGCAAAGTAGAAAGAAATAGACCTCGCGGCCGGACACCTAGCCGTTGGGCGGACCAAGTGACTGCCCTCACTGGATTGTCTGTTACGACTGCCTTAGGAGAAGCCGAAAACGGAACGAAATGGAAAGGTATAATATATACAGCCACGAAGGCCTTTCAGGGCCACGACCTTCAGTAATGAAGCACGCGACCACGAAGAATAATCAGCCTCGAATTATATGGATAATATTAAAACGGCAAAAAATTGTATCTTGGATCCACGCATATAATAATCTTAGACCCCTCCATTTATAACAAAAATAAATAATGTTACACCCGAAAAAAACTACCATGGATTTATTGAAGAAGGCGGAATTAAAATCGTTTAGGTTTAGGGGTGAACAACCTTTTTTTTTTTTTTTTTTTTTTTTTATCGCGGGGAAAAACGCGTTATCGCTACCACCACTGTGGGGTGAGTGGAATGGTTATGTTGGTTTCACCGATCTTACGGCACAATGTCGACACTCGGGAGTATAACATCATCCGAGCGAGCATTGGACCGAGTCCCTAACACTATGTACACCCTACATCGGCATACCAACCAAAACCCGCGGTGGCCTTCTTCGGCGCATACGGGACGGCCCCGGGGTATCTTGTTGCACGAAGATAGCTGCACGGAGCCGTCCCGGCGCAATGCCGTATTACGGCCCCTCTCTAAATGAGGGGGGCTAAGAAGCCCCCGACCTCCAAAGCACGCCTTTGGCGTCTACGACTGCAGGAGACCGACCACCCGCAATGTCGTCCACCTCGGAGTCGCATAAATTGGAGTAGCAGCCCCCCACTGCTCGCCCCGCGACTCTCTCAAACCCCATTTAGTCGCCTCTTACGACAGGCAGGGGATGCCGTGGCGGAATTCTCTAGATGCCCCCAGACCACAGGGCACGAGGCGCCGGTCAGTCGTCCACCCGGCGCCTCCTTCGTCTCCTCTGGCTGCGGGCGGGATCGTTCTGCTCACGATCCCGCTCGGCGCTTTCCTTCCGCGAGATGACGCACTCGCAGAAGGAAGCCATCGCTCGCCATGACCTCCAGCCACCGACCATGGCGGAAACCACGGCTGGCAGTGAGAGGTCTCCTCCGACGACTGCTCTAAGAGCGCTGCGTTGTAGATTCCAGGCTGGGCACTCCTCGAGAGTGTGTTGGATCGTGTCCTCGCGGCCGCTGCTACAATGGTGCCGTTCCTTACGAGCGCTATGTCGAGTATGTCGGGTCGGAACCTTACCTTAAGGGTAAAAAATAATATATCTAAATTTACAGACAGAATTGAAAATAAATCGTTATATGGGTATTTATACTCACAGCTTTTAGTTACATATACAAGATTACCGTTAAAAATATAAACTTAAATAAAGGATCGAAAAATTAAATGATATAATAATGATACAAAATCATGTAATTTGATACAATAATACTAGCCCTGTATTATATTATTCTATTCCACTGCTGGGCACGGGCCTACTCTACATCTGAGAGGGAACTTAGGCCTTAGTCCACCACGCTGGCCTAATGCGGGTTGGTAGACTTCACATTCTTATAGCGAACTTCTCAGATATGCAGGTTTCCTCACGAATAATTCCACCACGGTATGCCCTGCCTGTCGTAAAAGGCGACTAGTAGGGGCCACCGGGGGTCGCAGGCGGGCGGCAGGGGGCTGTCCGTCTCTAAATTTTTTTTTTGTGTTTTATTAGCATATTGTAGCGATCCCTGTGATGGACGGCAGCATGGCTGGTAGGCCTCACGCTGCCGTTGACGCCGAGGGCGTCCTTCGGTGCGCGGGGGCTCCTGAGCCCCCCCCCCCCCCCCCCCCCCCACAACAGGAGACGGGCCGCGCTAGGCGGCACCGCGCAAGGGCGGCTGCGGACAACAACTTAGACACTCCCGTCAGAGGAAGCCCGCAGCCGTCCCTAATGCGCCGAAGATGGCTACCGCGGAGTTTTGGTTGGTATGCCGTGCGTTGTACATAGGATAGGGACTCGGCCCGGCGGTCGTCCGATGGTTCCATCTCTCCGGGCGGCTCAACGCCCGGTTGTAAGGCACGGTGACCCCAACATAACCACTCAGTCGCCCCTCTTGAAGGCTGGGCGGTAGTAATAAGTCACTTTCTCCTCACGAAGTTTTCCTTCACCGTTTAATCAAGCGATAACTCACAAAGAATATACACATAACTTTACAAAAGTCAGAGGTACGTGTCCTTGGGTTGTCAACCTGCGGACATTCGTCTCGGCAGTCCGTTCCACTCCCCACTAGGCTATCGCCGCGCCGCTTGGAGAAATTGGATAACTACTGACTTAATATTCAACAGTTTATTATTACTAAAATACAGTTAATTCGGTAGCATATACTATATTACGTCAATGAGTTAATAGAAATATACTGAAATTGATATTTAGCGATGTATAGTTTCTTTATTGACCCAATTTTATGTCACATACATTTTCACATGAAAACACATTTTTGCCCAGTTTACTTTTATTTAGGATTGTTTTCGAATTTACGAATATTTCTTTTTTGAAAGCGTTCATTAACCAAATTAAAATGACAAAAATTCTATATGGGAGGGCTTTAAAATTAAAGGATATATTGCTAAAAGCTAGCTTTTGGTATTTCTATTATCTTAAATTATCTTGGTTAGAATTTCGGTCAAATAAAACACTGTTTTTGGTCATGACCAATAACAGCAATGTACGAAAATGTATTTTCATGAATTGATGCATCTTACAATCATTTTAAAGCTTGCAGACTGTTTGGAAAAAGCTCTTAAAGTTACGTAGTGTGTACTGCGCCTAAGATGCGCGATTCCAGCGTTGCCTCGGGCAAGTCAATATTGTATAATTATATTATTTCTTGCTTGTATAATACTAATATTTTCATTATTATTGGAATTATAACATTAAACACCAAAACATAGGTCACGCCTGTAACTAATAGGAAAATATTCATGTAATGCAATTTTCTCCAACGTTATATGCAATCCATGTAAGACCGTATCAGGCAGAAATCCTTCCTTACACGATTAACGTTTACCTTTCGGGAGAAATCCTTAGACGTTTAAATACTTATTATAAGTTTTTTTCATTGCAGTTGAATGAAGAGACGAGCATGCCGTTCGCCTGATGGTAAGCTATACGACCGCCCATAAACAATAGCAACAATATACAGAACTTCGAAATATAAAGTATGTGGTACTACACTGCGGTCCGCATCCTAAGACGTAAAATTTTAAGTCTCATAATGCCCAGTAATAACGCTTGCAATAATAATGTCCTACAAACTGGACCACAATAGTGCACCCACACTGCTGCTTAGCGATAGATATTGAGGAGATACCTACCTAAACGGGTTCTCGCATATGAGAAACCTACCACCAGTAATGATAAGCTACCCAACTTTCCTGAAAATACAATAAAAAAATCTTTTATCTCCAATCCCCATTCGGCATTCTCTTCTTTGAAGTCGGCAATCTGCTCATAATTCATTTGCCATTACGCATTAGTGGTCGTTAGTGACCAGTGATCACTTAATAATAAATGCATCTCCTGCTCGTTCGACACCACCTATATAAAACAAAATCTATTAAAATGAATCGGGGAAACTCAGATTCCTTATAATATGGTAGATGTGACTGTGATAAGTCTCCAATATTTACGGGGGAATACTTGACTGTTAGTGAGGGTTCAATACTGTGTGACTGTAGTACGTATTTATTTATTTGTATACAATAACCAATCATTTATTAAGTTAAGGGCATCGCTTCAATAATTCGCACAAATCGGAATATAAACGTAAAGTCACTCCTCATTCCAGTCGTTAATTGAGCGTCCTCTCACCGCGCCTTTTTTGTTGTGAGGTGCGTAGAAAAAGTCGACAGACTGAGTGTAGGTTCGGTGTCCTGCCAAGGCCGCATTTCTCGCAGCTCAACCGAATAGCCCAAGATCATTTCTCCGCTTGTAAAAAAGAAGGTAACTAGTCGCAAAGAATTGAAACGCAACGGGTTCCGCAGAGATTTATTATATTTAAAGTATATTTTCGTCATTGTTTATTGCTCATATAAATACCGACCGAATGCATGCAGTTTTGACATTGCTTAATGACTTGCTGAATGATTGATGAATGGATGAATACATTACTTAATAAAATATGACGGCTGTTTTCAGCTTTACACACCATTTGAGGACAATCTAATTACGACGACAAGTCACTAGTGAAGCATTAATTAACCGTTTTATACTAGAAATTATTTTGAGATATTTCCATTCAGTCGATTCAATTTATAGGCGAATAGTAGGTAGTAATTATGGCATTGAACAGAATAATTGTCCAATATAATTAGGTAATTAAGAAGTAATCGCGAAATTTTAAAAAATAATTTGGGCAATTTTCAAACATAGAGGTTTTAATTTGAGTAATATGAAAGACAAAAATGTTTGCAAAATATAACGCAAAGCTTTACAATGTGATATGTATCTTTTTAATTAACTATGCCGGGTGACGGGTCCACCTCTAAGTTTCACAGGGAACCCGAAAACCTCGGTCGTTGGTGTAAATGTCAAAGAGTTTGAACTCGTCGCGGCACTGGACAGTGGGTAGTGCGCCGGTCGAACGAGTCTGGCGATGCCTATCTGCCTTTATGGTGTCTCAACTATCATTAAAAGGATAGTGTATGTTTGGCGAGATTTCATTGTCCTTTCTCGGAACAAGTAATTTATTGACTCACTTCAAATGTAATTGCTTGCCGAGGGAATAAAATATTTAGGGATTTTGATTACACTGCTCAAGGTTATTGACAATGATTGTCCTTATGAGATAAATAATGAAGGATAGTAGCAAAAAATCTTAAATTTTGATATATAGTGCATTGTGTGAAGCAAGTCAGTAGTGTACTGATTATATATAATTGAGCATGGTATCGTAAGTGTATTAGAATCTAAATCTGGTAGAACATTAAACTATTGAATAATTTTATGCATATTATATGCAAAAGATGAAGTTTAAATCTAATCTAATCTTTTTAGTAAATAAAATAAAAATATACTTCAAATGGAAAGGAGTTTATAATTTTTTTTTTGTCATTCATCACTCATAAATTACGTAAGGATGATTTTGGCGATTTGTGACTTTGTAAATCGAAGTGTAGGTACATTATAGAATGAGAAAACCATTAAGAATCCTAAATGGAACTAGATGTATATAAATAAATGTCGACTTCAAAATATTACGTATGAATTTATTCACCCTTCCCCCATAAGATAAGGATATGTAGAGATTTTTTAACCCCCTTTCTCCTTGGGACTTTAACGTAATTAATGAATGGCACCCAAGTAATAGATTATTGATTGTTCATGTTCATGAAAATTCAAGTTCATGAAAATTTCTAAACCTTCCTGCACACATGACGTGAGCAACTGCATTACATACAGTAGAGCAAGGTACATAAAGAGCAGAAAAATCTTGTATTAATATATTTTCTTAAACAAAGGAATACGCCCATTGATATTGAATACGCCTAATAAAATTATGATCGCGGGAACTGTGTATAAACCGTAGCGCAACCACATAGAGTTTAATAATGTAGACAGTCAATAAAAATGTTCGATATTATAGTGCCCAGTCATTAAACTAGCTTATAAATAAGATTTAGTAGTTTCTCTTTAATTTGAACACCACTGCTTCCGTACCGCTGAAATAGAAAACGGGTTGGCAGAGTTGTAGAGCCAAATATTTGGATCTACGGGGTTCACTTATAATGTAAGAAAACATAGGGTTATATACGTCGTGTGGTAAATCGTGAAAATGTGATTAGGAGCGTGCGGTGTGCGCTGAAGCTCGCCGGCAGGTGTCGCCGGTAATTGAGAACAATTTCCATTTTGTTTATTCTGTACTATAAAATTATTCGCTTAATTGTTCATGGAAAACAGGTAGTCGTTAGAGCTAGGTCTACATTTAACTAATTAGGCGATGGGCGTCTTGTATGCGCGAGTCCATCTCTGTTTGTACCGTCATATTATACATATCAGTTGCCACGCATAGTTACAAGTACTCACATCTTTCGCGGAACTTTTCTGTTATATATTATGCGATGGGAAGCGTAACAAACTTTTAACCCCAAGCATTTTCGTGTTCTAATTCAAAAAAATTCAAACTGATGGCCCAACCTGACCGATGCTCCCAGCACCTGCGGATTAGCACCACAACCACTATGACAAGACGAATATCGCGATAAAAAGCTCCTTAGAAATGAATACTGTCATAATCGTCACCGCGGCTATCGCGAGCACAATGCAAAATAAACAACAATGTATGAAACAGCCTTGCTTCTGCTCCCGCCACGTTCTTCACCCCGGCTAGAAAAGTGATAGCAAACAGTACAAAAAGCCAGGTTCTGACAGGTGGAGTCCGTTACCATATTAGCGGCCCGCTCTAGACGCTTGTGGACGGTAATTAGCTGCTGCCACTCGTTTTCATCTTAGAATGCTTGCGACGAGCGGATATTAGTCTCGCATCGTATGGATGGGAAAGCGATTGGTAATCATTTGGAATGGGCACCAAAGGGAAGGTAATTTGACCTAGATAAAGCCCACCACATTTTTTGGATGAATGAAGCTTACACCAGTTTAGTGCAAAAAGTTTTGGTAAGGACCAGAACCTCGACTGTCAAACAGACTTTTACATTATTTAAAATAACTGACGTTAATTTAAATTACGTAAAAGTCTTCATGTTATACACCTCTCTATAATTGGAAATTAAATCATTTTAAAACTACAGCTTTCATACCAAATAGGCACTGGTGTTCTGCCCCAGCCCTGCATCGGTAGCTGCAGCATATAATTAATGCAGGGGCGGCTGCGGACGACAACTTAGACACCTATGTCAGAGGAAGCCCGCAGCCATCTCTAATACGCCGAAGATGGCCACCGCGGAGTTTTGGTTGGTATGCCGTGCGTTGTATATAGGTTAGGGACTCGGGCCGGCGGTCGCCCGATGGTTCCATCTCCCCGGGCGGCTCAACGCCGAGTCGTAAGGCACGGTGAACCCAACATAACCGCTCAGTCGCCCCCCATGAAGGCTGGGCTGTAGTAATGTCACTTTCTCCGCGTAAAAAAAAACATATACTTAATGGTTTATTTAAATCGCTCCTCCCATGGACATGTCCTCAAGTCATCCCCGATGAAGGTTGTCAATCGCTAGCTCGGTGTCACCGGATGTGATGCGCGGGCCATCTGCAGTGCCGGCCGCGTAACAACTAAAAATAATACTAAAATTTATTGCTAGTTTATAGCATGCTCAATGAATTAGTGAAGTAACCAGTGAGCGGGGCGCGCCGAACACCTTACACCACGTGGCGCGACCACCTTTCCTAATGTAATTTTTATTCTGTCGCCATATATGGTGCAGTACTAAGAAGACTGTTTATGCGAACATATGGCCGCGGCGCACACACGTGTCGTTTTGTAAGATGTGGCTGCGTTAGACTGTCGCGCGGCTTGATAATATACATTTGTTTACAGCCCTAATATATCCTGGCTCATAATAACATCTTTAAAATATAACAAACGTGATAAATAAACACCAGACAAAGTTTCGCTCTGTGTTCTTTGACAATTTATATTTCACTCACGCTGTTTTTAACCCCAGTACAATAATGTATACGACGAAAGTGGACGATAGCCTAGTTGGGAATGGAACGGTCTGCCGAGACAATGTCCGCAGGTTCAAAACCCAAGGCACACACCTCTGACTTTTCGAAGTTACGTGTGTATTGTTTATCAATTATCGTTCGCTTTAACGGTGAAGGACACATTGTGAGGAAACCTCCATACCTGAGAGTTCTTCATAAGAATTTCGAGGGTATGTGAAGTCTGCCAACCCGCACTAGGCCAGCGTGGTGGACTAAGGCCTAACCGCTCTCAGTAGTAGAGGAGGCCCGTGCTCAGCAGTGGGCAGTATATAATACAGGGCTGATTGTATTGCATTGCATTGCACAATAACGTATCGTCATATTTTATGTATTCATATAATCTAATTGATGATAAGCAGATTGCTATATCTAGCAACTAAAAATATAATATCATAGTTATATTAGAATAAGGCTCACGAACCTAATCGTTAGTTTTTCCTCACTGTGAAACCCAGGAAACTTCATACAGTTGACTTATAGAATGAACGTCTCGTTATCAAAATAATGTACGAAGCAATCAAGTTTAGTGCCGCAAAATAAATATTCCCTAGACTGTGCGCGTCGCCTGGATGGTCCACTGTGCAGTGGCAACCCATTTAGTCTGCACAATCGCCGGACTCTTGGGATCTATCCGTAGCTCGATCATTATTTAAATACGTGTTTCGACCCTAAAAATACGATTTTCTTATGTTAGTAGATACCAAATTTAATTTTGTTGACAGTAGTACCAAATGTATTGCCTAAAAAAATCCATCGCTAACGTTGATGTATTGGGTTTTTTAATACATCAATGATCGCTATACGTTTTTAAGGAACTATTGATAAAAAGGCATCTCTTAATTACACATATCCCTATACTGAAGTCCCATAACTCGGCAGTAGTAGCGCCGCTGCCGGTCGGAAGCGCCGCCTCTACGCGGTGAGGACTACCATTTATTACACAGGTGTTTTATCGGCCGCCACATTCAGTTGAGATCTTTTATCTTTTACCACGACGTCTGTTTACTTGAAATTTACGGAAACTACATCATTACGCCTACAATATTATTCAGACAAAATATATTTTTTTAAATATTATTAATATAATATACTTTACTAAATTGAACTTAGACGACGCGTAACAATAAACGATGGGTCCACGCACACCGACGCGACGTGTTTTATTTGTTTAAAACTTCAAATTATACACTCAGTACTCACAACACAATTGCAATAATGCCCTTATTAACCTTAATGAGATAACAATTTATTAGCTTATTCCCGAAACTTAATTCGTTAAGCTGGAGGTTGGAGGTAATTTATTTATTTTGTACAAATACAAATTATAATATACAGTGCTCTATTTGTATATATGTAAATAATAATAAAAGCTTTGTACACTGTCCTACTGCTGGGTACGGCCCTCCTTTCCTACTGAGAGGGTTTAGGCCTTAGTCCAACACGCTGGCCTAGTGCAGGTTGGTAGCCTTCAAATAGCTCCGAAATTCTTATAGAGAACTTCTCAGGTATATAGGTCTCTTCACGATAATTTCCTTCACCGTTAAAGCAAACGATAATTCACAAAAAAAAGCGTAACTTTAGAAAAGTTAGAGGTGCGTGCCCTTGGATTTAGAAACCTGCGGACCTTTGTCTCGGCAGTCGGTTCTACTTCCACCTAGACTACCAGCTCGCTCTATTTGTAATAAGCTAAAGGTTTTGTTTGTTTGGACACGCTTATCTCTACAATTTCCGCTCTAAATCTGATAATTCCCGAAGCTTCTTTCTGACCCGTGGGCAAGAGAGAGTTCTCATAATGTTTTTAAATATTGTATGATTTTGATAGTATTCATGTATCCGCTAGAGCTGGAAAAAAGGTACATATTAATAAAGCACGGCCTAAGACTCCCTAATAGGTTCATTGCTTGCATATAATTATAGGCATTAATTGACATCAGTTTAGAAAGGATTTAATTTACATATACCAATTTTTTAGCAATGAAATTTTGGTTGAGAGGGAGTTCGAAAGTTTTACTCTTTATTCGAATTGTTGTGGGTATTTCAAACATTCCGACTTTAATGTACTCTGTGATTCCGTCTATGAAAGATTTCATACGTGAGTTGCTTCGGACTGCAGTCATGAGATACTATAACATAGGTAATAATAAATAGCCATAAAACATTAATATTAATAAATTTTTATAAGAAAGAATGCTTAGGCTCTAAGTCAGTTCTTAATTTATTTCTTATTAACCGATAATATATCAACTTCCAATAGAAAATAACCAATAATTTATTCCTTCGATGACACGCGTAGAATTTTAATAGACGGATCCTAAACAGGTGTAGAAAATATTTCCTACATATAAAACAAGTATGTAGAAATATATAGTACATAAAAATGATAATCGACAGGTGGGTGAAGCCAGTGGTGCAATTAAGGGTAGGCTGAGAGAGATCTCCGATCTGGTTTTCAGGGATGATGGTCGTTTAATGAAGAAATGAAATGAATTTATTCTTATCTTATCTTATCTTACTAATATCATAAAAGCGAAAGTTTGTGAAAATGTTTGAATGTTTGTTAAACATAAACCCAGAAATAACTAAACGGATTTGAATGGCACACGGTTAGATCACGTCCTGGATTAACATATATGCTACTTTTTATCTGGGTAATTTGCTCCCGTGAGTAATAGATATTTTTAATCTGATTGTTTATGTAGATGGCGCTGGTGTCGTAGGTACTGTGATTTAGGGACTTTTGTAACGGGAAAGGCTATTCTCGCGGGTGATGTCGCGAGCAACACCTTGTATGGTATACAGTTAATTTATTCTAAATCTAGGCAGATGTCGCTAATGTAGCGGGTAGGGCGGAAACTTATGCATGTTAGTTGCTTAATACATTGCGTATGTAACATATTAAATTGTAATATAACAACCCTACGTCAGAGGAAAAATACAGGGTGGAATTTTTGAACCGCACCTGGAGGGAAAGTACTCTAAATTCTGGAGATGGGAAATTTTACTTAAAGGAAACATTACTTTATTTTTAATAAGAAGCGAAACTGGCTTCAGAGATTTTTGTAAAACCTCTTGCCACACCCGTGTTTTGAACCGACTAAAATTCGAAAAATTAACATTCTGTACTTTTATACCATCAATGTACAGAGTCCATCGTAAATTAAATGAAAGGATAAAAATGATTCCTTACGTTTACGCGAATGTTAGACATTGAAATTAAACTATTATAACGGATTTTATGGCGGTTTTTTATTTTATTTTCTCCCGACGTTTCGAAGGCTTTGCAGCACTTCGTGGTCACGGGGCGGACTGAGGTGTAGGTGGTCCGAAAAGTTAGTGTTACAAATCTACCTTCAAATTACAATTATACAATTTTAAGGTGTTACGTCATTGTTTGCGGTCCGGTCTACGCAGTAAGAGCTCACAATGTCTTGAAGTCTGGCAGCAGGTCTTTTGGGGCCCGATTTAATAAAATACCATTGTTGAGTAATAGCTTTAAGTTCGTTACACTTTTCATAAAAGGTATCATAATTTTTTGAGATTTTTGAAGGTTGCGATCAAGAACCTGATGCCTTTGTATTGATAGAGAAATGTTAGGCAAAGCGTGTCACAAGTATAAGATGCCTCGCTGTAATAAACAGTAATTTTATTTTAGGGCTATAATAATAATGCTTCTGTTTAGCGAAACCCTTGATTATAATCCGCTGTGGTCTCTCGCATCCCTGTGATCATAACGGTTTCGCCGGATGTGGCGCCATCGGTGTTTAACATAAATATACACTGACATCATCGGAGGACATATATCGAGGCATCTGTGAGTTATTGGCTTGTCAGTATTAATGAAAGGTGAGTAAAAAAATTCTGCATCTCAAAGGGCATATTTAACTGTGCGCGGTTTATTATTTTACACTTTGTAGAATATGACAAATGTCTTTAAGTTCTATTTGACGTCAAGCTTATTGAAATAAATCAATATTATATTTTTTTGTTGCGCGACAATCATGACGTGATGAATGCGTACAGCAGCGTAGTGCGCACACAGTACTCGCGCTGCAGAGTAGACTCCGCCGCATCGCGTTGTTGTAGAGTCTTGTGTATAATGGAAACTCTACACGAAAATTATATCGTTCATATATAATGAATAAATAATATTTGTATAGTGCTATTTATCACCTATAGGTGTTAAAGGTCAAACATACATTTTTACCTTTAGATCATAGAAATTGAATTAATGTCGTCTATTCGGTTATGATAAAACCCGACCACGCGACGTATTTTGGTGCCTACGTTGCACATATTATTATTGCTTAATGATGCGTACATATTTAATGTAAAAACAGTGCGCCACAGTTTGTAACAACATTTCATAACATTATACCTAACATTTGTATTTAACAATTATGAACATTTAAACAACATTTTAGTTCGTGAATTAATTAACTACCCCAATCCGGACACCCTTCATCGTCTCACCGCGTCTTTTAGGTGTCGTAAACCGTTTGCTTTCCGCTTTTATTTTTAATCCCGTGAAAAAGCATCTTACTTGAATCTCCTAAGCATACTAATACCGAATAATATATTTTTTTGGTGTAAACTTTTTACAACTTGAATTGTCCGAATGTTATTAATAACTGGAAACAATCGGCCGATCATAAGAAAAGACATTTTTTTCATTCACAAAGTAATTATTATAAAGGTTACATTCCAGATGAAAGCAAAAGCTCTGTATAAAAACTAGTAAGCACTGATCAATCGTATTGGAGGAGCGCGGCGCTGCAGCCTTCCCACGGTCGCGCACACCTGTGTCCCTCGCGTCGGGCCGCACACGGCCGCGCCGGGCCGGGCTGCGCTACGGGACGCTCCACTGCGCCATGTGCGACACTGCGCATTATCAAATGAAACATTAAAGTGATAGGTAGGTCAAAACCTACATCGAAGCAAAAACTGTCTCTAAACAAAAATTATCTAAATTCAAGAAAAATCCACGTGGTTTTTACACGAGGGCTTGATAACTAGGTAGCTGTTAGAAAATAAATTCGCTTTTCCTCTACGTTTCGGGAGTCTAGACCGATTAAGTAAATTTATATGCTTGGTA
Source organism: Sphinx pinastri (assembly GCA_947568825.1). NCBI lineage: Eukaryota > Metazoa > Arthropoda > Insecta > Lepidoptera > Sphingidae > Sphinx > Sphinx pinastri. The sequence continues at coordinate 21,446,450 of OX387617.1, forward strand.
AAGAAATTTATTGTAGGCCTCGAAAGCGTTCATAAAACATGACCTTAACTTCTTTACACATTCGAGTAAACACCCATATTCTGTCATCAGGTTATCATAATACCTATAATGAGAACACTCACTGATATATATATATATTATATATAGGGAAAATAATTGAGATTTTTAAAAAAAGTGTTTGTGTACTTATACTTGTACACGCGGTAGAAGTTATACTTCTTTGGCATAACAAGATAAAAATATTTTTATATAACGCGCCAAAAGAAGTATAACTTCAATATCTTTCGCCTTATTCTACGTTCAAAATTCAAAACTAAAATGTTGACTATAGCTAACTTCAGGGTGTCGGTTTTTCGTGACGCTGTGCGCGCTTAGTAAAATTTACTCTCATAATTTTTCCCTAACGCGCCAAAAGAAGTATAACTTCAAAAACATGAAATTCATTATCAATAAAAGCATACTATGTATACAATGTATGCACTAATATGTGAGTGGCAGGAACGAGATCCCGTTATCCGCTCATCAAAAACAAGCTGCCAATAATCCCAGTAGCCGGTGCCCTATTATCGTAAAAAATCTGATATTTATGCACACTCGTTACAATAATGCACAGCTATTAGTCGAATAGGCATCGGATAGCGCATATCTCCGGTCGATGGCGCAGAATTAACTGCAATTATAAGAACAGTACGGCGAGCGCGGCGCGCGGAGAGTCCGCGAACCCGCCCTGCCAGTTCCGATAACGGGACTGCAGCCTCTCAGGGACGAGCAGCGGAAACTAGCGTGCACACCACTGCACCGCCGCGCCACGGTCCAAGCCACTGGAGGACGAGTGTGCATTGCACGGATTCAACAAGATGTATGTGTACCGCATAACGTATTCACTGTCTTTTTTAAAAGCATTTATTTAACTTGCAATGTATGTATGTATGTCTGTCTGTATGTAACTATGTTCGGGTGGAATCTTGCAAGTCAATTTTGAAGCAGTTACCCTCAACCGATTGTGTTGAAATTTTGCATACACGTTCAGCTTGGGTGACAATGCATTGTTAGCTAAGTGACGTCATTCTGAATCCAATAAGGTGGACGGCCTAAGATGATGGACTAGTTATTTTTTGTGCACGTCCATAATATGGGTATCAAATGACTTGCTGAGAATAATTCGAAAAATAACTAAAAAGTAAAAAATAAATAAAAAATATATTTTTTTAAAACAAGCTTTTATTTAAATGTTCTAAAAAGAAAAAAATAACTTTAAATTGAATCAAACTTTGTGTAGAGATAAAAGCTTGTCGCGAGATTTACTTTTATCAAGATCAAATTACATAATTATCGTCTTATTGTATTGTATTATCTTTCTTGTCAGGTTCACAGCACAGTCCTGGTCCGCTGGTGCAGTGCGTCACGGTACTCAGTGACCCGGCAATGCCTCGTCCTGGTTGGTGACATTCGAGCTCTCAATTCGATAAACATCTGCGATTCATGCGCTTACTTCTAACAAACGTACATTTTAACACATTTGTGAAATTGGAGTGCATGGTCGTGGAATATGAGCTATTTCATTTCCAAATATAAAACCGAAAATATAAATTTTATTCAAATAGACACCAAGGCTCGATTGCGTCAAATCATGTGTAATTAATGTTAAAGAATTGGTTCACGAAATCCACAAATTCTTGTGTATTTTAGTACTAACAAACAATATCTCAACATACGAAAATTTGTGCTTTTTTGTAACGAATGCTATCACAAACTCTAATATTTACAGGCGAATATAAACAACCGACACCAAGAGATAAATCCTCAAGCATTACTATATGGGGTACAAATAAATCAGAGCCGAGCGCGGTGTCTCCGTGTGACAGATTGAATCTGCGCGGGTATATAATATATTACCGATATAGAGACGTCAATCACACAAATGCGCAGTGTTAGTCGGAGGGCTAGTGGAGTGCTTTTAGACCTCTTTAGATATCGAGAACGGTGACGACACGGTTATATAGAGGTATTTTTAGTATTGAAGGACTGGTTGAGTAGTAAGGGATTCACCGATACTGGAGCAGGTTCCACGGCCGGTCCGCGGCGCTCCGGCGGCTGTTCGGCGGCGTTTTCGATTGCTCCAGATTCGGCCCGCGGCGCCCGCGAATTAATCCGCGGATTACTTTAATACCTACCGCGAATTAATTTGATACCTACCGCGGATTAACTTGATACCTACCGCGGATTAACTTGATACCTACCGCGGATTAATTTGATATCGACCGCGGATTATTTTGATAACACCCGCGAATAAAATTTATATCGTCCGCGGAATCCATTTCATATCACCCGCGAGGTAGGTATGAACCACGAATTTGTTCATGGTCTACGGTTCCCTTAAGCTTGTAAATTTTCCCTGTTCGTTGTGCTTTTAACTTTCTACTTTCTATCGGCGATCCTTTTTTTATTTGAAGGATGCAAAGGTCTTTGTCGCGTATTTCTATTAACTCGTGTTTCTACGCAAAAGCCGTTTAAAATTACTTAATAGTTACCCTTTACGCATTACGAGCATTGTTTATGATAGATAAAGCAACATTTTCCCTGTTTCGTTGTGTTATTGACTTTCTACTTTCTATCGGCGACCCTTTTTTATTTGAAGGATGCAACGGTCTTTGTCTCGTATTTCTATTAACTCGTGTTTCTACTTAAAAGCCGTTTAAAATTACTTAATAGTCGCCCTTTACGCATTACGGGCATTGTTTATTATAGATAAAGCAATCGTTACAATACACCATACCTTTCTCAAATTCTAGGTAAAAACCTTTGGGTCTTCTCATTGTCATAATAATTACGGTTCCCATTATTCACATTACCTGATATTACGTATTCAACGGAACATTTAAGGTGAAAGTCGAAACATGTTGGATCTTGTCTGCAAGGAAACAATACTCCCTCTCCATATAAAAGACCGACTCAAAATCACATGGTATCGTATTCCACTCTGTGCTCTGCTCGAAGTGTGATCTCCAGTTGTGTGTAACAGTGAAGTGATAGTAAAATTGTGAAATAGTTAAATAGTGAAAGTGTTATAAAAATGAATGTAAGTACCTTTATATACTTTGATCTAAAAGTGTTGTAACCAGATGTTTCATTAATTGTTTATGCCATGTGTTGTCCACCAGGTTAATACATTTTAGCTATCTTTGATGTCTTATTAATTTATCATTATTACTAATGTGTACATGTATACTTCGCATACCTATAAGTATTTATCATACAGTACTTACTTAACCGATAGTTAAAACAGTTTTATTTTATTTTGTTACAGTTTTCTGAAAATACTTTCAAAAATTATTATTATGCTGAAGAAATCGACGAACCTAGTGATGAAGAAGGTACACTCGCCTTTAAAGTAAAAAAAGCGATAGCAGCCAATAAAAGATCGGTGGAAAGCAACAACATTGATGAGTTCTTTGAAAAACCCAAAAAAAAGAAGACAACTACAAAAAAGTCATCCAGTGTTGGTCGATCGACGAGCGGTGGTATTTCATACATCCGATCAAACAGCGATGACAGTAGTTCTGCATCACATCTCATAAAAGTTGAGGTGTATGATGTGAATAAAATAAAAAACATCGCACCGACGGAACATTGGAAACACGCTGATGTGCGAGTTAAATATTACGCGGAAAACGACAGTGATAAGAACTTGCAAAGTATCAAGGACACTATATACAATATCACTAAACAGTTGGCTAGTAAGGACGATTGTGTGAAATATTTTATAGATACCGACAAGTGATAAAAGTGCCAGTGCGTTACAATGTTTTATAACTGTCAAACTATTATTTTAATAACTATACTTAAGTATCTATCTGTTTTATTTTAATTTACATTGTATTGTATTTAAACTTTGTACTCTTTTAAGTTACATACTTAATAGATTAATTTGTTTTTGATGTTAGAACTCTTGTGTTATTGCTAAGTATTAATGTAAATAGTTATAAGTCTTTTTAGTGTCTTTTCATGCTCATGCTTACGATTGTAAAGTTATTGGGAACATTCATAAATTGTTTGGAAAAAAGTGGATAGCTTCAAATATAATCACATGGTTTTGGGTAGTATATGACACCGAAATCACTTTTGAAACTGCGCAAAATAAGACATTCGTCACAATGGATACAAGCTGTGATTTATACAACATGAAACTCGTCGCACTTCTCGAAAACATAGAATCAATGGATCTGATGTCATCGCAATACGACAAAGAACTGTACGAGCTCTGTGATAAAATGGAACAAACACAAGTTGAAACGTGAGTAAAATATTTTCTATTATGTTAAGACTAGTTGCAACATGTTTTGGGAATCCATGAAGAGGGGATACATTTCAAGTATTTATAATGGTTCGGACATCTTGCACGATCATTCAACTTGTTTCTTCCGTTTATATTTTTAACTTTGGAGTGCAACCAAAATGTACCAATCACTTGATATTTCTAGTTTATCTCAGAGTGAGATTGCGAGTTTCGATAAAAAGATAATTTTACATAAATATCATCGTTTCATACGATTTTGGTATATATTAAATGTTTTACCAGAATCAATGTTGGGAGATCCTGATATTTCTCCTTATTATACACCATGTAGTGGACATAAAACCTCAAAACAAACTCATTCCGATGAGGATGATATTGATGGTGTATTATCAATGAAAGCATATTGTTTGCAGTGTAAATAACAAAAAATGTTAGTATCTATTTAAATAATAGAAACATAGTAGCATATTGATTTCGTGAGATGACATTGTTTTAACTGTTTTCTTATCCATCAGATCTATGCAGAATGGAGAAGGCAACAGGAAAAGATTGGCGCCAACTGAATTGTTTGAAGAGGTTCCTTTAAAGAAAAGGAAAAATATTCGTCTTGGAGCTCCTTCGACATCTACATCGTCGCTGGATAACATTTTAAATGTAAGTACAGAACAGCATAATGATAAAATTGAATGTCCTGAGTGTCACATACATGTGTCAAAAAAATATATGACCAGTCACTATAAGAGCAATAAACATAAAAATAATTTAATTAGAAGAGATAACAATCTACCTAATGTTCAATTCATTGATAGTGCTTTCGGTAATAGAATTATTACATATCGAGTGAAATCTAATTTAGTTTCTGATACACAGCTTGAATCACCTGAATTATTTTTACAAAATATTAAAAACATAATTTATACATTACTAGAACGATCTATCTTAGAATATTCTGTTGTAAAAGTTAATTTTATTCTCAATGCGGATTTCACACAAGAAACAAAAAATCTACACAATATTTTTGATTTTCAAATTTCAAACTATCTTGTTTGTCAAGGTGATGACAAAGATATTACTTTCTCATCTATAATTACCGAAATAACAAACAAAATGACAAATTTCCAAAAAAAGGGTAGTGGATGGAGTTTAGATAAAATAAATCACTTGGATATGAATGTTAACAAATTTAACCCATTGCGTGGATCTTCATACATAGACCTACCGTTAGATATAAAACATAAGAAAGCTGTAATCAATGTTCAAAATAACGATCACGAATGTTTTCGTTGGGCAGTTTTGTCAGGATTATTTCCAGCTACTCATAGTTCCAATAGGGTATCATCTTATATAATACACAAAAACAAACTAAAATTTGATAACCTATCGTTTCCTATAAAAATTAATGACATCCATAAATTTGAAAAATTTAATAGTCTCAGTATTAATGTTTTTGGATTACAATATGATTCAATAAGCAAATCAAATAAAGTTGTGGGTCCATTACACTTTACGAAGCACCGTAAAACTACTCACTTAAACTTATTGTATATATCTCAAGGTTCTAAAGGTCATTACTGTTTTATTAAAAACCTCTCGAGATTATTATCTAAACAGTTATCGACTTCTGAACATGCAGTTCATATTTGTGATGGCTGTTTATTAAATTTCACATCATTTGATAATTTAAAACGACACCAAGAAAATGATTGTTTCAATGTGTGCACAAATTTACCATCAGAAAACGATAGAAAAAGAAACTGGTTTAATGAATTAATACCATCAAACCAAATTTCATTTAACAACTATGAACGTAAATTAAGAGTTCCATTCGTTGTGTATGCTGACTTTGAAGCATTTTTAAAACCAATAGAGAATTGTTCTAACAATCCAAATCAATCATCAACTGTTAATATCCAAAAACATGAAACGTATAGTTTTGGGTATTATGTTAAATGTTCTTACGATGATAATCTTTCAGTGTATAGGTCTTATACAGGGCAAGATTGTGCGCAAAAATTTATGCAATTCATTTACGCAGATTTAGAAAATATTTGTAACAAAAATTCTTTTATCAAATCACCATTACCGTTAACTGAAGAAAATAAAATAAATATCAGTCAAAGTGAGTCGTGTTACATTTGTGTTACTAAATTAAACGAGGATAGCACAATATCTTATAATTGGCATACTGGTGCATATGAAGGTGTAGCTCATAGAGTATGCTCTCAAAAATACAAAGCTCCTAATTTTGTGCCAGTGTTTTTACATAATTTAAGTAATTATGACGCTCATTTCATAGTGCATGGTCTTGATTTCGAGAAAGGTGACATTGAACTTATTCCTGAGAATAAGGAAAAATATATTTCTTTTTCTAAAGTTTTACAAATCAATAACAGAGTTATAAAATTACGATTTCTTGATTCTTTTAAATTTATGTCAAGTGGCCTTAACAAATTAGCTCAGAACTTATTACCTGAACAATTTCGTGAACTCAAATTAAAATATCCATGTGAAGAAGATTTTAAACGTTTAATAAGAAAAGGTGTTTATCCATACGAATACATGACGACATTTGATTCTTTAAAAATAACTTCTCTTCCCACTCGCGATCAAATTTATAGTTCTTTAAATGATAGTCACATTACAGAAAGTGAATACCATCATGCTCAAGACGTGTGGAATCATTTTAATTGTAAAAACATGGGTGAATATTCAGACCTGTATTTAAAAACAGATGTATTGTTGTTAGCAGATATATTTGAAAACTTTAGGGATGTGTGTCTTAAAACATACGGCTTAGATCCTGCCCACTATTATACAGCACCTGGTTTAAGTTGGGATGCTATGTTAAATTTTACCAAAATAAATTTGGAACTTTTAACAGATATCGATAAGGTTACGTTTATAGCGAATAATATTCGGGGTGGTATATCACAATGCAGTAATAGACATGCAGTGGCAAATAACATGTTTATGTCGGAATACGATTCAGATAAACCATCTTCATTTTTGATGTACTTAGACGCAAATAACCTTTATGGTTGGGCTATGTCCCAATGTCTCCCGACAGGCAAATTTGAATGGGTCGATATAAATACAGATTTTAATATAGCCGATGATGCCGAACATGGTTTTATGTTAGAAGTAGATTTAGAATATTCAAAAACTTTACATGATTTTCATTCAGATTTTCCATTTTGTCCCGAAAACGTATGTTTAGGAAACAGCAAAGACAGGAAACTGATCCCAAATTTAAAAGATAAAAAAAATTACGTCATTCATTATAGAAACCTCAAACAATGTTTAAAAAATGGCCTCCGATTGACTAAAGTACATAGAATTTTAAAATTTGAACAATCCGCATGGTTGAAAAGTTATATAGACTTGAACACTCATATGCGTTCACTAGCTACTTCAGATTTTGAGAAAGATTTTTTTAAACTTATGAATAATTCTGTTTTTGGTAAAACAATGGAAAATGTAAGAAAACGAGTTAATGTCAAATTAATCAATCATTGGTTAAATCGTGGCAAAACTCAAGGTGCTCAATCTTTGATAGCAAGACCAGAATTCCATAGTTTATCTATATTTTCAGAAAGTTTAGTAGCAATACAATTAAATAAAACTAAAGTTTTATATAATAAACCAATTTACCTCGGTTTTTGTATTTTAGATATATCTAAAACATTACTATACGATTTCCATTACGATTATATGAAAATGAAATATCAAGATAATATTAAATTACTATATACTGATACCGATAGTTTAATATATCAAATATTTACGCAAAATTATTATGCTGACATAAAACTTGATTTAGTCAACTACTTTGATACGTCCGACTATCCACCAAATAATCAATATGGTTTACCATTATTGAATAAAAAACTGTTAGGTTTTTTTAAAGACGAAAATAACGGTAAAATTCTTAAAGAATTTGTAGGTCTTCGCTCTAAAATGTATGCAATGGATGTGCAGAATAAATGTATATGTAAAGCAAAAGGGATTAACAAAAGTGTAACAAAAAAATTTAGTCTTACTGATTATAAATCATGTTTATATGAAAAAAAAAACGCAATACAGTGAAATGATAAGATTTAAATCAATTAAACATGCTATATATACACAAAAAATTAATAAGATATCTTTATCACACAATGACACAAAACGTTATTTAATAGAAAATTCAACTGATACTCTTGCATGGGGTCATTATAAAATAAAGGACATTTGATTTTATCTACGATTTCTGTACAACGAAAATATGTATATTAATGTGTGTTTTAATTGTGGTTTTAAGTAACTTAAAGTTCTGCCGTATTATGTACTATTTTTTTTTTAATTGTTTTACTATGTTTTGTATAATATCATGAAAAATTAGATGTAAATTTGAATGTATGTAGTTAGTTATTTGTTATACCTGATTTAACTTTATTTTATAATCACTTTATTTCTGTAATATTTTTCTAAACAGCTATGAATTGTATGATGTATGTAAATGATCATTTTTCAAATTATTTGTATATGTAATCTTTGTACGTAAAACAAAATCAAATATAATACACTCAATCGTAACTTCTTGTTTTATTCATTCCGAAACCTTTTCGAGTTCACACGTGCATTTAAAAAATGTTTCATTTTTATCATCCTTTTACTGCCATAGTTGCAGGTCCAAGTGGATGTGGAAAGTCTAATTTTGTAACAAACTTTATTAATCATATTAATGAGGTGTGCAACACCAATTTTCATCAAATTACTTGGTGTTTTGATGAAATGCAGCCCTTATATAATTTACCAAATGTAAACTATTATCAGGGTATACCAGATTTGAATATGTTTGATGGAAAGGAAGCTAACCTTATTATTATCGATGATCTCATGAGGGAATCTGATGGTCGCATTGTTGACATATTTACCAAAGGTAGTCATCATAGGAACTTGAGTGTATTTTACATCACTCAAAATTTATTTCATCAAGGTAAAGGACAAAGAGACATTTCTTTGAATTCAAACTACATAATTTATTTTAAAAACCCACGTGATAAAACTCAAATACGTTACTTAGCGCGACAAGTATCGCCAGAAAATAGCAAATTCATAGAAGATGCTTACAGAGATGCTACAAAAGAAGCACATGGCTATTTGATGATAGATCTAAAACAAGACACTTTTGACATGTGTCGAATTAAATCAAAGATATTTCCATCTGATGGTCATTCTACAGTGTACATTCCCACAAAAGAGTTTAAATATGCCAAGAACCAACCAATACCCGTCATTTACAAATGATGGATCGACGCTTAAAGACGCATGAACACTTATTAAATGCTCTTTATAAACTTAAACCAAAACATCAACAAGCTCTTTTAAAAGTCTGTAACGAAAACGAAATTAATTTTATTTGTGAATGTATTCATAACGTTTTACAAGGAAATATAAAACTTGAAGAAAAATCAAAGAGTAAACTAAAAAAGTACAAAAATTTACTACGAAAATTGGTACGTAAGAGTACAAATAAAATAAGAAAGAATATAATAGTTCAAAAAGGTGGTGCATTTCTTCCGATTATATTGGGTTCTATTTTGAGCGGATTGATAAGTGGACTAGTTTAAAAATGGAACACGCCAAAAAAATGCTGTTAGTTGATCCAAGCTTAATAGATAAGTTAAATCAAAAAAGAAATGAAAATCCTACCTCTCGTTTAGATAGTGAAATGGAAAAAATACTCAACAGTAATATGGATGATCGAAAAAAGTGTAAATTATACTTACAAATTTTACAAAGATATCTCCACTTTATGGAAGAAGATCGTCGTCCCATCGAACTCCCTATAATAACTTCAAATGACGACAACAATAAACCCACATCTGAAAGCTGGAAATTTCTTAATATAAATAATGATATCAAGAATAAAGATGTAGTTGCCAGTCAGACACTGAGTGATGAAGAGAAGCAACAAGAAAGTTTTACACTCGAAAAAAAACCTTCCTACTCAACAAAACAAATTTTAAATTTAATACCAAAAACATATGTAAAAAAAGGTGAGTTGTTATTGAATTCGGTGTCACTAAATAAAAACAAAATTTATTGGAATGATGCTGGCACAGTGATTGTAGATAATGAAGTGATTCCTAACAGTAACATTATCGATTTAGTAAGCGATACACTGCGACCATTAAAAAACAACGACCCACCTGGTTGGGAAAAATTTGCTAAAGCGTTAAAGGATTTAAAAGTACCTTTAACATATATTGGCAATCCAAAAAGACGTGAGTACATAGCTCGACTTCAAAACGCCATCGAAGAACAACCGCCACAAAACACAGAGGTATATTTGACGCCAACGAGCGAAGATAAACACGCAAATAAAATTAAGAAAAAGATTGATTGGGAAAAATGGACCCCTTATTAGAATTAGATCAAATTTATTATGATGTATCACACCCAGCTGGATATAGCAATATCGACAAATTATCAAAAGCTATGAAAGGTAAAATGAAAAAGGAAGAAGTTAAAAACTGGTTGCAATCCCAATCTACGTATACACTCCACAAACCAGTACATAGAAAATTCCCTCGGAACAAATACGTTCTCTCTAATCTCAATGAACTTTGGCAAGCTGACTTAAGCGACATGCGGACTTATTCTAAAGATAATAAAGGTTTCAACTACATTCTTTGTGTTATTGATGTTTTTAGTAAATATGCATATGCTAGACCCTTGAAAAAGAAAAATTCAGAAACCATAAAAAAATGTTTCGACAGTATATTTAATGAAGCTAATACTACACCCACTCACATTCAATCTGATAAAGGCACTGAATTTGTATCGAAAGATGTTCAAAGATATTTTAAAACAAAAAACATAAATTACTATACAACAAATAATCCAGACATCAAAGCAAGCATTGTAGAAAGATTTCAAAGAACGCTAAAAATGAAGATGTGGCGCTATTTTACACACAAGAATACACATAAATATATTGATATTTTGCAGAATTTGATACACTCTTACAATCACAGTTTTCATTCTAGTATTAAAATGTGTCCTTCAGATGTTAATTCTAATAATATAATGACAGTTTGGAGTAATTTATATGAAAAATCTGAAAAATCATCAAAAACTATACTACCTATGTTTCATGTCGGTGACCATGTGAGAATAACCAAATATAAACATGTATTCCAAAAAGGTTATGAATCTAATTGGAGCGATGAAATATTTGTGATTTCTTCTATAATAGAACGTACTCCGTGGCCCGTTTATACTATTAAAGATTTAGATGGTGAAGAGATAGTAGGAACCTTTTATGAACGAGAATTACAAAAGGTAATTTATGACCCCACCATTGAACACAAGATTGATAAAATAATTCGCTCTCGTTACTCTGGCAGCAGACAGCAAGTGTTAGTTAAGTGGAAAGGTTATCCAAACAAATTTAATAGTTGGATTTTAGCTTCCAGTTTAAAAAAAATATGATTAAAGATTTTTATTTAACTTTACTTAGCAATAGTTCAATGGAATATTTTCCTGAGAACAAAACATCAATTTTTTCAACAAAATTACCCAAACCCATAATATTGGAAGGAGAATGGTGTGTAGGAATCGTTGAATTCCAATATCCATGCACCATGTTTACTGTTCAAGATCATGAGAATGTTATTTACATAACAAAAATCATGAAAATGCCCAATGAAGACAAACTATCTACAGTTTATTATAAGACTCACATACCTGCCACTAACTATGATAATATTAATCATATTTTATCAGCATTAAATAATATCAGAGAAAAAATCAAATTCCGCTACGACAATATATCCAAATTTGTTTCTGTTTCTGTGTTAGACGAATCAATAAAATCTGTAACATTATCTCCTAAACTAGGCTTACAGTTGGGATTTGAACCAAACAGAAACCTTGTTGAAAAGAATTTAGCTAAATGTCCAGCTAATTTACATTTAGGGTTGCCTTCTCAACTATTCGTTTACTGTGATATAGTTGAACCTCAAATTGTAGGTGATGTAATGACACCTCTTCTAAGAGTAATACCATTAGATCCTTCAAAATACATCTATGGTGCCAATAAAATGCATGTATTTTCACCTCCACATTACTTATCGGTAATGCGAAGAGAATTCGATACCATCGAAATAGATATAAGGTCAAGCACCGGACAAAAGATACCATTTCAGTTTGGAACGGTGTGTGTTAAACTACATTTTAAAAAATTATAATGCATTTTGAACGCTCCAACATGATATGTCCCTATCAACGCTATTATTCTCATCAGGCTGGTTCAGGTATAGGGGTGGTATACAAAGGGGCGCCTTATCAAAAAGGACATGGAATTGGTAGTTTTCTTGGGGGATTGTTTCGGTCAGTTTTACCATTACTATCTAGTGGTGTTCGAGCTGTTGGTAAAGAGGCATTGAGTGCTGGTGTTGGCCTATTGACAGATATGGTTAGTGCGCGACCAATGGAAGATTCAATAAAAGCACGTCTTAAAGAAGTTGGTTCCAACTTGAAACGCAAGGCCGATGAAAAAATAGATAAAATCAATATGTCTGGATCTGGATATATAACAAAACGAAAACGTCTACCCGGAGTCAGTCCGTCGTTGACCGCGAAAGTGAAAGCTCTAAAAAAATCAAAAATTACTCCAAAACAAATCAAAGATATATTTTCTAACAATTAATCACAATGTCTTTTTTACACAGTCATTCCTGTGAATGTATTAAGTCCGAATTGGATTTGTTTGCATTGCCATCAACTCAAACTAGCATTGAAAGTGGAATTTGGATCCATTATAAACCAATTTCGTCTCTTGCCGATGATGGTCCTATAGAATTTCAAATTCCTGGAGCAGGAGATGACTACATAGATTTATCTCATACGTTACTTCACTTGAAAGCGAAAATAGTAAATCAAGATAACACCAAACTAACCGCATCTACAGTCGTTGCTCCGGTGAATAATTGGTTGCACACACTTTTCAGCCAACTTGATGTCTACTTAAATCAAAAACTTGTATCACCACCCAATAACACATATGCTTATCGTGCGTATATAGAAAACTTATTGAACTATGCTCCTGCAGCAAAAAAGTCTCACCTCACCTGTGGTTTATGGTATGAAGATACAGCTGGAAAAATGGATTCCGCCGATGATACTAATAAAGGATTTACTAAGAGGCAAGAATTAGCCAGTGAAAGTAAAGAAATGGAAATGATTGGTCACTTACATGGTGATTTATTTAATCAAGAAAAATTTTTAATCAATGGTGTTGATATATGTGTTAAGTTAGTTCGTTCTAGGGAAAATTTCAATCTCATGGCCTCTACAGGTGACCTTAAATTAAAGGTATCTATTACGGATGCATCTTTGATTATTCGTAGAGCACGAATCAATCCCAGTGTTTTACTTGCTCATCAAAAGGTCTTAGCTTCTACCACAGCTAAATACCCCATTACTCGAGCTGAAGTTAAAGTTTTAACAATACCATCAGGTGTTCAAGGAAAAACTCTAGATAACATTTTCTTAGGGCAATTACCTAAAAGGTGTATAGTGGGATTTGTAAATAACGCTGCTTTCAATGGAAACCTCACCAAGAACCCATTTAACTTTCAAAATTATGACATTAATACATTTAGTTTATATATAGACGGCCAACAAATACCATCAAAGGCTTTACAACCCTCATTTGAGAACAAAATTTTTACTTCAGTATATCATACATTGTTTTCGGGAACAGGTATACACTTTCTCAATGAAGGTAATGGGATATCCCGAGAACAATACGCTGAAGGGTATTGTATGTTAGCGTTTGATTTGACACCTGATTTATCAGCAAACTCTGCAAGTCATTGGAATCTTGTAAAGCATGGTAGTGTGAGATTAGAAGTGCGTTTTGAAACAGCTTTATCACAAACTATTAATTGCGTTGTTTATGCGGAGTTTGATAATGTTATTGAAATAGATAAAAACCGCAATATTTCAGTAGATTATAGTAGTTAAGAACACAAAATTAACTATTTAAGATTAGATTAAGCGTGAATAATTTTAATAGAGATCTGTTTGTTAGATTTAAGTTACCAATAAAATGAATTTACAAAACTTTAAGTTCTTTGTATACTATAATCCTTGCAACCCCACACCAAGAGTCAACTTGCCTGATAAGTGCCATAATAGTGTCTTGTTAACCTTATATATGACATTACCATTTTATCATTCGACCTGATAAGATTCTGCAGCAATACGGTGAATAAAAATGAATACAATAGAAATACAGAACTACTTAAAGAAAATTGATCCATGTATTGAATATAATGTATATGCAGCCAATCGTCTGCCAATATATGTGGTAACTCCTACATACGTAGTTAGCAACTTAGACCCCGATAACAAACCAGGTTCTCACTGGGTCGCCATACACATAGATAAGAATGGTATTGGACAGTACTTTGATTCATACGGTCGACCACCTCAAGGATACCACCGAATGTTTTTAGCGAGAAATTCTAGAATGTGGAATTACAATACAAGTCGAATTCAAAATGACTTTACTATAGTTTGTGGAGAGTACTGTTTAATGTATCTTTATTATAAATACTATGGTAAGAGTCTCAAAGATTTTCAAGTATTATTTAGTGATAATACAATATGCAATGATGTGTTTTTAAATGGTTTATTTAAATCATGTTTTGAGGTGAATAAATGAAATATGAAAATGAATGAATGATGTTTCTTTATTGAAGATTAATAACCCCATACAATAGTTATAATTCTTCCAAACAATTTATGAATGTTCCCAATAACTTTACAATCGTAAGCATGAGCATGAAAAGACACTAAAAAGACTTATAACTATTTACATTAATACTTAGCAATAACACAAGAGTTCTAACATCAAAAACAAATTAATCTATTAAGTATGTAACTTAAAAGAGTACAAAGTTTAAATACAATACAATGTAAATTAAAATAAAACAGATAGATACTTAAGTATAGTTATTAAAATAATAGTTTGACAGTTATAAAACATTGTAACGCACTGGCACTTTTATCACTTGTCGGTATCTATAAAATATTTCACACAATCGTCCTTACTAGCCAACTGTTTAGTGATATTGTATATAGTGTCCTTGATACTTTGCAAGTTCTTATCACTGTCGTTTTCCGCGTAATATTTAACTCGCACATCAGCGTGTTTCCAATGTTCCGTCGGTGCGATGTTTTTTATTTTATTCACATCATACACCTCAACTTTTATGAGATGTGATGCAGAACTACTGTCATCGCTGTTTGATCGGATGTATGAAATACCACCGCTCGTCGATCGACCAACACTGGATGACTTTTTTGTAGTTGTCTTCTTTTTTTTGGGTTTTTCAAAGAACTCATCAATGTTGTTGCTTTCCACCGATCTTTTATTGGCTGCTATCGCTTTTTTTACTTTAAAGGCGAGTGTACCTTCTTCATCACTAGGTTCGTCGATTTCTTCAGCATAATAATAATTTTTGAAAGTATTTTCAGAAAACTGTAACAAAATAAAATAAAACTGTTTTAACTATCGGTTAAGTAAGTACTGTATGATAAATACTTATAGGTATGCGAAGTATACATGTACACATTAGTAATAATGATAAATTAATAAGACATCAAAGATAGCTAAAATGTATTAACCTGGTGGACAACACATGGCATAAACAATTAATGAAACATCTGGTTACAACACTTTTAGATCAAAGTATATAAAGGTACTTACATTCATTTTTATAACACTTTCACTATTTAACTATTTCACAATTTTACTATCACTTCACTGTTACACACAACTGGAGATCACACTTCGAGCAGAGCACAGAGTGGAATACGATACCATGTGATTTTGAGTCGGTCTTTTATATGGAGAGGGAGTATTGTTTCCTTGCAGACAAGATCCAACATGTTTCGACTTTCACCTTAAATGTTCCGTTGAATACGTAATATCAGGTAATGTGAATAATGGGAACCGTAATTATTATGACAATGAGAAGACCCAAAGGTTTTTACCTAGAATTTGAGAAAGGTATGGTGTATTGTAACGATTGCTTTATCTATAATAAACAATGCCCGTAATGCGTAAAGGGCGACTATTAAGTAATTTTAAACGGCTTTTAAGTAGAAACACGAGTTAATAGAAATACGAGACAAAGACCGTTGCATCCTTCAAATAAAAAAGGGTCGCCGATAGAAAGTAGAAAGTCAATAACACAACGAAACAGGGAAAATGTTGCTTTATCTATCATAAACAATGCTCGTAATGCGTAAAGGGTAACTATTAAGTAATTTTAAACGGCTTTTGCGTAGAAACACGAGTTAATAGAAATACGCGACAAAGACCTTTGCATCCTTCAAATAAAAAAAGGATCGCCGATAGAAAGTAGAAAGTTAAAAGCACAACGAACAGGGAAAATTTACAAGCTTAAGGGAACCGTAGACCATGAACAAATTCGTGGTTCATACCTACCTCGCGGGTGATATGAAATGGATTCCGCGGACGATATAAATTTTATTCGCGGGTGTTATCAAAATAATCCGCGGTCGATATCAAATTAATCCGCGGTAGGTATCAAGTTAATCCGCGGTAGGTATCAAGTTAATCCGCGGTAGGTATCAAATTAATTCGCGGTAGGTATTAAAGTAATCCGCGGATTAATTCGCGGGCGCCGCGGGCCGAATCTGGAGCAATCGAAAACGCCGCCGAACAGCCGCCGGAGCGCCGCGGACCGGCCGTGGAACCTGCTCCAGTATCGGTGAATCCCTTACTACTTGGTTGTTCAGGGGAACAACTGGAACATTATAATATGGGAAAGATTTTGGATACATGTATGCCTTGAAATAATTTGAATTTTATTTCTACATTCAACGGCCAGTTCAGTTCGTATAGGCCCTACGAACTACAATAGAAATGATGCGGTCCCGCAACACTCATACACATCATTATTTTGTATAGTCTGCGTTTGTTTCAGCAAGGGTTTTGAACTAGTACCTAAACTTTTTGTTAACAGTCAGCCCATCGCCCACTCCAGACAAGGAGACGAGCAACTAATTTTCTAGAGTAGATTTTCCGAAATGCACGCTAGATAATTAAACAGAACGATGTTGGAATTACAGGGCTACGTGGCTTCCATCTAGATTCTAGCTAAAAATGTGTGCAACATCCGCTTTCTGCGCCTTCTATAATTATTTAGTCTCTGACAAGCGTGCGATGCGCAAAATTTTCTTCAAATTGCCCATAAAAATGGGCGTCAATTGTGTCATTAAATCTATCCCCATTGGTCTTAGGCCGCGCCCGCTGTGCCAGATCTCCCAACTTGCGCCGCTTCTATAAAGTTGCTACAAAAACTAGATTTTGTCACGCAAGTGATTATTAAGCCTTTCGAGCGGATGTGATGGTGCTACTTACTTTTTATTGGAATGCTATTTCTCGTTTTGCTTTCCAACAAATAATTGAAGTTGTATCTTGTTTTATAGAGCCGTTTCTGTGCATTCTGTTTCGGCTATCCCGCCGTATTACGCACCAAGCTTTGAATGTATATTATTATGAGTCTGGGATCGCAGGAACAAAGTTATAGGTAACTCTTACTTTCTAAGGATGTAGTATGTTAGTCTGTGACTGTCAGGCAACTGGACGCATGCCAAATTAGTAACGAGTGGTTGATTGGCTGCAGAGAATAATATTTATTTGCAAACGTAAATAATTATTACATAATAAGATAAAAAATACTGTTCTTGTTAGTTGATGTTTATATTATAGAGGTAATAATGACAGAGAAGGTTCACGCCGTTGGTCATTATGTTAAGATAAGTTATGACATCAAAAAATGAATTACCGATACAAAAGATAATGGTATAATTCGCATACATTTCTATTATTTGATTAATAATAATTAATAACATGTGCAAATTATAATACCAGTAACTGCACAGACTTCAATCTGGAACTCAACAGTGAATTCACAGCGCACGCTGCCACTTGATAGAATTAAAATATATAGAAAAAATGGTGGTGCCTACGCACAGATACTGAGCAAACCAATTAGCCTGTTACTCGCTGTGGGAAAGACGTAGCCATGACTAGACACAAGGCTACTTCTTTTTAATGGCTTCACTAATTTCTTATTAAATAACAGGAAAAGATTATTATTAATAAAGTTTATTTTTACAACGTAGGTACATTACCACACAACATTGAACTGTGGCACCGAACAATGTGATGCAGCAGAGATGCCAGAAGTGACTGGTCATTGCGTATTAGCAAATGATTAACGACGTGTTTGACCTTAGTTTGATGATTGGAGGAAGTTATTGAGAAAAGATTTAAAAGTTTTATCATTGAAATAAAATATATCTAACTCATTAGACATAGATTCGATGAGTATTATACCGTGCTGGAAATGTTTAATGTCGTAACATTAAACTGTTTTTTTATCTCCATTGATCTGTGTACTTCATATTTTGATACCTCTAAAAATGAATGGTCACGACGTTAAATTGTTTGGTAGTAAGTGACAAAGCTAGGAAACTTGAGTAGTGTAGTTCAAGTTTTGTATTAAAACTTCATAACTTTACTGTACATAACTACTTTTTTAAAAATATCTGTCTTGAAAGCATCTTAATAGAAAAAGAGTGTGATAAAAACATGCATCATTAGATATTATAAGTATAGGTGGAAAAGTCACGCCCAAGAAAATATTGTATACAGTACTTAGAGCTTTTATCCCGGGAGTCTCGGTCTCGAAAGGGAGATGTCCGGTTTTTGTATAGGTGATGGGCCTCAAAATCTAACCAGGTTCAAACTTTAAGGATATTAGAGGGGCAAAATATGGACCTTGAATCCATAAAAAGAAATAAGACCCCTCCATTTATAACTAACTTTTTTAATAACATTAATTTTAAGTGTAGATTTAAGCAAATTAAAATTACATAAATCTCAAAATCGGAGGTCTTTAAAATTAAACGTTTTCTTGTAAAAGGATAGTTTTTAGGAGGTCTATCCAAATATATATATACTGTCTTGGTTAGATTTTTAGGCCCATTTTTGGACATGTCCTTTCGAGAGTCTCGGCAATTTTTTTGTATTTTCGAGACTCGAGACTGTTTCCTCCAGTCTCGGGAAAAACGAGACTTTCGAAACTTAAGTCCAATCATTATTATTATTGAAAAATTCACTAAACCATCAGGATTTTTTTAATCCGGTTAAGTGGCGACACAGGATAATTAAATTTTAGTTAATCTGTCGGAAATCGCAACCTCACCTTGTTGAAATATACACGGGTTTTTATAAATAAGTACATCATTATTATGACAAATTGGGAAAAGATCTCTTTTTGAAAATGGTAGCGATATGGGAAAATACATAAACCATTGCTAGAACCATGCTAATTGTTGTTCGGATCCATTAAATGAGAAACATTATTTAAATTCCTAAATTGACGAGGCCTGACTGCCTCGGTGGCGTAGTTGTATTACGGTATGACTGCAATGCTGAGGTCTTGGGTTCGATTCCCGGGTCAGGCAGTGGTATTGGGTTTTTTAAATTCAGTGTCAGCCCGGAGTCTGGAATTTGTGCCCGATATGGCGATAGGCTCGCCCCCTATCACATCATGGGACGGAATAACGGCGAAAAGTGGGTGCACTAGTTGCGCCTCTGCCTACCCCTTCGGGGATAAAAGACGTGAGTGTATATGTATATGTATATGTATTTAAATTCCATCAAAAATTAACTCTACCACCAGTTAGGAAAGCAGTTTCCAGTAGAATAAAACGGGAAATGAACTCTCGTGTTGCCCTTTTTAAATTCAGTTCAAACGTATAAAGTAGGTACGTACCTACCTTTTTTTTTTTTTATTGCCTAGTAGTAGGCAAACGAGCGAGCGGTCAGCCTGATGGTAAGCAGCATCCGCCGCCCATGGACTAAAGCAATGCCAGAGGCACAGCCAAGCCGTTGCCTACCGGGAGGTGAGCACTCTTTTTAAACCTCGTTTAAAGAGGACAAGTCATAGCGCTCGGGAAACACCGATGCAGGGAGTTCATTCCAAAGTTTGCACGTGCGCGGCAGGAAAGACCGTTGAAAACGCACCGTGCTACTAAGGATGGATTCAACGTAGTATGGATGAACTCCACTACGATGGCGAGTGGTGCGATGGTAAAAAGGCGACCTACAAAGGATTTAATACAAATAAAATTTACAATTACTTTTTATATTTTTATTTTGTCTAGAGCAGTTCATTAATTGTTTACTTGCAAAATACAACATTTTCATTTCTTATATGAGTGCACAACCGTCACAGGAATCATGAAATAATTTGATGATCTAAAATGTTACCAAATTCCCTCTTTATTTGGTGGTGCGTTGGTGTTGGTAGGTATAGCGGAAGGCCTGCATAGCAAGAGAGGTCAGCTAAGTAGGTGGTGGTAAGTAATCACGAGGACACGATATTGCCAAAAAAGTTGTCGGTGCGGAGGCCTTCTTAATCGGTAGAAAAATGAATAAAATGAAATTTTAAAATTCAAATTTTAACCAAGTCCGCCTATATTCTCCTAATTTGTTGTATTCTTTGTCAATCAGTAATTCTCCAGCGTCCTTGGTCTTTACGCGCATTCCTTTGCCTCATGCGGCGCGAGTTTCATCATAAGACTTAATTATTTTAATAGACTCGTAAATTAATCTCATGCCGCGTCCACTAATTTTGCATATATTAGCATTATAAGTGGCACTCCGTCTGATCTTCATTCATTTTTTCATTCGGAACCGACGACGCATGTCTTTGTGCATTCGCTGACCTTGTGCAAATATGAAAACATAAGTTATCACTTTTTGATTCGCCTTCGGTATTTATTAATTGTGACGAATCTTATGGAACAAAATAATTATTTATGACTTGTATTTTTATAGGTGAAGGTAAGCAAAAAATTTAGTCATGTCAGTTGACTGGGCAGAGAGTACCTAGGTACTAGGGTTTCCGGAACCGATACAAATTTTAAGAACCGGGATTTCCGGTACTTTTCACTCATATGATATATTTATTAATTTTCATGTCATCAGTTTTGTGTTCGCGTCACATTATTACATGTATCTTGTTCATGAAGTCTACGTTTAAATATCAGTTATGGCGTCGCAGTTGAGCATATATTATCAGAACGTGCGTGGGCTCCGTACAAAAACGAATACATTTTATGCAAATATGTTATTGTCAAACTTTGATGTCGTCTGCCTTTCTGAGACTTGGTTGTTACCGGGTATATTCGATGCTGAATTATTTGATGGTAGCTACAATGTATACAGATGCGATCGTGATTATTCATCCAGACTAGATAAATTGGGAGGTGGAGTTCTAATAGCCACCAGAAAGGGACTAATTGTAACAGATGTTTGTGTGTTGTCTTCTAGTAATACTAACTCGGCGGACATAATCTCCCTGTGTATTCTTATAAGGAAAAACCGCAAGGTTCTAAAGGTAAGATTGTTTTGCTGCTATTTTCCACAGTGTAATCTGCAGCATGATGATGAAGTTGATTTCTATGACGAAGTCTCTCGGTCGGTCACTGAGAATCCTAACGATTACTTTTTACTGACTGGTGATTTCAATATAAGCGCTGCACAGTGGTTTAGATCAGATCATGATAATGTAATCTCTCTTAATGAAGCTGCTCATGATTTGCTCACAAATTCTTTATCTAATTTTATGTGTTTTAATGATTTTAAGCAATTTAATTTTATTATGAATAAAAATAACAGATTATTAGATCTTGTTATAAGTAATGTTAATTGTCAGGTTAAAAAATCCGAGTTGCCACTGGTCCCCGAGGATGACCATCATCCTGCACTAAATATATCTGCCTCGAATCTTAGCCCAAATTATCTTCGCCCCCCGGCTAGAATATCCCTGAATTTCGCAAGAGCCGACTATGACTTGATTAATGAAGTCCTTGGTCATATTGATTGGAATACATGTATCATAGGTCACAACGTCGATCATAGTGTAAATAAGTTTGGTGACATTTTAGATAAAGTCATAAGTGATCATGTACCGCTGAGAAGGATTTCTGGGGATCGCAAATATCCGATTTGGTATACTCAAGCTTTAAAAAAAATTATCAAGGAAAAGCTAAAATTTCATAAAAAATGGAAGTTGTATGGTCGTCATAATGATTATTCTAGTTTTGCTTTATTAAGAGAGAGACAAAAAAGAGTTGAAAGGGAATGTTATGATCGCTATGTAGAAAACACCGAAAAGCAAATATTAAAAAATAGTAAGAGTTTTTGGACTTACGTCCATGCGAAAAGGGCCTCTAATACTCTTCCTGATTGCATGTTTTTGGATGATGTTACCTCTTCTGATGGAAGAGTAATAAGCGACCTTTTTAATCATTATTTTAAATCAGCATTTGAGGAGAATAATACTGTGCCTTCACATAATGTTGCTAAAACTGCAGACTATAGTAATGCGTTAAACCTTGGTACTGTGCACATTCCAGAAGATACTGTAGCTAAATATTTAAAATCATTAGATATTAAGAAGGGTGCTGGCACAGATGGGATCCCACCCTTGTTCCTTAAAAAATGCTATAAAAGTTTGTCGGTGCCTCTACATAAATTATTTAATTTATCTTTACAATTGGGAGTTATGCCAGTTACGTGGAAGCGTTCATATATTGTACCTGTTTTTAAGAGTGGCAATAAGCATGACGTTAAAATGTATCGTCCCATATCCAAACTTAGTATTATCCCTAAACTCTTTGAAAAAATTATTTGTGATATAATTTCCCCTATCATTAAGCCGATAATCGTGCCTCAGCAGCATGGATTTGTTAGTAAGAAATCAACCGAGTCGAACTTGTGCGAATTTGTGGATTTTGTTTCAACGGCGATGGACAATGGCTTTCAGGTAGATGTCGTGTATACTGATTACTCAAAAGCGTTTGACAAAATTTCTCACAGCATTTTATTACGAAAGCTTGAGAAAATTGGTATACATGGCGATTTGCTTCGATGGATTGAGTCATATTTGAGGGAGCGAAGTCAGGCTGTTACCGTTAAAGGGTTCTGCTCCTCCTTTATGCCGGTAACATCTGGGGTTCCTCAGGGATCGCATCTTGGACCACTCCTATTTAATATATTTATAAATGATGTTCTTAAAAGTTTTAATTCTTCTAATGTTATTCTTTATGCTGATGATAAAAAGATTTATAAAATAATTAAAAATTTTGATGACTGTCGCGATTTACAATTTGACCTTGATAGATTTTGTGATTATTGCAAGGGAAACCTTTTATTTCTAAATGTAAAAAAATGTAATATCATTACTTTCACTAGAAAAAGAAAAGCTATTGAATATAAATATAATCTAAACGGTGAGGAGATTGTAAGAGTTTCCGAGGTGCGAGACCTGGGGGTTCTCCTTGATAGTAAACTCATTTTTGATTCTCACATTAATCATATGACTCGGAAAGCTTATCGTATGTTAGGATTTGTACTAAGAATTGGTAGAGAATTCCAAAAAATAACAACCTTAACGCTATTGTATAAATCTCTTGTGCGGCCGTTACTTGAATATGCATCAGTGGTTTGGAATCCTCGATATGACACATATATAAGGAAAGTGGAGCGTATCCAAGAAAAATTTATCAAGCATCTCCAATGGCGTAATCGTCATGACACTCAGTTGGAACATGGGTTATTAAGTTTAAAGTCCAGGCGCTCAGAGCGCGACCTTATGTTCTTATATAAAATCATTAGGAATCAAGTTGACTCCCCTTACCTACTTGGTAAGATATGTTTCGGTTGTCCCCGTCTAAGTGCACGTAAGAAGTTTTTGTTTCATATCGGTACAGCGAAGACAAACTATGGCATGAACATATTTATTAAAAGAGCTTGTCGATTATACAATAATATCACATCTGTGGATACTGACTGCATCGACATCTTTCACCTTTCTCTATCCCAGTACAAAAAAAATATTATAAGTAAATGTAATTGTATATTATTATGAGCAATTTTAAGAATTTTAGTTAATGATTTCTGGGTGTAGGTGCGTACTTATAGCGCGCCGCGCCACCTTTGTGTTTTTTTTTTTTTGTTTACATGATATTGTAATCTGTGGAAACTGTTGTGGATAATGTGTTGTTTAATTGTTTTTAATTTATAAGAGTTATGTTTTTTCTGTAGTTTTCCAAATAAAGTAAAATAAAATAAAAAATAGAACTGGGACTTCCCGGGATTTTCGGTTCTTTTGGTTTTCTAATGTGTACAAGCCAGTTTTAGTTTACTTTTGCTTCAGAAATCATTTTATTGTATTGTATGGATGACAGTAGTATTAACTGTCAATGTGTGTCTATGTTACCATTGTTAAGTGATGTCCATTTGCTCATAAACCCAAAATATACCAAAATACTGTGCCGGCCATAATAGAATTTAATAGAGATATGGAAAGGGTGAATGTGTTTTGGTTTCCAGAAATCTCATAAAAGTAGAAAAAAATGTAATGTTTTACTAAGATTATAAATTCAAAAGTTTAGGTCGTTTTGGGGGTTTAGATGTTTGTTGGAAGTTAACTCCGGAACCGATGAAAAGATTGGGATAAAATTTATCACATAATATTAATCCAGTAAGTTATATTAATCCAGGACATGTTCTGTTGTGGTGCCAAATTATATCCCAATACGTTCAGCGTCGTTCAATAAAGTGTCGATGGGGGCAGAGATATTGAGGGAAATTAAGAGGTTCTACGAGGAGTTTTACACTTTAGTTACCAAACTCGCCAACAGCTCGCCCAGAGACCCGCTAGCCAAGTTGGTTCGATACTATCTACGTGTAGACATTCCAAACATTATCCTCTGCGAGATTAGAATAGCACTTGGACAAATCAAAAACATAGTGGCCGGCGCGAACGGGATCACTACAGAACTTCTAAAAGCGGATGGTGCCCCGATATTCAAAACATGTGACATAACTATTCCACACATAAAGGCATGAGACAGGAACATGTTATATCTCCGAAACTATTCACTCGCCGTTAAAAGATACCTTCAAACTCTTGGATTGAGCCTACTCAATCAACTCGGCATCACCATCAGTGGTAAACATTTTACCTTTGATATGACGGCATCATTATTGTCTTGACAGAATCGCTGGAGGGCCTTAGCACTGTGCTCAAAGACCTCAAGCCTACACCGAGTTGCCTAACCATTTAAATAAAAATGAACAAGACTAAAATCTTGTCAAAAATGTTGTACCTATGCCAATTACTATTGGAAACTCAACTTTCAATGTTGTCAAATCAGAAATGAGGAGCTCCGTAGAAGAACGAATGTCGCCGACATAGCTCAGTAGATTAGCAAGCTAAAGTGGTAGTGCGTATGGCACATAGCATGTAGAACCATTTACCAGCAAGCGCAGCGTTGGATGTCCCCTCATATGGTGAACAGCGGCCCTGGTAAAACTAGTAGGAACTCTTTGGAACCTGTTATCTCCTGTTAGGAGCGGCCTGCATGTTTCTAGCAGGTTAATCTCGAAATCTTTATGTGATGCCTATGTTCTGCAGGGGACAGTGAAATAAAGTATAATAGTGACATTAAACCGCACTATAAGCATTTTTTTGAAGTGAAAACTTCTTTAGCGGCGTTGAGCACTTTTCTTGGGATGGGTATAAAATTTTAAACTCGCGTCAGGACACGTGACATCGAAAATTCGTAAGACGGAGGTTGTCATTTTTGTGTACAATAGCGCAATAAATAAATATTGTATTTAACCACATAAATGCTAGTACTTTTATACTGATAAATAAATGTTAAAAAATGCACAACGTTAATGTTCAAGTTTTCACTTCTGCCAGCACTCCCGGAGTGCAACCCGTTTATGGCAATATCGAGTACCGAAAGTACCGCAAGAACCGGGAATCAAATTTTAAAATCCCGGTATTTTTGACCATCAGAATTACGGGATTTCCCGGTTCTGAACCCTACTAGGTACATTCTACGTTATCGCGTAGCCCAAACCAATAATCCACTGGTACTAGAAATACAATGGGCTGTAATTTACTTACCACAAATAAAAAATTGTCTATTTATTAATTCAAGCCAATCATAAAAAAGAGACATGATTACAATAAAGCACCTCTTTGCCGTCACTCTGGAGCGCGGCTTCGGCAGAACTGTAGATTACTCTGATACTTTCGACTGAAATATGTTCTTAATAAGTTATGAGTTAACTGGACAGCGCATTCATGCGGCTGATGGACTGTGATGTCCTTTCGGCTACGATCCATGTATATAAACAAAGTGCAAAATTCGGTTCATGTAGACATCAGGTTTTTCTGAAAATAATTTTAAAAATGTATCAATTTTGGGAAAGCGGCCAACTAAATTACGAATAATTCCTAACTGATCTCTCATGACTTAGAGTTAGACCGACTCACGAGTATCATTCTATTACATCAGAATAATTTGTCCAAAATGCGGAACAAAATAAATGTAAGTATTAAATAACTTAATTAAGTTACATGCACACATATATGGACAGAATTCCGTTCTATAATTTACATGATTGGTATTAACTTGAAACAAAATATACTTGCGGATCCCCCACATAACACATACGTCTCTGAGCGGGATAGGACCCGTCGTCTCTCGAGACTGTTATTTACTGTAACCCGTACATTTAATAATTAAACTTAAGTTTTGAAGTTTTAACAAGCCGCGTCAACAACACCTTGTAAAACCTATCCAACACTCAATAAAAGTGATTAGTTAAAAACATTTTGTTCCGCCACTATTAATAGGTAGGTATAGTGTGTCATCGAGCGTGTCGGCCGTGTCGGCCGCGCGCGAGTAATGGTGTCGCCTGATGTCGCCCGCGCCGCGCCGACCGAGCTACCGCCACTGTACACAGCTATATTTAATGTTACCGTGCTACCGCGGTGATCTGTTCCGTGTTCAAACGGATTATTCGTCATAAACGTCTTCATTCATTACCAATAATATACTCATCGTTAATCCTTCGAGCTGTTTCTGCAGCACTGGTGCCACAGTGGAACTCATACTCGTAAATATAGCGATATTTCATGTTTTCCATTGTGCGATATGAAAGACGCCAAAAAAACGAATAAGGAAAAAACAAATAAATTACTGTTTTTGAAACTCAAATGTACCAGTTAAATAAATGTATAAGTTTTAATTTGGAATTCTTAACCAAATGGAAGATATTTCAGATCAAAGTGGCTAGTACGACAAAACGCCAATTTCATATTATGTAAGGACCTAATATAATAAATAACATAAGATCACAGAAATACGTGATATTGATTTGTATGCCATATTCAGCTCACAGCTGTTTAAATCGTATAAATGTTAATTTTGTTATTCTCATGAATAATTTAGGCTTTTAATGATTTATATACAATTAAAAAATCTATCAAATTTCCCGTTCTATACAAATTCAGCTAGTTTAACATAATTGCACAGTGGTAAAAAAACGTTGCAATATATTTATGAGTTATATTGTATTTTCACAGAGCATTTATCATTCTGTCCGATTTCAAAACATAATATCTTGTAAACTGCACATTTACTTGGACATGTATAGGTACAACATTTAGATTATCCATAAAGGTCGCTGATCGTCGTTTTTTCTACATTTAGCATCAAGGACTCTATTGCCAAATTTATTTAACTGACCCATCTATCGTCAAATATAAAATATATCTGTGCTGTAAATTATTTATTATTTAGAATTTCAAATAAAAGCAAAAATATGTATTAAAGCATGACGATACCTACTGTACTCCTTTAGGACCGAATAGAGAGCGCTAGATCCAACCTCTTGACCTGCCCCAACGGAGTCTTCCTTGATTTGGCCCCAGCTCTGCGAACGCGATCAACAATTGTCAATTAATTTAAAAAACAGCGTAATATTACAGAGATAAACATCAATGATTATGCGTAATGCCTGTATTGCAATTAATGTTATTATATACTGACCTTGTAGGTCGATTTCTATCATATAGGGTTACCAACTTAGCCCAGGCTTTTTTTTTTCACGGGGTAAAAACGCTTTATCGCTACCACCACTGGGGGGTGAGTGGAAAGGTTATGTTGGTTTCACACGGTCTTACGGCCCAATGTCGACACTCGGGAGTATGGCATCATCCGAACGAGCATTGGACCGAGTCCCTAATACTATGTACACCCTACACCGGCATACCAACCAAAACCCGCGGTGGCCTTCTTCGGCGCATACGAGACGGCCCCGGGGTATCTTGTTAACTTAGCCCAGGCTTGTGATACTTACTTTATACAATACAGATTTTGTTTTCGCATGTTATCACTGCAGTTAATTGTATGTCCTACTCCTGCGGAAGATCTGCCTCAAGTTTTTGGCATGACAGTCACCCTGCACGGGTCGCCAGGCTCTTGTCCGTTGGCCACTTCACAATTACCCATAATTGCTTCACACTTTCCACACGCTCTGTTCCATCTGAATTCTACTATTTGATTATTGCTAATCTAACATAGAAATGAGTATAGAATGCTATGTGTATTTACCGACAACTTCGATACAAAAAACTGACGTGACGGTGTTCGAATCTGCTTTTATTGAAAGCAAGTACAATACTCAGTATCAGCCCGGAGTCTGGCCCCCTATCACATCATGGGACGGAAAACGCACGGCGAAAAGTGGGTGCACTAGTAGCACCTCCGCCTACCCCTTCGGGGATAACGGGCGTGAGTGTGTGTGTGTGTTTGTGTAGGTACAAATTGCTATACACCCAGCATTGGGATAATCATATTAATACGTTAGTAAAAAGTTCAGAATACTCACGAGGTGATTGGCAATAGATACAATCGTTTGGTTTTCTGCACTTACTGGTGATAATGGCGGTATCCAAAAAGAGCCAACCGGATGGTGTTACTACAGCAAGGAACAAAGAATCGCATTAATGACATGCAAATGATACAATGAGTGCAGCTTCCGCACATTGAAAGTGATAAAATAAGAAAAGTGGAGCTATTAGCCAATTACTCGAGTACAATGGGCGCACCGAGTAGGCACTTAGACGAAGACTGAGATGTACTCCTTCGAAAGGAATCCGATGCTTAGACTTAGTCTTAAGGCTATGGACTTGTTATATCAATTCCTATTGACGGGACGGAGTTTGTTTGGATTCTGACAGTGATGACTACCGTACGACAGCCACTCACGCCAGCTTTCCGAGACAATGTTACTGCAGTAGAGCAGACCCAGTCATATTATTGATAAACACTTATTTAAACTTAATTCACAATTTATGATAACTTTCCATCGTAGATGAATGGTAGTTACTTTGCGCGCGGAAAATTTTCAAAACAGTCGCATTGAAATATTTAAAGCGAAGAGACAATTAAAAACTCCTCTATGTAAATAATAACTGTCGGCAATTAAATGGTTGCTTCTTTAATTATTTAATCATGCAAATTGGCGGTGAGTTATACTGTGGAGTCTAGCCGACTCGCGCGAGTCCACTCGCGGACATAGTGTCGACTATTGTTTCCTCTAAGTCAGTGTTAGTACTTAGTATTTAGCTTAATTACACAACATATACTTATAATATTTCGTAGATTATCTGTTGTTCGTGTATGTAATAATATATGACATAATTATTACGTACTACTATTGGTTTATAAAAGCGCGAAAAAATTGTCAAGTTCTTAGCTTCTACAGCCAAGTTATAATAAGATGAAATAACAAACGCTACTACTTAAAATACGTACATTTATACTCACTATGATATTAGTAGCAAAGTAATTTTAATGTTTGTAATATTTTATATATGAGAAATTATTGTCTGATATAAAAAATTAAACAGTAACAGCAATTAGATTGTTTCTCGAAAACAACTGCGCGATAAATAACGTTACGACTAATATCTGAGTGGTATAAAGATCTTTACATGTAGTGAAAAACATCGTTCGTCCGCTATATATTGTCCCCGTATAAGAAGTAAAGGAATAACTAGCTGGTGTCCTTCCCAGGGTCTCAAACTATCTCTTCATTGCAAAAGACATGCCCGCTTTAATTTGTACGGGCACTGGTTCTTTATATCGAACAAAATCTAACTAGCCTTAAACTTTATGGATATTAAAGTGGCAAAAATGTGGTCTTGGAACCATTAAAAAAATATTTTTAGATCCCGTCATTCATAAATATTTTTGGTATTTTTACTTTATTAATGGACGGTAACACACAAAAAACCTATTATTAATTCATCGAAGGGAGAATTTAAATATATTAGATTAACGGGTAAGCAAATTAAAATCAATATGATATCGATATTAATATACAAACAGAAATGACGAAAAAAAATGTTTTTTTACTCCGAGCCTTTAGTTACGATCGAAAAAGTTCGTATATCCATATACAATACCTATAATAACACAAATCCTGATATTTGATATATCAATCTCTTATTTAAACGCTCTAAACTTGTATATTTTATTTTGTATATTTAAACGAGCAATTCTTGTATATATTATATATAATCTGAATCTCGTAAACGGCTCGTCCGATTTGGATGAAATTTTGGATTTGGATAGTATGATCTCTAAAAATGAAATTGGGGTATTCAGTTTTTTATCAACCCTAAACTTGTGGGGTTCGGAAGGGAGGAGATACTAAACAGTTGAACCGATTGTAATGAAATTCGGTATTGGGATATCTCGAACGCTGAAAACAAATATGGGTGTTCATTTTTTATTAACTCCTATTTAAAGGGGTCCTGTTTTAGAGATGATCTCTAGAAACCTTGACTGGGAAAGCACAGGACTAAATATCGATGGTCGCAAGCTGGCACATTGTTATTTGCAAAGATACCTACCAAGCGACCTCAGCCAGATGATCAATGAACACTCAGTGGAAAGTGCAAAAGCGGGATTGGAATTGAATCCCGAGAAAACAAAGGTGGCCAAAACAAATGACCAATGGTGAAAAAAGTATGTATCAGTTGGCGGAGTGCAAATAAACTATGAGGACGAATACATATATCTGGATTTTACTGGTGGTAGGTCTCTCATATGTAAGAGTCCGTCTGGGTGGGTACCACCGCAATGTCTATTTCTACCACCAAGCAGTGTGCATGCATTGTTGTATTTCGGTTTGAAGGACATTGCAGCCAGTGTAACTACTGGACATAATGAGACTTAAAAGCTTATGCCTCAGGATGACGAGCGCAGTAGAATGCCACACAGTACTTTGTAAGTCAAGGTGCTGGATGGTGTTGCTACTGTTTATGAGTGGTCGTAGCGCTTACCATCAGGCGAACGGCATGCTCGTCTCGTCATTCAATGCAATAAAAAAAATAAACCGTTGAACCGATTATGGTGAAATTTGATATCGATGTAGCTTGAGTATAAATATGGGATATTCATATTTATTAACCACTAACTTAGGGCAGCTAAATGGGGGAGAAACTAAACCGTGAAACATATTATTAAGACCAAATTTGTTGTGGATATAAATATCTTAAACCATAAATATAGGACATTCGTCTTTTATCAATTCGTGCCTAAGTGAGACAAGAGATGAGAGCTGAACCATGTATCTGCTTGTGATGTAATTAAATATGAAACCTGAGATTTAATATAAAATCTGAACCGCTGAAGAACCGATTTTTTTAAAAATTATCAATGTAACTGTAGGTATCGACTCATTTGACTTCAGTCGTGAATATGTTCTTGAAATGGAAATTACTATTAGGCCCTACTTTAAAGTAATAAATACTATGTATAGTAGTAAAAAATCACCCGTGCGAGGCTCGGTCATCCAGGTACTTTACTTATATTTGAAGAAGTGTAAGTTTTAATTTGATTATTATTATTATACTATTAGGATAAAAGTTTTGTAACGGTATTTGTAGCGTGCTAACCAGATATGAAAATCAGTCGAAATGTCAAACTAATAGTGGAAGTGTCAGTTGGGTGTATAAAAAGGCTGCCGTATCGATGTGCACTCTGATTCCGGCTCATTCAGACTCATTCTGCTCATTCGTGCTGAGTCTTAGTAGCAGTTCAGTAAGTTGATCATTGACTTTCATGCTGGTCGGTTAGTTGCTGATATCTTTGTAAAAGTATTTCTGTTAAATGTGTTTATGTAAAACCAGTGATAAATGTGTTAATGTAAAAACAGAAATAAATCGTTTTTATTTAAATCAAAATGGCTTCTGTTTCTAACAATACGTATATATTTGTGTTTGTGGAGTCTGGAATTTGTATCCGATACGGCGATAGGCTCGCCCCTATCACATCATGGGACGGAATACGCACGGCGAAAGGTGGGTGCACTAGTTGCGCCTCTGCCAATCCCTTCGGGGATAAAACATAAATCTCAAAACCGTAGGACTATAAAATACTTGGGAGTTCTATCTAAATATATATAAATTATCTTGATTACATTTTACGTCGAATAAAAAACCGTTTTGGACATTTCCTTTCATCGAACTCTGTTTGGTAGTTTTTGAGTTTATTGCGTTCAGACAGACAGACTTCGTTTTATAATATTTAAGGTTTTTTTATCTACCACTCGAACTCTGGAAAGAGGTCTGGGCCGAAAAACCACCACGCAGCCCGGTGCGGCTCGGTGGCTCGTGAAACCCTTGCCGTATTTCACTATGTCGCGGGAAAGGGCGGGCGGTCTCCCAGACCCATCGGGGCACCTGATGCCCGGCATTTATTATTACTGTTTTTCTGGTTTTGTAGCGCTCGCGGTACACTTTACTGGAAGGTTCTATCGCCATCAATATAATTTTTGATTTGTTTTTATTGTAATCGAAGCCCAGGTACACGGCCGGGAGCCGACCTCGGCAGGGCGCAGTGTCTAGCGATACCTATACACGACCGACACTATTATAAACATTACAATATATAAAAGTATAGTATTATAAACATACCATAATAAAATAATTACCAAATCACAAGCTACTTAGTATTAAGTGTAATCAAAATACAGAAATGTTGCTACTGTTTATGGGTGGTCGAAGCGCTTACCATCAGGCGAACGCCATGCTCGTCTCGTCATTCAATGCAATAAAAAAAAAAACAGAAGACAGGGCTAGTAGAAGAAAGTTTATTACTCATTAACCCCATACATTCTAAGTGCGTATCTCATTTAAAACTGGATATCAGTAACTGCGGATAATTTTAATTCCACAAAACCCAGAATCCGATGAAATAAATTTGGGCGATGTTGTTTCCGTTAGGGGGAAGTCGTGTCGCTTACCGTCACGTATTCTTGTTTCGTCGCTTTCATATTATAAAATAAAAACTTTGATCGATACTAAGTATAATAATTATAAATATCGTAATTTTAACAGATACATTTATTTAGACAAGCTCTATGGACTGCGCCACGAAGATAAAACAAACAATGTCATCGCGATTTTCATTGCACTTTAGTACTCAAATAAGCGTGAATAAATACGAAAACCTGAGCGTTCTCCACAAAACAGTACATATAACGCATGTAGGATGTCGGCGCGTAAAGCGCTGATTGGCGGCTCTAATCTCAAATGCCTGTAGAAGGTTACTCTGAGGAAGACCTTGGCGGCGAGCGGATTTCACATCATCGCACACGTAATAATATCTACCGTTTAACTCGAACGGCGTTGGCTTTTTGTGCCGAGAGGTCTCGGGTTAGATGGAATATTACCAGCGAGTGGTAGGCAACATTCGAATCTCGATTATATGTGCCGCTAGAAACATTACAAGTTGTGTGGTATCGCATCATCACCAGCGTTCGGATAACCACGTCACGCGAATGTCGATCATACACGACAAACAGAATATTGCAACTTGACTCGAAACTTAAAATTCTTGGGAAGACGTGGATGTTTAAAAAATGCTCTAAAAAGAAAAAAACCTTTTTTTATTTTTTTATCCTTTGTTGTAAGAACTAGGTTCTTAGCAATAAATTACAATCTAGTCTATAAGACTAATAAGCAATATTATTCTAACTTAATTTTCTAGGTGATAAGTTTACTACAACTAAGAATAATGATCTAGGCACTTTCTTAGAGTCTGATAACAAAAAACACTTTGTTCGTGTGTTATATATATACTTAGCACTGACACTATTATTTGTTCGCTGTAATTATGCACTACACTTTACTACACTAGTTCGAAAGGTTTAGTTCTTTTTAGTCTTCGCACAAGGTTCGTGTTATCGAGTAGCTTGAACGCCTCAATGTTCACATGTTGTCGAAGTCTACATTCGTGAGCTTTCGCAAACTTTTTGATGACTTCCGTGACGGATTCCATTTTAAGATCACGATGGAGGTCGTCATTTCTTATATACCAGGGAGCGCTGACAATATCTCTCAGGACTTTATTTTGGAACTGTTGGATTATTTTAACATTGCTCGATTTGGTACAGCCCCAAAGTTGGATTCCATACGTCCAAATTGGCATAAGAATTTGCTTATACAGTAATAATTTATTATGTATTGATAAACAAGACTTTCTTCCCAGTAATCAATACATATTTTTATATCGTATATTAAGTTCTTTTCTCTTCTTTTTGACGTGAACTTTCCATCGCAGCTTAGCGTCAAGTGTTATGCCAAGGTACTTGGCAGTGTTTGCATATGGGACCTTTAAACCGTTTATATGTACTGGATGATAATTTTGACCTTTGTTCGTGAAATCGACATGAATTGATTTTGTTTCATTTAATTTAATTTTCCATTTTTGTGTCCAGTCATAAATTTTATTTAGGGCACCTTGTAGTTTTTCTGCTGCTTCCTTATGATTTGATCCAGTAGTCATATTGGCAGTGTCATCTGCAAAGGTTGCAGTATAGTATTGTTATCGGGTTCTGGTATATCACTTGTGTATAGTAGGTATAAAGTGGGACCTAGGACGCTTCCTTGCGGGACCCCAGCTTTAATTATTTTAAGCTCGGAATATTCATCCTCTTGCTTAACTCTAAACATCCTGTTTGTAATGAACGATTTTAGTATGTCCGAAAAATCTGATGGCAGCATTTGTCTGAGTTTTTGTATCAGACCCTCATGCCAAACTTTGTCAAAAGCTTGGGCAACGTCTAAAAACACGGTCGCGCAAACTTTTTTTTCTTCGAGTGCTTGTTCTATCCTGGTAGTTATTCTATGTACCTGGTCTATAGTAGAGTGTTGTTCTCTAAAGCCAAATTGATGGTTTGGTATAAGGTTATTCTTACAGATAATATATTTTAAGCGCTTCAGTAAAAGCTTCTCAAAAAGTTTTGATAATATAGGTAAGAGAGAGATAGGCCTATATGATGATGCTTCATGGGGGGGTTTCCCTGGTTTTGGGATCATTATGACTTCAGCAACCTTCCATGCTTCCGGTACATACTTTAAAGAAAATGAGGCATTTATTAGTTTCGTTAGTTTTATTATCGCTTTGCGTGGAAGGTGTTTTAAGATTTCTCCTGTTCCTATGAGCAGCGGTGAGCAAAAGGTCAGTTGATGGAACTGACTCACATTCAAAAATGTAGATAATTCTAATGATATTCATTTGATATTTATATCTTTTTTTTTATTTTTTATTTTTTTCGCGGTGAAAGTGCATTACCACTACCACACGGCCTTCGTGGGGGGCGACCGAGCGGTTATGTTGGGTTCACCGTACCTTACGACCCGGCGTTGAGCCGCCCGGAGAGATGGAAAACGTCGGGCGACCGCCGGGCCGAGTCCCTAACCTATGTGCAACGCACGGCATACCAACTAAAACTCCGCGGTGGCCATCTTCGGCGCATTAGGGACGGCTGCGGGTTTCCTCGGACGAAAAGTGTCTAAGTTGTCGTCCGCATCCGCCCCTGCGCGGTGCCGCCTGGTGCAGCCCGTTTCCTGTTGTGGGGGGGCTCAGAAGCCCCCGCGCACCGAAGGACGCTCTCAGCGTCAACGGCAGCGTGAGGCCTACCTGCCACGCTGCCGTCCATCACGGGGGTCGCAACAATGTGCTGAAAGATGCACAAAACTAAGGACGGACAGCCCCCTGCCGCCCGCCCGCGACCCCCGGTGGCCCCTATTAGTCGCCTTTTACGATAGGCAGGGGTTACCGTGGTGGAATTCTCCAAACGCCCCCAATCCACAGGGCGGAAGACGCCGGTCAGTCGTCCACCCGGCGCCTC
Organism: Sphinx pinastri; assembly: GCA_947568825.1. Lineage (NCBI taxonomy): Eukaryota > Metazoa > Arthropoda > Insecta > Lepidoptera > Sphingidae > Sphinx > Sphinx pinastri. The sequence goes on from OX387617.1 coordinate 21,482,932, forward strand.
CTACGTCTCGCCTGGCGGTGGGAGGGATCTCCGCGCCTCCGATCCCTCTCGGCACTCTCCTTCCGCGAGAGGACCACCTCACAGAAATATGCCACCGCACGCCAGGACATCCGGCTGTCGACCATGGAAGCGACCACGGCCGGCAGCGAGAGGTCTCCTCCGACGACTGCTCTAAGAGCGCTGCGCTCCTCATCCCAGGCTGGGCAAAACTCCAACGTATGCTGGGCCGTATCCAGCGGACAGTTGTCACAGTGGTGATACACGGCCGACACCTCCTTCCCCACTACCCGCCACAAGAACTCACCGAAGCAGCCATGCCCGGTGAGCACCTGAGACATTTATATCTGCGGGGCTGAACTTAGTTCTTCAATAATGGTAATTATATTAGCGCTATATTTCCATCTCGGCGCCGCGCGCTGCGTCCGCTGTGTCGTGTCATTTCAATGGACCAGTACAGCCGCAGCAACTATATGTGGAACACAAAGGCTCTCCGTGAACTACATCGGCACAACCTCGCCGGATTTTACACAATGCGATTATCTTAATTCCTTGGATACCTACGTAAAGCAATTTGCGTCAAATAAACAATGGTACCTATTGAGTGACAGAACATTAGTTGAATATGTATGCTGGTTGTTAGTTGATAGTCGTTATGAGCCTCTTATTAATTGCGCTCCCGCCGCGCCGCCTATTAACTTGATACGCGACTTATCAATTTAACACCTTGTCAGTTTGTAGGGTTGTCGCGCATGTAATTTTTTTGTTGTTGGTATGTTCAGTGTTTAGTAGTTGTACCTACATGCCTATCCAGGTATCCCTTCATTTGGATTTTATCAATTTCAACGGTGATGTGCGTGCATTAGCTTATATAACTAATCTGACTTTGTATACACCTCAAAAGTAATGGAGAGGTTCTTTCTGCCTTTCTTCTTCGGGTTGTCATCGCTTAGGTAGTTAGTGAAAGGCTGGTAGGTTAGCTAGGCCAGGGCCTGTATTGTTCTCACCGGTGTGGATCGCAACGCGTTCCTCCCATTCTTTTTGAATAAAAATGATTAAATCTCTCTTTTTATATTTCCTTTACTGCCAGCCCGAGCTGGCTTTTTTGTTATTTTTTCATCATTGCATTTCTGAGATAGCAAATGTTATTGAAAGTTGTGATATTTTTGTGACTTTTATTTTGCCCGCATATAGATATGGTCAAATCACAAAAGTATGTATATTATATTCTCAATATAAAAATAGATTATTGAAAATTCTTCCGATTTAAAAACAGTAGCTTGTCGTTTTAGGGCTCATACACATAAAACGACACGGCGTCGCGCCGTCCCACGACGCGACGCCGTGTCGTGTTTATGTGTATGAGCCGTTACAGTAGTCTCTACACGGACACATCACGTGAGTAGGTATGTAGCGTGTTAACGTTTGTAAAGTGTTTCAAATGAGCCGCACCACATTATAATTAGCTAGTTTCTTCAACCCTAAAACACTTGAGTGTTGTAGGAGGTAAGGATAATACCCACCCGAGCTGGTGTTGCGCTGGAGCCGCCATTGTTCTCGTTACGGATCTGCCGAGCCCTTTGCTTTCAAACCGGTGTACACGCGTGACTGCAACTGTTCAGTTTCAAAGTTAAAAACACATTACATAAGTGTAGGTATACTGTATAATACATAGAAACGCATCCACTACAACAGATCGTTATTATCATGTATTTAATTAATAATGATATAACAAAAACGCGATATTTGCGTTGTTCTGGATGACTCCTTAATCCTTATGGATTTCCCAGTAACATAATATCTCGAGGAGTCTGATACTGCCTCCCTTTGTTTACCATGATATTATTTCTGCTAGCGCTGTGCCGCTCCGCGCCGCCTGGTGTCGCGGTAAGTAAACAACAATACCAGATATACAAGTGCCGAGAGCACAGACTCAGATTATGCGTAGCTTTATATTTTTTATTTTCGTTTATAAAAGCCATAACACACAATTCAATCGAACAATAATAATATGTAAAATTTACTAATTATAATCCAGATTGACTTCCTTAATTATAATAATATAGCATTGCGCGCGACTCCGCCCGCGTGGAAAAAATTTTCCGGGATAAAAATTAGCCTATAGCACTCAGGAGTAATGTAGCTTCCTATTAGTGAAAGAATTTTCAAAATCGGTCCCGTAGTTCCTTAGATTAGCGCGTTCAAACAAACAAACAAACAAACTCTTTAGCTTTATATATTAGTATAGATTAGCTGGTCCGACGAACTTCGTACCGCCTTAAAATCAATACATTTTGTGGTAACTTATTAGCTAAATTGAATTGAATTTTTTATTATGATAAAATGAATACTCAAAATGAATTAAGATCAAATGTTCAATAATCATATTCATGCACACTCACGCCCTTATGCTATAGGGGTGTGTAGGGTCTTCTTTCGCCTCTTCTACATTGATAGTTCTACTCATACATTTTCGCCGGATAAGGGCACTCCTAACCTGCCCTTTTCGGAGAAGATCGTTTATTTGTTCACCTCCGGCGCCCCCCTCCACCCGTATCATCCACATTCGCTCGATAAATACCTTTCATGTCTCACCTTTCATCCACCCTCTTCACGTGCCCAAACCATCTCACCATACTTCTTTAATCTTAGTCCTCACATCGTCCTCCAATTTACAACAATATCTTGTCAAAATATTCCCCATGAAATCACCATTAGTGCATCCATATACACTCCGTAAAGACTGTATTTCTACCGTAATTACTCAACTTTGGCGCTTCTTCTGCCAAACCCAGCATTCACTTCCATACATAAGCATCGGCAATAGCACATCATGGTGAATAAACATTCTTGCTTTTTCAGACACCGCCTAGTACACAAACTCATTCACTTGGTCCACTTGCTTACCATCATTGAGAGGTGGAACTCACTTTTACAATTAAATATTTATGTGATTTATTTATGGGGATTACAGACGATTTCTAACCGCTAGTAAATAAATTAAGCGCTTATCTCATTTCTAGAGACGCTTCCATCTTTCAAGGATTTATTAAATATTATTGTAATTTTAGCATCTCTGAGAATTTCGTTAACATTGTATGTTGTACGCGAACAATATTTCAAAGTTATGCACATAATAATATTATTTAAATGTTTTATTTATAGTACCTAAATGTCTTTTCCTGGGATGTACTACATTGATATTGATGCGTTACACGTAGCTGTCTCAGGGGCATTCATGCTGGATGTTTTCGAGGAAAATTCGAATTCATCACTCAAATCATAGCGGATGCGTAAGTATAGTGCATCGATCAATTAAGGACTTTTCAATCTAATGAAATATTGTAATATTAACAATCTGGTTTGCCCCTTCTTCACTACACATACTTTCTTCTTCAGTAGTAGCTATAGAACAATATCATGTTATACGTCTGGTGGGTACTATGTAGTATATACCAATGATTATAATATTATAAAGGTTATGTAATATGTACCAGCTACAAGTATGTCCGGTATCCAACCCATGCGTAGTGCGTACTTGCTGCTGACAGCAGCCGGGCCAGCAGCGCGGCGTGTATCCGACAGCGCTCTGCTGACTCTCTCGCCCGCGCTGGGCCGCGCCGCTGTGCTCAAACATTATAATACTATATCTAATCACAAGTAGCTGCAAGAACAAGCTAGTGGGAAACATTACATATAAATATCCAGAATGCGTATATAGAATGGTAAATAAAAATAGCTTTACAGTAGAGGCATTTCACAATGTATGGCACGTCAATTGAATCAGTCGAACTGGGATAGAAGCGACTTGCGCATCCTTGGCCCATTATCTCGCTAAAATTATGGCACCTAAAAGTTTTATATCGAAGCTATAATTCGGCCCCGGAATGCATTACCTAAAGGATTTTAGGTCAGCCGTTCTGAGAAGTGGCGGCAAAAACTTAGGTAAATTCACTCGACGAGATAAAAAAATATCTACTGCCAAAAAAAGCCATCATCACGCGCAAGGTCGGTGGCTAGACGCACATAAAGAATGTTTGTCTGCCTGTGTGTTTTTACTTGAGGTTTTTTTGGCAATGTAATACTTGTAGGTATACGACAGAGTCACACAAAGGTCGAATAAATTTGAACGTAGATAATTTCATATTTGGTGTCTGTGTGAAAAAAGTAGATTCGTGAGATGGGTCGACTTTGATGTTTGGATTCGGTAAAGCTGTGTCCAGGTCGCGCGCTCGAAGTATGTATTTACAGTCACAGCTAGGTACTTAATTATAATAAGCCAATACTTCAAAAGCGTTAATATATATAGTGAAAAAGCATTAAATGACATGAAAACGCAACGTGGCAACTGGCAAGTCTCACGCATGCAAGAGTCCATCTGGGGCGTTTAGCGTTGTTGTGTTTCGGCTTGATGGATAAGTAGCCAGTGCAAATAATTGATGGCGAGATGACTGAGCGATCTCTTATAATTCTTACTTTAGCGTAAAAGATACATATAGCACAGTGGATGGCAGCATTACTTATTTTATTTTTTAGTGGGATCAAACTTTTCCCTTTCTTGTTAGCCAGTGGAGCTCGGCTCCCGCGTAGCTGCAGTAATATATAATACTAGCATTGCGCGCGGCTCCGCCCGCGTGGAAAAGCTTTTCCGGGATAAAAAGTAGCTTATAGGACTCAGGAGTAATGTAGCTTCCTATAAGTGAAATCATTTTCAAAATCGGTCCAGTAGTTCCTGAGATTAGCGTGTTCAAACAAACAAACTCTTCAGCTTTATATATTAGTATAGATTAAGTATGGAAGTCCAAAGTATGGATAGTATTACAATATTACACGCACACACTCACGCTTTTTTATACCCGAAGGGGTAAGCAGAGGCGCGACTAGTGCACCCACTTTTCGCTGTGCGTATTCCGTCCCATTATACATAGGGGGCGAGCCTGTCGCCATATCGGGCACAAATTCGTAACTCCGGGCTGATACTGAGTAGAAAAACCCAATATAATTTTGCCTGACTGGGATTGAATTCGACACCTCAGCACTACAGTCGTACCTTAATGCAACCACACCACTGAGGCAGTCACATTACACAATGATATACAGGCAAACAGGTCGCTTTTTACAGACTGGTCTGGAAATCTATAAGTGGCCGTATCTAAAATTTCAACTATTTCAGTCAACTTTTCATCGTGATTTTTCTTGAGAAGACGGTCGTGTTTATTGAGACGATCTGCCTTCAACTTTACATTTTATTTTTTTAGATAGTTAGAAAGTGGTGAATGCAAATGAGAATGCGGAGTAAAATATTATTATTAGTCATGCGCACACTCCTGGACATGCACGAAGAACTTTTCTTTCAGATAAAATCTAAGTATACTTTCATCTAATTTGATATGCATTCTCCATGCGCCAGGGCCAGTGCCACGGCCGTGTCCACATACGGAGAGTGAACCAACTCGCAATAACAGCCGCTGAAGTGATGTAAAAACACGTGAAGATATTCCGCCCCCCTCGCCCCGCCACACCTCGCTGGTTACTTTTTGTCATCTAGTTTCACAATTCGTCATTGACAATCGTAGATGCCGGCTTTTTGTACAGATTATTATCTTATTATGCTGACCTTACTTAAATAGCACGATAATTCAGTATCTGTTTTGCTGTCTGCGCCAGGGCTGGACGGAAGATACCACTGTGGCTGGCCATGCCATTTGTAAGATGTGTTTTTATGTAAATTACAAACAACATAATTAATAGAAAAGCTCGTTATGTTTTTGTCGCATTATAATTATTAGCTTAATTTGATTACGATAAAAAAATAATAATTATTGAACGTGGGGTCTTCATGTCGTCAATGACTTCTTGTTTGCTAAACGATCCATCGAAGGAATTGATCCGTGGCGTCGTCACTCCCGTTGCTCGCCGCTGCAACAGCCGCAGGTGGCGGGCTCATGCCGCGCCCTGCCATCCTACCAGTGCTGCAATAATTATGTAATAATCTATAAAATATAATATTATTGTATTTCATATCTTTCCACAATATTATGTGCGTGTGGTAACCACACCTGTGTCGCAATATAGCGTAAATAAATAAAAACTATTTAAAAAAACAAGCTTTTATTTAAATGCTCTAAAAAGAAAAAAAAATAACTTTAAATTTATTCAAGCTTTGTTTAATACCATGTAGAGATAAAAGCTTGTCGCGAGATTTACTTTTGTCAAGATCAAGTTACATAATTATTGTATTCTCTACACATAGTATTAAACAAAGCTTGATTCAATTAAAAGTATTTTTTTTTTCTTTTTAGAGCAATTAAATAAAAGCTTCTTTTTAAAAAAATGTTTACATTTTATTTATATTTTACTTTTTAGTTATTTTTCGAGTTATTCTCAGCAAGCCCTTTCATTTGATACCCATATTATAGGAGTGCGTAAAAAATAACTAGTCCGCTATCTTGGGTCGTCCGCCATATTAGATTTAGAGAGAAGTCTTTTTATTTTTTGTATTTTTCTCAGCAACTCCTTTCATTTTTTACCCATATTATGGACGTGCACAAACAATAACTATGTAAATAACTTAGCTTACAATGCATTGTCACCTAAACTGAACGTGTATGCAAAATTTCAACACAATCGGTTGAGGTAACTGCTTCAAAATTGACTTGAAAGATTCCACCCGAACGAACATAGTTAGTTACAGTCAGCCACATAATTATGTAAACAAATTCAAAATTCCAAATTGCCTATACGCGTTAGGTTCAATAGAAACATTATTTTTTCTTTGTGTGGAGTAAAGTTAATCCCCTTTATTTTATTTTTATGAAGAGAAAACGAAAATTGGTAAGAACGTAAAAATGTAGAGGCGATTTGAAGTTTTGAATTTGTTCAGCTACTTATGTGGCTGACTGTACATACATACATACATTGCAAGTTAAATAAAAGCTTTTAAAAATCACCATTCACAAAACAAGGAGTCAATGAGTGAGTCGATGCCGGTGTCGATTTAAAGCCAAACTGATTCCGTGCCTGGTTTTTGTAAGTGAAGTACAAACTTTTTCTCACGGGCATACACGCGCGTTGTGCCGTGTGTGCGTGTCAGATCGTATCGCCGCAGAGTCTGTACTACTGCAACATTGTTCATACCTGTTGCTCTACAGTCTACACTCTATAGCACAATATGGAACATGGATGCATGTGTGACATAACTTGGTAAGCTTGGAATCATAATTAACTACAATGTAAAGTGTATTTTTTGGTGAGCGTGGGTAAAGTAATCCTCGAGGTGTTTAGCTTAAAATGTGTTGGCTTCCCTAGCCAAGTGCGTTACGAAGATTGATATGTCCCCTTGCAAACCCCAGACGGCACAGGCAGGACGAGCCAATATCCACAATATTAACGCGAGCATCACAGCATAGAGCCACGTTGCCGAGAGATAATTTACGAATAACAGTCAGCTACATTGCGGTCACTGACACTTATAGATGTTAATTATTATTTTAAACTACACAAAACGAGCTACATTAAAATTCGGCAAAAACTAAGCTAACTGGGATGCAGGGGTAGAAGAAAACTTACTTACTGCGACGACTACAAACAATTCTTGCCATGACAGATGTTGGTCATTTGTCCTGGCAAGGTTTTATTAAATGACAAGTTTTTTTTTTTTTATGAAACTGAATGACGAGACGATCCTGCTGTTCGCCTAATGGTAAGCGATACGACCACGCATAAACAGTAGCAACACCATCCAGCACCTTGAGTAACAAAGTACTGTGTAGCAATCCACTGCGCTCGACATCCTGAGACATAAGATGTTAAGACTCACTATGTCCTGTAGTTACACTGGCTACAATGTCCTTCAAAACCGAAACACAACACTGAATGCACACTGCTGCTTGTTAAGTTTTATATTTTTAATTAATCGACATCTAAAAAAGGATGAGGTTCTCAATTCGTGTGTTTGCATGTTTATTGGTTGTAAACATAATAATAATTATGGTTAAAACCAAAATAAAAAAAGACAAATAAATGTATTAATTAAAAACAGATTTGACAGATACGTAACAATCAATTAGATAGAGATTAGCGGAATACAGATCAATATCTTGTAAATACTTGCATGATAATTAATTAATTAAATAAATAAATAAACTATCAGAAGCATGTTTTACATCTACAATACCTACATTTCTTTGATATTTCATCCTTATTTAAATTTATCATACTATCTTCATCAAAAATGTATACATATTAGGTATATTGAACGTTATTAGTTGGTAATGGTGTACATGTTGGTACATTGACCTCGCCAAATGCAGTTTGGGCGTAGCTAGAGTAGTTTTCCAGAGGAGACCTAGACATCTTAGAAAAAAAAAATGACTTCTGTGTACTTGCAGGTTTGATAATTTTGTGTGGGGCCGCAGAGCTCGGCGCGGCGCAATACGGCGCGTCGCGGCGTCACGTGACACCGTGAGGGTGTCGACAGATATCCGATGTTATCTTAAACGTTATACAGCGCCAATCACGACCACTCAGTGCTGCGGACTGGTCACCGTGCTGCGGACACATTACAAATTGCAGGTATTGTACTAATTGCCTGGCTCGTCGCAGGAGCTTCAGCGCACTAAAATACATCTTATAATACGCGTAACTATTATAAATTGCCTGCCTCGGTGGCGTAGTTGTATTACGGTACGACTGCAATGCTGAGATCTTGGATTCGATCCCCGGGTCGGGCAAAGTGATACCAATATGGGGCTGATACTGAGTAGAAAAACCCAAGTTTTTCTACTCAGTATCAGCCTGGAGTCTGGAATTTGTGCCCGATATGGCGATAGGCTCGCCCCCTATCTCATCATGAGACGGAATACGCACGACGAAAAGAGGGTACACTAGGTGCACCTCTGCCTACCCCTTCGGGGATAACGGGCGTGAGTGTGTGTGTGCGTGTATTATAAATTTCTATCGTAACTATACAAAGCGTTTCCACTTACAACCGTGCAGGGTCTGATTTTGCAGGGTTTTTTTATCTTTATTTCTTTATAGAGGGTTTGGTTCAATAAGAACATGTCACTCTCATTGCGGCATTCTTCATAATTAACAATTAGTGACATAGTGCTTATCTACGTTTAATACATAAATTGACAATTGCAGGGATTTGACTGCCGGTCATAGCGTTTTTGTATCACAAAAAGTACTGTCGAATATTATCTTATGTTTTGTTATGGTGTATTTATATTGTATTGTTGCATAGAGATCACATTATTTATGTAGCATGTATATGCTGGACGTATATTTTCCAGTCGATAAATTTAAGGTGGAAAAAGTTGCCGTGTAATGGTTATAATTTATGAAGATGTTAAACTCACATCTAGTCATAGACTTGTTTGCTCCTTATATGGTTATTACGTGAAAAGCCTGATGTCAGAACACACCCCGCCACGAGATAACATCGAGAACGCATGTGCACGCTCTACCGGGTCTTTCTAAAACCATATTAACATGAGAACTCGTTTGATATCACTTTAACAACATTTTAACCAGGATCTTTAGGCCACTCTATTATTTGGTGAACATTAGCTAAGATGTCGTTTTATTCTATCAAATAAGGCCACACGCATTTAATGCTCTATAGGTGAGATACCTATATCACTCAAGCTGCAACACGACGTCAGGCCCCTACTTATAATAAGTTAAAATGTTATGTTATACTTTTAGGTAAAGTTATAATTACACGGGTATTATTATGTTATAGTCCAATGTTTGTCAAGTCCAATCTCGGCAATGCATTCAGACTATGAACCCCACAGCAGAAACTTAGCTAGCAAAAGGATACAGGATACTTGTATCCACCCAGATAGCGACCACTGTGCCGTACCTGTATGAAAAAAAAAAGAAAATCCCGCGAACATGAACATAAACTAATAATTAACCTTCATAATAAGCTGCTGTGGCTTAAACAGATATTCACGAAGATTGATTAAGTAATAGGTACTCACTAAGAGTAAACAAATTAGTCCAAAAATAAAAAAAATCATACCTACAACTATCAGAATAAGTAATAGGGTAGTTGACTACTTTTTATTACATTTATCAAAAATGTGTGCCAACCAAAATTTAAGGGAAAAATCTTAAGTTATACAAAGGAAGAGGTAGTTTTCAAATAACAGTATTATCAGACTGTGACGTCACCAAGTGGCACCGGCCATAACGCTGCGTGTGTGCCAAAGAGACAGCGTGATATCCCCACTACGCTCCCACTTCTGCTCACAATAATATTTCAAATTTGAATAACTGCTTTATTTTTCAACCAATTTTGATGCTGATTTCACAGAAGAATTTCTATTTCATATAAAATACGAGCTTTTGCCCGCGGCTCCGCCCGCATGAATGAGTTTTCCCGGGATAAAAGTCCCGCTTTATATTTTCCCGGAATAAAATGTAGCCTATGTGTTAATCCAAGACATAATTTATTTATTTATTTATTTATTTGCACTTTATATACATAAGTATATCGGCGGACTTAATGCCAAAGGCATTCTCTCCCAGTCAACCTTAGGGTGGTGCAGAAATACATAAGGTAGGTGCATCAGGTACTTAAACTTGATATTAGAGATACGAATAAACGTATATAAAAGTAAACAAAGCAATCAATCATAAATATGTAAACTAAATACAAAACACAATATAAGTAACATTATAAATATAATAAATACATAAAATACAAATTATAATTACATAAATATATATGTAAATAATATCATATTATAAGTTAGTGTGGTGATTCTTCTGCATCGTTCAACAACAACTGCCGCACTCTCCTTTTGAAGGCAAACCGAGAGGTAGCCGATCTGATATCGAGGGGGAGTGAATTCCAAAGAAGAACAGATTGGATAGCGAAAGAAGAGTGAGTGAAGTCACAGCTATGAGGGGGACATTTGAGGAGAAGATTGCTAGAAGAGCGGAGGTTCCTATCGTGGCTACTGCAGAGATATTGAAATTTAGAAGAAAAGTAAGTAGGAGGGGTAGGGGAGGTAAGGAAAGAGAATAAAGTGGTAAGTGCCCGCAAAGAACGGCGCTGACGTATGGGTAGCCATTTTAGTTGAAGACGATAAAAAGAAATGTGATCATACTTGTGAAGATACATAATCTACCCGTATGCCAAATTTCATCGAATTCCGTTCAGTAGTTTTTGCGTGAAAGAGTAACAAACATCCATACATCCAGACATCCAGACATCCATATATCCATACTTACAAATTACAAACTTTCGCGTTTATAATATTAGTAGGATTGTACAAAATTGTGCATACGAAACTATAATTAGTTTCGTATGCACAATTTAGGCACAACACATAGGGTACTCCCTATTATAATGTATGATGTACCTACGCCGCTAGGTTGATTGATTTAAATCAAGCGATTTTTTTTAAACCGTGATTTAAATCAAACTTGATTTTTTGTGAATACAGCATCAAAATAAAAATTTTTTGTTCATGTACCCATTTTTTTTGCGATGCGAGTCGCAGTATTCACCCCGCGAACGATAAATAACGCATGACAAACTGTCAATTTAAATTGTCTCATAATTTTAGTTTTCTTGGATTTGTCAGTTAATAGAGTATACATATACCATTTACGAAAATAAATATACTTATCATCATCATCATCAGCCACATGACATCCACTGCTGAACATAGGCCTCCCCTAAAGATTTCCAGACGGACCTGTCAAAAGCGGTCTGCATCCAGCGTGTTCCTGCGACCTTTATCAAGTCGTCTGTCCACCTTGCAGGTGGACGGCCGACGCTGCGCTTGCCAGTACGTGGTCTCCACTCGAGAACTTTTCTACCCCATCTGCCGTCAGTTCTTCGAACTATGTGCCCTGCTCACTGCAACTTCAGCTTACTTTCGATCTTCTACGGATTTCCTCATTTGTGATTCGGTCGCGTAGAGAAACACCTAGCATAGCCCTCTCCATAGCTCGCTGAGTGACCGTGAGCCGTCTTAGGAGGCCCATAGTCAGAGGCCACGTCTCAGTGCCGTATGTCATCACTGGTAACACACATTGATTGAAGACTTTTATCTTCAGTCACTAAGGTATTTTGGACTTAATACTTATAATAAAAAATAAATTAAAAAAAAACATTATTTTTATCCATCTTGCTACGTACATGTAATGTACCTACGTGCGCCTCCGGTATGTTACGTCATTATAATATTATAAAATACAAACTACTTAATACATAAATGTAAGCTCTTCCGCAAAGCAACAACTAATGTATACAAATAAATAAATTTCAATACAATTATGTAAGAAATGAAACACGATGTTCAAGTTCGAATGCGTATAAAGCGAACCGCGCGATGTAGTTAGCCTTGCCGGGAAAAAAATACGGGCGGGAATGTTTCCTTGTTGAGGCTTCTGTCGTTACTTACTCGTTAGGCGTCAGTCGCTACCATGGTCGCCACCGCTTCCATCGGGCCGTGGGCGGCCAGTAGCGCACTATCTTGTCTGATGTATTAGGTTGGATATCACACATTATAATAATTATTATCCCATAGTACCCACCAGGGATAGTTTATAACATCATCGCATAATTAATAAGACTGACATTGGATGCTTATAAATAATACTGTTATGTTGTAGTACCTAGTATTATATCATTGTCTAGAAATTTCAAAGTCAAAGTCAAGAAACTTAATAGACGATCATCTGGTAAAACATTTTTGTAAAAACATATTTAGATAAATCAATTTACGTTAATAATTGAATAATGGACTGATTGTTCTAATTTACGTCGCGGATTAAAATAATTTATATGTATATACATCTTTCTGCATTATATTTCACAGTAACTTTAATTATAATAATACAGATGTGTTTACATTTCATGCACCACTTTCACAAAGAGAAAATAGATATTTTGCATTAAACTAAAGAAATATCTAACCATCTTATTCCGAGAATTTGCACACATGTTATGGTTACAAACGCCATCTAGTTGAAGTGTGTGGCATCCATAATGATTGTTCAATGGAATTAAGACTCAATGTTTACGTACAGTTATTTATTATTAATTTTATTTATTTAACAAAAGCTACTTCTATTGTCGGCTACAGGTATTAGAAGTATAGTTACTTTTATGTAATAGCGCCATCTTTCATATTAGTAATAAACTAAAACGACAATATTTTTATCTTATAGGGAACGTGCATGTCGGCGAGGTGCCAGGGTTTTCGTGTTCGGAATCCATCGTAATGAAAATACAAACTGAATATTGCTTAGTTTTCTTCCCAGTTGACTTTTGGGACAGCAGTCAATCGAATCTTGAACTGACTGGATTCTTTTTTAATCCAATAGACATTCAAAGTGAATATAAATGTTATAATAACTGCAACCTCCTTTGAAATTACTGTACAATAAATCTTGGGTTATAGCTGAATATTCAAAATTGATATTATAATGAATTTTTCATAACTCCAGGTGATAATATTTTACATAAATAACATTTAAGTAAGCAAACTCCGTTATTTTACATAACTTGCTAACAGATGGAGCTATTAACAAGTTGTGAATATTTTACTTATAGATTATAATAACGACATAGAAATCAATTAGAATTATTAACAATTCTAATTGATTTTATTTTAGACGTTTAAATCATTAAATAATGAATTAAATAAATATCCAACGTTTTCCAAACACTCAAATAGTCAATACAGTTTCTAACTTATACTGAAATTTGATAAATAACAGCAATAACTATTTAAATATCAAATTTAAATATTCTAGACATTTTCATAATAATATAATCACTAAATATTAATTTGCGCCCACATGCACGAACTTATAGGTGGCAGCACAAAATCGACACAAGAGCCGTGGATAAAAAAGAAACTTTTCAAAGCTATAATTTATTTTTATAATATTGTTTTAATATGACAAAAATGATGAAATATGGGTTCCAGCCAGATATTATTGATACCCAGCGTGGCCAGAATATGCTTTTTTTAATTGGGAGTTATTTTGATGTTATTGAAAGAAAATTAAGAGGCTATGTTCCCTTAATTACAGATTTATTTGATCGAATATTATCTTCAAAACTTCCTTATTTTTATAAATTACGTAATGAGACATTTCTCAATGCTTTTGGAAATCATACTTATACAATGTTTGTTTTATACAGCTTTTATTATTTTTGTCGATTTTCACATAACCGAAACACAACAGCGCATGCACACTGCTGCTTGGCGGTAGAAATAGACATTGCGGTGGTACCCACCCAGACGGACTCTTACATATGAGAGACCTAGCACCAGTAAAATAACATCACATAACTATGGAACGTAAGTACTTACCTAGGTACAATTCTTGGGAACGTAATAGAATTTTACACCATTTTATTTATTTATTTTTGTGTTTTGGAGCATGGAGATATACAGCAATAGGTACATTATCAATAATTTAAAAGTTATTTTTCATCCTTTAAATATAAATATTATATGTCAATGCCACGTATCGATAGGCAGAAAGATTCAGATTGCACCACCAGATGGCAGAGCTTATACGACGTGCACGTTCCCTATTTAACAGAAAATATTATATCGTTTTAGATTGGTTTAAGTAGATGACAATTTCTTATACTGAAATCGAGTTCAATTAATTATATAAAAACAATAATTATAATTATTGAAAGACAATAACAACGATTGAAAGCACTGTAGGTATAATATGTATGCCACATGTACGGTGATTTAACCGAAACATAACACACTGCTGCTTGGCGGTAGAAACATACACAAAAGCGATGTCTTATGATTTTATCTAGCATCAAGTATGTCCTCATCTATTTTTTTTTTTTTTTTTTTTTTTTTTTTTTTTTTTTTTTTTTATTTAAGAATAGTAACAGCTGTTTACAATTTATCCTAATAGTACTTTAACAATAATTTGCTAGCCAATAACAACTACTCAATTTACATAATATTTCAGACGGATTTTGTGGAGAAAAAAAAAAAAAGGAAAGAGAAAGGTGGGGCAAACTAATAACATACTGATAAAATATAATATATAATACATAAGATAATACTAAATGAGGTTAAAATGACACGCACATATACGAGTCAAACATACTATGTGTATTATACATAAGTTTACAATCGTACAAACGTTAATACATACATACAATATACCAGTAAAAATACCCGTATAATAATTTGCCATATAGGTTATATTAGTTAATTGATAGTGTTTACTTCACGAACCCACACATTTGCGAATCCTACAATACATCCATATATTGTCTTTATACTGAACAGAAAAAACAGTATCACTTCGTTCGAACCGCAGTCGAAACCGTAAAAAAAATAATACAATCACGAGACAGAGGTAGCCAAAACTAGACATTTATTAACATATTACTTTAAGAATTAGGATTCCGAAGGTGACGTTTTACATGGCACAGAAAACTGTGTTTAGATCCTACAAAAGGATCAATGCAAGGAAAGAGTTCATTGTAAGTGTTTGGTACTCTAGCAAACACGGAGTTTTTACCATAATTGGTTGTGTGAGGTGGAACACGTAGTAATGGTGTGTGCCGGGTACGACGTTTAGGTGTGGCTAAATATATAAGTTCAACAATTTCAGGGCAGTCAAGACGACTGCGGATAACATCAAATAAAAAACCCATATCGAGTACATGGCGACGTTCTTTTAATGTAAGAAGACCATACCTTTGACAAATGTCCTTGTAGCTAGCTGCTATGGAGGCTTTTTTACATACGAAGTTGAGATGCCGTACAAATTTCTTTTGTATGCTTTCAATACGGTTAATGTAGATGTTATAATTTGGGCACCAAACTGGGCTTGCATATTCTAATACACTGCGTACGTACGCATAATATACTATTTTAAGAATAACCGGGTCAGAAAACGGACGGCATGTTCTTATCAAGAAACCAAGGTTACGGTAGGCTTTGCTTATAATCGAATCAATATGCATGGACATTGTCATTTTACTATCAAAATATACACCCAGGTCTCGCACCACATTGGTTCTCTCAATCACGATGTCATTTAAATGGTAGGGATATATTATAGGGTTCCTTTTTCGTGTGAAGCTAATACTTTGGCATTTTCCTATGCTGACAGAAATTCTGTTTTTATTGTAATAATTAATTAGTCTATTGAGGTCGTCTTGTAAACGCTCACAATCAACAATAGAATCAACTTTCATGTAAATTTTTTTGTCATCCGCATATAAGATGTACCGAGCATTTTTAAAAATACTATGTATATCAAAAAGATAGGTGTTGTAAAAAAGAGGTCCAAGGTGCGATCCTTGAGGAACCCCAGAGGGAATTGTAATAAAATTAGATCTATATCCACCTAGCACTACTGCTTGGGAACGGTTGGTCAAGTAAGAACGAACCCATCGTAACAGATCGCCATGTATGCCTAAATATTCTAATTTTCGGAGAAGTATGTTGTGGTCTACTCGATCAAAGGCTTTTTCAATGTCTGTATAGACTACATCAATTTGACTTCCATTCTCCATTTCGCAGAGGATGAAATTAGAAAACAGTGCCAAGTTAGAAACAGTAGAACGACCTCGAAAAAAGCCATGCTGAGTTTGAGGCACATTCCGAGCAATGAGAGGGTATATATGCTCGTACACTAATAATTCCAATAATTTACTGATAGCATTTAGAATGGATATAGGACGGTAGTTATTAATTAAAGATTTTGACCCTTTTTTGTGGACTGGGACAATCTGAGCTTTCTTCCAAATGGTAGGAAATACACACTCTTTAAGTGATCTACTAAACAGAATTGTAATTGGAAGAGAGAGTCCATCTGCACAGGAAGCAAGAAATATAGGAGGTATACCATCACAACCCGCCCCTTTACTTTTGTCCAGCGAGCGAAGTAATTTTATTACCATATCTTCTGTTACTGTAATGTGGGATAGAGTATCGGTACTTAAGTATTCTTCCAAAGGTAACATAAACCCACTAGCAGTTGGTGGTATAAACACGCTTTCGAAAAACTTATTAAATATGGTACATATGCTATGACCGTCTGTGTAGGAGACATTATTAAAAGTAAATTTCTGAGGATAGTTAGAACCCCCTCTTTTAGACTTGACATATTTCCAGAAATATTTAGGAGATACTCTAATAAGCTTTCCTGAGTTATCTACGAAATGGGAGAAGCAAAGTTTCTGCACGCGATGTTGTCTCTCTCTAAGCAGGGAAAACTCGTCATAGTCCCTAGGATTGCCAAATTTTTTCCATTTTCTATGTAGTTTTGATTTTTCATTAATAATTTTTATTAAGGCCCGACTATACCAAAACGGAAACGAGTTATTTTTGGAACCTCTTGAAACGGGTACGAAATGAGAAAAACACGCCTGTAGTTTATTATAAAATATATCTACAGCTCCATTAACAGTGTCACAAGTCAATAGTTCGCTCCAATCAGTTGATTTTAAATACTCATTCATAGCTGTAAAGTCACATTTATGAAAATTAAAATACGGTTCCTTGTTAACTTTGAGTGGGACAACGTGCAAATCCAAAACCGTTATGTTTAGTGCGGGGTGATAACGATCTTCTTTTATTATAGGTTGTTTACAACTTAGTACGGTGCAAGGTAAGCTACTAAAACACAGATCCAGAATGTTGCCGTCAGAATTCTTATTTATGTTATACTGATTAAGACCTAAGAAATATATAAGGTCCACAAAGGAGCTGGCTGTATCTGTAAGCATTCGAGAATTGGAATTTGATAATGTATAATTGTGATTATCACTCCACGATATAAAATTTAAATTAAAATCGCCGATTAAAATAACGTTGTCGGAGGGAAATTTGTCAATAATATGTTGTATGTTTAATTTGATGTAATCCAAACGCGCTGGTAACTCGTTCAAATCCGGCGGGAGATATGCTATTATAATGAACAGGTTAGATGATGAATTAAGTATGCGCGCAGGTATACGTATACATATCGACTCAGTTGCAGGAGATCCCTGCCATTCCGTACATAGCTCAGCAGTAAGTTCACGCCGTGTGCAGACCATTACCCCACCCCCAGTTTTTTTGTTAGTATATTGACAGTCACGATCACAACGAAATAGGTCATACCTGTCATCACACAGTTCTGCATCCATAATATTCATGTGTAGCCACGTTTCAGTAAATAGCAATATGTCGTAATTATGTAATAATATGTTATTGTATAGTTGTAAACATTTTGATCTCAAGCCACGAACATTTTGATAAAAAATATTAAGGTTACTATCACGTATATGAGAACACATTATTTACAACGTAATAAGAAATAATGTAACTTAAAATATGTATCAACTGTTTTGTATAAGATACTGGACGAATTGCGGAACGAATTAAAGTATATCAGAAATTTATGTGTAGGTATATATGCGAATATAAATAATATGAAATTACAATATAATACGTAACAACCCATAGATTTTAAATAAACCTTTGAGATGCTATAGAAGGGACAATAGACTTGTGATATAATATATACTACTATGCCATACACATTTGACCCACCTTTGGATACAGTTATTATTATATAACGTATTGAGCACAATATAGAGAAAAATATTATAATGTTCACTTCACTTTTTTCAAATCTTCGTGATCCAATATGGTTATAGATGGAGACGTATCGTTTTTTCGGACGAAAAGTTTGCCGTTTCGTATCCAGACATATTGATAGCCAGCAGTAGAAGCAGCTTCTCTGGTCTTCCTGTGTAACGATTTGTAAAAAGGAGTAAGGTGCTCATTAATGTAAATGCGTCGCGGAACGTTGTTTTTTGTCACTCCAATGTCCTCTGTGGTTAGCCCTTTTTTCTTCCGGATCGCAGATATAATTGAATCCCTAATAACTTGATTTTTCATTTTTGCTACAATATTTTTGGGCGTCTGTGCATTTGTTACCCGTGTAGGAACTCGGTGTATGGCTACTATATCTTCCGCACTTAATTGTATACCGATGCCTTCACATAACAATAGCAAACAATCGGGTAGGTTTTCGTTATTTGATTCAGGGAACCCAGTAATTTCAAGATTGTGTAATCGCTCCCGTTGCTGCTGAATGTTATGTTCACGTTCCATTGTAGAAAGGCGAAGTTTAATACTTGAAAAATCTTCCTCGACAGTCTTTAATTGTTTAGTTTCAATGGATAATGATTGTGTCTGAGCCCGTATATCATCGAAGGAATTAGAATAAAAATCCAATGATTTGGTGAGATCCAATAGTTCCGATTTAATGCTGATGTGTTCTTGAGTTAGATTACTAATCGTCGTGGTCACCGAACTTAATTGATTTTTTAATTCAGATATTTCTGATTTCATATTTTGCATGAAGTTGTCGTTTGCTTCTTTAAATTCTTGCCGAAACGACATAATTTCCTTCTTAAAATCGTAAAAATCTTCTCTTCCCAATTGGTTCGATTCGGGTTTTTTGCGCTTACGAAGAGTTGTTTTTGTATCCAAGGAGGTAGATTCATACGCGGTGAGGTCTGGATAAGAGCCAGTTAACGTAGACACGTCGCTTAGCGCCTTCGGTGAGCGTAGAACGCTCATCTTGACTGGTTACGCAGTGCCGGTAAGCGTTAATTAGGCTTAGCACGACGCGTGGAAAGGGATAAAAAATGCAGCTGCACTCTTTCCTCCTAGATTCACCGATGGTGCGGGAGGGGTTCACGGCTATCGAATTACTGCACGATTTAAAAATAATTAAATAGCTATTTACACGTCCACTTCGGCCGACTGATGATGACTTACACAACACACTGCTGGCACACTGGCTGAACACAAGGTTTAAGCCGTCTGAACATGCTTTCAATCAGATCGACCGGTGCAAAGTAAAAAGAGTTATCTGCAAAATAGGAAAGTTTTTTGAAGTTATACTTCTTTAGGCGCGTTATGAAAAATTGATGAGAGTGAAATTTTACGATGCGCGCGCACCGTGACACAAAATTAACAGAATGAAGTTGCCCACTAAATCGCTCACCCTGAAGTTAGCTATAGTCAACATTTTAGTTTTGAATTTTGAACGTAGAATAAGGCGAAAGATAATTAAAAGATTTTTTTATCTTGTTATTTTTCGTTTAGGATAATGTCAAATTATAGAAGTTTTTTGTAGCAAATATCTTCAATTTAATATAAATCGTAATGCACACAATTATTTTCATTACGGAAATAAGTATATTGTATAATAACGCCATCTAGAAGACCATAATAGTAATTCTTCAAGAACCTTTCATTCTTGTGCTAGCGCCATCTGTGAAAATGCAATTGAAATATTTAAGTTGTCTTGACTCCTATTATTGTATTATTTTTTTAATTTCTCAGTCAAATTTTCTGTAAATTTTTATAATATACATTTTTATAATTTGAATAATATAGGTTTATACTCTTTAAGTAATTTAATTTGTGAGTTAAGATGGATACTTTGTTTTTATTTATCGAGATGTTGCCGTTATTCGTATTTACATCGTATTTTAAATGATGCTACATAAGTCAAGTACCTACTACTTTAAAAGGTCTTATGTATACCGATACAACCAATAAATTAAAGAAAACTGATTTTTTGCATCAATAGCTTTAAAATAACAAAAAATAAAACCGAATTCAAAACCACTAGAAACCAAAAAATTATTTAGCTTTATATACGTATATTTGGATGCCGATTTCTAATTTAAATTGAAAATTGTTTTCGTATATTAATTGTTCGTGTATTTGCTTAGCTTAACTGGCAATTTAAATTAGTTAAAGTTAAATTATTTCTTGGTTTATAGTGGTTTTGAAGACGGTTTTATTTTTTGTTAAAATGTTTTATTTTTTATTTATTGCTATGTTGTTATTAATTATGGAATGGTGTAAACAATACATCATAGATATACGATTTCAGCATTCTCGGGTTATCTGCTGCTAGTTATTGAAGAGTTCCATTGTCTATCTCCGAAGATCTTCAACAGATCCTAATAAATTCTGTACTGAAATCTTCTCTGAAAAATATACAATAGAATAACGACAACCAAGTCCAAATCGGATCTGTAGTTTTTGAGAATATCGCGGACATACAAACTTGCATACCGCACACCTTGATCCAAAGAGAGCTAAGTCATAAATCTCAATTTTTGTGATATGCATAGGTACCACCCAATTCCATAATTAACTACATAGCGACCAATAAAACAGATTCAATAATAGCTCCACTATTCAACGGTAGATCTGACACTAGAAGCCCTTTTTTTTTGTTGAACGAACGACCCCCGCTCCTCTCTCACCAAAACAGGAATATTGCTAGTTTGAGTCAGTATTACATGCGGAACGCATATTCCCGGCGTAAACAAAGAAGAGTTAATTTGAGTTGACTCCCTGTTTTTGAGTTAAACCAATTCTACGACCTCTTTATAGAGGCGAAGAGAGCGCTGCGGGTGGCCATTCACAGGGCCAAGGTTGCGGCACGCAAGGAGTTCTTGGGGACTCTCGACGGTGACCCGTGGGGGCGCCCCTATCGCTTGGTGATGAACAAGCTTCGCCCAGCGGCGCCCCCGCTGTCGCAGAGTCTCCGGCCAGACTTACTGGCCAGCGTCGTCGCGGCCTTGTTCCCGGCCACCGTGGAGACCACTCCTCCACCGATGGCGCCACCAGACGTGGCGTCATCGTCGATCGAGTATTCGGCAAGGGATATCCCGGAGGTTTCGCCCGCAGAAATGCGGGCTGTAGTGCTTCGGCTGCGGAGCAAAAACACGGCCCCAGGGCTCGACGGCATCCCCGGAAAAGCCTGGGTGTTAGCCCTCGAGTACTTGGGCCCGAGGCTCCGCAGTTTGTTCTCCGCCTGTTTGGAGCGGGGCGTCTTCGCGGCGCGTTGGAAAACCGGGAAGCTCGTCCTGCTAAAGAAAGAAGGACGACCCGCAGAGTCGCCGTCGGCCTACCGGCCCATCGTGTTGCTCGACGAGGTCGCCAAACTCTTCGAGCGCATTGTCCATGCTCGCCTCGTCGAGCACCTCGAGAGGGTCGGACCGAATTTGGCTGACAGCCAATTTGGATTCAGAAGGGGACGATCCACCGTCCACGCGATTCTGCGGGTAAAGGCACAGGCGGAGGATGCAGTGGCCGGGGGCAGGGTAGTTGTAGCGGTGTCGTTAGATATTTCCAACGCGTTCAACACACTGCCCTGGCCCTGCATTCACGAGGCACTGCGGTACCACGTGGTGCCACCCTATCTCCGGCGTCTGGTGCACGCGTACCTGTCTGACAGGGACGTGGTGTATCCGGGTGCCGACGGGTGGCACCGAAGAGCGATGTCGTGCGGTGTTCCACAGGGCTCGGTTTTGGGCCCTCTCCTGTGGAACATCGGGTACGACTGGGTGCTCCGTGGTGCCAATCTCCGGGGCGGCGGCGTGACATGTTACGCCGACGACACGCTAGTGACAGCGACTTCTGGGACCTTCCAGGACGCCGCAATTCTGGCGGCGGCGGGCACCGGCGACGTTGTGAGACGCATCCGACGTCTAGGGTTGAAGGTGGCCTTTGAGAAAACCGAGGCCATTTGTTTTCACAGGCCTCGGAAAGGGCCACCGGCCGGTGCTCACATAGTTGTTGAGGGGGTGCGGATTCCCATCGGGAAGAGTATGAAGTATCTGGGTTTAATTTTGGATAGCCGATGGGAATTTCGCACCCATTTTGAGAAGATGAGGACGAAACTGTCCCGGGCAGCGGGCGCTCTTTCTAGCCTGCTGCCCAACCTGGAAGGTCCTGGTATCCCTTGCCGAAGGTTATACCACGGAGTCGTGCGGTCCATGGCCCTGTATGGCAGTCCAGTTTGGGCTGATTCCCTGAGCAACCGCTGCGTCGCACTCTTGCGCAATCCTCAGCGTGTAGTGGCGCAGCGAGCGATCAGGGCATACCGCACGGTTTCGTACGAGGCGGCTTGCATGTTGGCCGGATTTCTGCCTTGGGATCTGGATGCCCAATCCCTGTCCGATGCTTTTCATTGGCGGGAGGAGGCGTTCAGTCGCGAGCAGCGTCTGGCCCTGAAGGAGGTGGAGGCCATGAGGGCCTCCTTACGGCGAGCCGCCGTGGAGGAGTGGCGTCTCAGGCTGGAGACCCCGTCGGCGGGGCTCAGGGCCGTAGCGGCAGTGCGCCCGGTCTTTGCCGAGTGGCTAGACAGGCGCCACGGCCCGGCTACGTTTCGATTGACACGGGTACTCACCGGGCATGGTTGCTTCGGTGAATATCTGTGTCGTATTGTAGGCACAGAGGTGTCGGCCGTGTGTCACCATTGTGACAACTGCCCGCTGGATACGGCTCAGCACACATTAGAGTTTTGCCCAGCCTGGGACGAGGAGCGCAGCGCTCTCAGAGCAGTCGTCGGAGGAGACCTCTCGCTGCCGGCCGTGGTCGCTTCCATGGTCGGCAGCCGAGAGGCCTGGCGTGCGGTGGCCCACTTCTGCGAGGTGGTCCTCTCACAGAAGGAGAGTGCCGAGAGGGATCGGGAGCGTGAGGATCCCTCCCGCCGCCAGCGAAGACGAAGGAGGCGCCGGGTGGACGACTGACCGGCGTCTCCCGCCCTGTGGATTGGGGGCGTTTGGAGAATTCCACCACGGTATCCCCTGCCTGTCGTAAAAGGCGACTAATAGGGGCCGTCGGGGGTCGCGGGCGGGCGGCAGGGGGCCGTCCGCCTTTAGTTTTGTGTTTATTTTAGCACATTGTTGCGACCCCCGTGATGGACGGCAGCGTGGAAGGTAGGCCTCACGCTGCCGTTGACGCTGAGAGCGTCCTTCGGTGCGCGGGGGCTTCTGAGCCCCCCCACAACATGAGACGGGCCGCACCAGGCGGCACCGCGCAGGGGCGGTTGCGGACGAAAACTTAGACATTAGTCAGAGGAAGCCCGCAGCCGTCCCTAATGCGCCGAAGATGGCCACCGCGGAGTTTTAGTTGGTATGCCGTGCGTTGTACATAGGTTAGGGACTCGGCCCGGCGGTCGCCCGACGTTTTCCATCTCTCCGGGCGGCTCAACGCCGGGTCGTAAGGCACGGTGAACCCAACATAACCGCTCGGTCACCCCCTACGAAGGCCGGGCGTTAGTGGTAACGCACTTTCTCCGCGAAACCAAAAAAAAAAAAAAAGGTTAGGATAGGTTAGGTTAGGTTAGGTTAGGTTTTTTTTTTTTTTAGGTAGGCGATCCTGCAGTCAACACCGGGGGAAACCTGCGAATGGGATACTGGAGTCCCCCGGCTTGACGACTGCAGGGGCCTGGGAAGGAAGCGGAAAAGGATGATGGAAGGAAAGGTGGGGAGTGGAGAAAGGTTCTCAGGATGGGCGGAAAGGAAAAGGGTGCCAGGAAATGTTCGCGGGCCCTTTTAGGCCTCAATGTGTTATGCAGCCAAGAGGTATATACACTGACTGTGTGCCTCGGCCCGCGACTAATGTTCCCCCGCGCATGGGCGTGCATTGGGTGTGAAGACCCAAAGCACAAGAATTGCCTCGGGGGGCGGGTTAGGTTAGGTTAGGTTAGGTTAGGTTTTTTTTTTTTTTTTTAATGTGGTGATATTTTACGCACCACTCTCGTACCCCTAACAAATTAATAGGGACGTTGTTTACTTGTTTCTATTTTGTTTATACTTTATACAATTTTGCATTACAAAAGAAAAAAAAAATTTAATAAAGGAGAGATACATTTGATGTTTTACTAGTTTTTTCACGTTACACTACTATACTATGCAAATTCACTTATAGTAACATTTTCTTATTTTAACATTCATATTTGACGATTGGAGTTGCAGCGACATACATAATAACAAGTGCTTATTTATATTTTTATTATACTTAAGTTACTACAATTTTACTTATATTTACATTTAATTATCTACACATTGGCATTGGACAACAGTTTGAGTTACGACGACGATACTCATCAAGCATTAAACATACCATACAAGGAATTACATATAAAGAATAACACATAGGGTTTTTTGTTTTTTTTGTTTTTTTTTTATATTTTTTTTTTTTATGTGTAATATGTATGTAATGTAAAATATATATATATATATATCATCATCATCATCAGCCCTGTATTATATATTGCCCACTGCTGAGCACAGGCCTCCTCTACTACTGAGAGGGGTTAGGCCTTAGTCCACCACGCTGGCCTAGTGCGGGTTGGCAGACTTCACATACCCTCGAGATTCTTATGGAGAATTCTCAGGTATGTAGGTTTCCTCACGATGTTTTCCTTCACCGTTAAAGCGAACGATAATTGATAAACAATACACACGTAACTTCGAAAATTCAGAGGTGTGTGCCTTGGGTTTTGAACCTGCGGACATTGTCTCGGCAGACCGTTCCATTCCCAACTTGGCTATCGTCGCTTTCTATATATATATATATATATATATTTTTTTTTTCCTTATGTTTATTTACAATGATGAATTATGATTCCAGAGCGCCTTATATAGTTCGTATAACCCTCTCAGCAGGCTCGTTTGGTCATCCAGTATGTATTGGTCTTCCATTTTTATTTTATTTTTACTTCGACTTATTTGTTTCTCTCTTATTACATAAACTTATTTATTTACTTTTTAACAGTACTAAGGGTACATAATTTTACATTATGTATTTAGTTACTACTACTATTACTTATTTTATTTATAACTCTACACGCAACTTCTTTACAATATGTCATAAATTCATGTCTTTTCCTATCATCTTTCATTATCATTGCTACCGTGTTTGCATTTATTTCCAGGTCAATTTTTTGTTCTGTGTCGAACCTTTTCTTCGCAAATATAGGGCATTCCAATAAAATGTGTGTTACGCTTTCTTGTTTGCTTGGTTCACAAAGACACGTCGGGCTCTCCTTGCACTTAAAGCGATTTAAGTACTCAGAGAACCCGCCGTGTCCTGTTAGCACCTGTGTGATGGTTTTTTTTTTTTGGGTAGGTGACCCTGCAGTCAACACCGGGGGAAACCTGCGAATGGGATACTGGAGTCCCCCGGCTTGACGACTGCAGGGGCCTGGGAAGGAAGCGGAAAAGGATGATGGAAGGAAAGGTGGGGAGTGGAGAAAGGTTCTCAGGATGGGCGGAAAGGAAAAGGGTGCCAGGAAATGTTCGCGGGCCCTTTTAGGCCTCAATGTGTTATGCAACCAAGAGGTATACACACTGACTGTGTGCCTCGGCCCGCGACTAATGTTCCCCCGCGCATGGGCGTGCATTGGGTGTGAAGACCCAAAGCACAAGAATTGCCTCGGGGGGCGCCTGTGTGATGGTTAGGTTAGGTTAGGTTAGGTTAGATTAGGTTAGGTTAGGTTAGGTTGGGGTTAGGTTAGGTTAGGTTAGGTTAGGTTAGGTTAGGTTAGGTTAGGTTAGGTTAGGTTAGGTTAGGTTAGGTTAGGTTAGGTTAGGTTTTTTTTTTTTTTTTTTTTTTTTTTTTGTATAATAGGGGCTTTATTGCCCCGCTATTGTCTCCCTATTTCAGGAATAAGGCTTTACATTCATTAATTCTACTTCTTACTATAATATTTTCTTAACTATACTTAATTATGATTATAACTATTACATGTCAATCACTCATTTATCTTACTAATTCGACTGCTGTTCAAGTGCGCTTCCTGTAAATGAGCTTAATATATACTATGTTATGTTCTGTTCTTATTACTAATCATACCTTACTTATATTTTCTATTACTTTTGTGTCTACCTTTATACTTTTCTTAATAACGATTCTCAATTAAAACTAGTTATATATAATCCTATATTATATATCTAGTTTCTATGACTTATTTCTGTTTATTGTTTTTATACATATCCTTTTAAAATATTCAATTAATTTATATCTTGCTGTCTTGTCTTTTAATATTTCCGGTATGGAGACTTTTGTTAATTTTTTATCAATCTCGCTTTCAATTTTATATTTTTCACTTGCATATGTTGGGCAATCTAAAATTATATGTTCCACAGACTCGGCACACTCTGGGTCACAGAGACACGCCGGACTCTCCTTGCATTTAAATCGATTCAAATACGCAGAAAATCCGCCGTGCCCCGTGAATATCTGGGTGAGAATTGGGTCTATTGGGATCTTCCTCACGATGTGGTATGCGGCCACCGCGTCGGGGAAAAATAACTTTGTTGTTGAGGCCGTTTCCTCTAGCGTGTAGCGCTCGCCCCATTCGCAGAGTGACTTCTGCCGAATGCAGCGTTTCGCAAATGAGAGTGGGCAACGGTCGTAATGGGGTTTGACTTTTAGGTTAAGGGCAGCCTCCTTCGCGAGTTCATCGGCCCTCTCATTTCCCTCCATCCCTGCGTGTGCCTTGATCCAAAATAAATTTAATATTTTGCCGCGTTCCTTTATTAGGTCTAGATTTTTATTAATTTTGAACGCCAGGGGATGAAGGGAATCTCCTCTGGAGATTGTTTCAAGGGCCGATCTAGAGTCGCTGAGGATATTGTACTTGCTGGCCCTACCTCTCAGTGCGACCTCCGTAGCTTTTCCGAGGGCGAGCATCTCCGCCTGGTACACGGTGCAGAATGGCTCCAGTTTGTATTTTTTGGCTTCCGTCTCGGCCGCATCATCCCATACGGATAATGCGGCTCCAACTTTGCCATCAATTTTTGAGCCGTCTGTGTAGATGTTGTTGCAGCCTTGCGTGTGCTGCGCCACCTCCACACCGTCCACCAGGCTTCGGAAATGCCACTCTTCACGACTCGCCGGGTGTTTTAGGCTGGCGAAGGCCTCAGGCCGCTCCACCTCTCGATCTCCGGTTACCTGCCGGGAGTATCCCCTCTTGACTTCGTAGAGGAGTGCGGCTTCCCGTACTCTTATGTCAAGAGGCAATACTCCCGCCAGTACCAGGGCCGAGTTAAGTGAGACTGTCCTGTATGCCCTCGTCAGCCTTTGCACCAAGCTACGCTGTACCATATTCAGCTGCTTCTTGATATAGATCCTGCGTGTCGCTGGCGCCCAAACGCTGGCGGCATACAGGATTGTCGGCTCCACTACAGCAGTATACAGCGTCCGTATAACTTCGGGGTCAAGTCCCCACTGCACCTTCGCCGCTCTCGTCATTTTCTTGAAGAAGTCCGTTGCTTTCTTACACACCGAGGTGACATGGGCCTTGAAGGTCAACCCGTCATCGAAGGTTACGCCGAGTATCTTGATTTCGCGAACGAGCTCAATATCGACGTTGCCCATGCGCAGGATTGGGGTATCATATTTCAGCTTTCTGGTTATTAACATTCCTTTGGTTTTGTGTGGAGCGAATTTGAGTTTATTTCTGACGCCCCAATCCTGCACACAGGCAAGTGCAGCATTGGCCTGTCTTTGGGCCTCCCCTGTGGAATCTCCATCGAACAGCAGGACGACATCGTCAGCAAACGCTTGACAATAGTCGCCCCGCCGCTTCAGATCCTGTAAAAGGGAATCTAGGAGGAGGTTCCACAGGATGGGCCCTCCGACAGATCCTTGCACACAGCCTTTACTGGTCTCCCTCGCGAGATCAACCCCTGCGTATCTGACCCTGACTATTCTGTCCTGAAGGTAACTGGCGATTACCCTCCGGATGTTAGGTGGGCAGTGCTCCTCCGCTAGCCGAACCTTTATGGCTGGCCACCAGGCGCTATCGAAGGCCCCCTCTATGTCCAATGATATCATTATTATTACTTTCTTGTCGTCAAGTTTAGTTCTTATATGTCTCATTAGGGCATAGAGGGAGTCCTCGGTGCTCCTCTGTGGCATGAAGCCAAACTGGCTCGTGCTCAACCTGGGGACAAGATGCCATTTGAGCCTGCCCACCAACATTTTCTCCAGTATCTTCCCCATCACTGGCAACAGTCCAATCGGTCTGTAGGACTTGGCGGTCGTGTAGTCCTCTCGTCCAGGCTTCCTTAGTACGACCACTGTGGCTTCCTTCCAGATCTTCGGGAAGCAAGCCAACTCAAGACATTTATTTGCCAGTGATAGGAAAGACTCCTGGTCTTTAGCAATCACCATCCCACAGATGTCAGACGTCAGGCCATCAGATCCGGGTGCCTTCTTCGGGTTGAAGCCCGCCAGTGCAGCTTGCAGTTCGTACTTGGTAAACGGTGGGTCATGGTTTTCATCATGCTCCCACTCATTTACTTTTTCTGCCATCTCTCTAGTGCACCGGTGGTCTTCATTGTCCTCTTCGGGATGGTCATCCGGATAAAAAGTCTCGGCAAGAAATCTTGCCGATTCCTCCTCATCCAGTGTCCTCCCCTCCCTGACAAGAGGTTGGTCCTCATGTCTCCTGGTTACCCTTCCCAGCACTCTGTATATTCCGTCCCAGACCCCCTCCCGGTCCTGTTTCCCACAAAATTTCTTCCAACTTTGGATTTGCGCATTCCTCGCCTCTTTTTCGTAAATTTCCTTGGCTTCCCTATATTCTCTTATAACCTTTTCTTTTCTTACAGGTGCGGCCCAGTGTATCCTGCGTTTTTTCCGAGTGGCGTCCCTCTTCAGCAATTCCAGCTCTTTAGACCACCAGGGTAAGTTATATTTTACGTTATTTTTCTTTTTAGGTATAGTACTTTCACTTGTCTTGACTATTGTTTCTATGTATTTAGTAACTTTATTCTCTAGTTCTTCCTTTGTCTGTATTTTATCTATTTCAGTTTTGTTTATTTTGTTCTCTTTTGCAAATTTTTCGTATATTTTACTAAATTCCTTCCAATTTGCCTTCCTTGTGTTATATATTCGTGTTGTTCTTTTCATTTCTATACCCTTTATCCTTTGTAGTCTTAATTTTATTAGGATTGTGTTGTGGTCTGAGCTTGTTAACTTTTCTTCCACTCTCCAGTCATCTATTTTGTTCAAAAGATCGACCGAACAGACGGTGATGTCTACCTGGCTAGAGTAAACCTTGTCTCCCCTTGTGGTGAAAAATGTCGGCGTGTTGCCTTCGTTTAGCACGTGGAGTTCAGTCTCGTCCAGCATACTGGTTAACATCTCGCCTCTTCGGTCGGTCTTTTGACTCCACCAGAGGCTCTTGGCGTTAGCATCCCCTCCAATCAGGAGTTTCCCCGGTCCCAGCTTTTGTTCAATCCTCCTGAGCTGTTCAATGTAGCCGTCTATCGGCTGGTCCGGTTCAAAGTAGAACGAGACGACCACGATCTCCCAGGCACTGTTTCGGATTTTCACCGCAACCATATTGGTTGTGGTGAACTCCGAGCAAATTCTGGCGTCCACGTCTACGTCAAGAACCGCAATTGCTGCCTTGACTTGTCCCTCACCCTGTTGTTGTTCTGTGCACTGGAAAATCCTGATCGTCCCGTAGTTCTTCATTCTGCCAGATCCGCCGACATACGGCTCTTGAATTAAGGCAACTGCCATCTTTTGTTCAATGGCGGCCTGCAGGAGCTCCTGTGTGGCGAGGGCCTTCCTCTGGAGGTTGGCTTGGGCCACCACGAACGGTTTATTTGTGGAAGCGGGTTCTACCGAGTCGACGGTGCCTGGGACCACCTTAGCAGTAGTTCACTGATGACCTGGCTATGGCGTCCCACCTCTTGCGCACCGGACAATCTTGGTTGAATGCGTTGTGATTGGTGTCTTCTAGCTTGGCTTTGTGACAATTACAGCAGGTTGGGGGCGCCGCTGCGAGCCAGTCCGCACATTCGGCTTTCATATGAGGTCCCCCGCAGTGACTACAGACATCCAGCGCAGCCTTACAGAATTTTCTCCCATGTCCGTAGCCCAAGCATCTTGAGCATTGGATAATGGGTGATTGGTCTGCAACACGGACACGCTGGATATCTATATGCACCGCGCCGGCCTCTGTGAACATTCGCCATACCTCTGGTGACACTTTGAGGATGACATGTACCATTAGTGGGTTCCTGGTCCTCCTTCGGTATTTGACCTCCATCCTTATTTTGTCATTGCCTATCCCCTGAAGCATACTTCTGTTCTGCAGTCTCAACGCACTCAATATTTCTTCATCTGTATGGAAGTTAAGGACATCCCTCATAACTACCAACGGATCTTTGTTGGTCATCTCCTCGACCTGTAGGTCATCTCCTGCCTTCCCAATTTTCTCCTTCACTTTCCGGAGCTCTTCTTTATCCTGGAAGCCTATTATAACCTTCCTTTCTTTTGCCTTTCTTATCTTGTCTATTCTAAGGCCGTCTTCTTTAGCGTTTACTACCTTCCTGATCTTTTCCACCACTTCATCTCCAGTCTCCTGCTCGTCGCGAGATGTCACGACAATCGAATGTAGCGCCGTAGTCATTTCGACCGCTTTGGTTTTATGTAGACCGGCAGCTACATTCGCATATGTCCTGTTGGTGATCATCTCCTCCCTATGTTTCCTTATTTCTTCGGTGGTGCGCTCCATTTCCTGCTTGGCTTCCTGTAGCAACCGCCCATGTTCTTCCAGCTTTTTGAGAAGATCCCTTTCTAGCCTATCCCTCTCTTCTTTTTCTCTTCCTTTGTCTACATCCTCTGTTCCTGCCTTTATTCCTTCTATCCTTTCAGCTTCCTTCCCTTTGGCTCCTTCTGCATCCCTACCCCTATAAGGCTTTCCCTCCTCGGAGTCCTTGACCAGCTTATATAGTCTGTCTATCGCTTCGATGACGTCGGCCTTGATTTCGCTCTTCAGATTGCGGCTGTTGTTCATCTGGAGCTTGGCTTTCATGAGGCACGCCTTTGCTTCAGCCGTCCTGTTCAGATAAGCGGGACTCCCTTTTTTGGGAGAGCCCAGCCTATCTGAACTTATGGTCTCCGGCATAGGTTGGCTTCTTGATATGCCTTTCCGCTCTGCAGGAGCTGCAGACGCCGCGGATGTCATCGATGCTGCGGCGATGGTCCTTGTTTTTGGCTTGGTGGGCGGAGTGACCCTGGTTTCAACAACTTCATCGAGTCGTGACTCGATGGAGCGTCTAGCCTGAGCCACTGTTTGGCTACGAGAAGGGCCCGCCTTCTCTGAGGCTTCTGCCTCAGCGTCACGCTTTGATGGGGAGATAGTCTTCTTCAGGGGCGTGTGGAAGCTGGGCATGGTGTTAATATTAGGGGTTCGCGTCAATATATATAAAAGTATTTATTAAGATAGCTTCGTGAATGTAAAGTTCACGAAGCGGTCAATTATGGTCAGTTTGGTTGTGCTTGTAAGTGTAGAAGGCTTACAGGTCAAGAAAAATGTCAAAATATGAAGTGCATAAAAGCACAGTTAGTCAGTTCTACTATTCTAGGTCTAATTATCTGTTTCTGTTACAGGTCTGTGGCGGTTCCAGCAGCGTGCGGCGTGTTTAAGATGATGGTAAGTAGAGTTTTATGTTTACTAACTAAAAGAATTTTGAGCTAATTCTATTTGTTTCAGGTAACCTGCGGTTCCAGAACGAGTGGCGTACAGTGGGTAATAGTGAGTGTAACTGGAGATGAGCGCTTATTTCCCGAATAAAAGAAAACTCGATCTCAAAAAAGTCAGTGAACGGCTCTCGTGCCGGTATAGCCGTACCTTACCTGGTCAAAAAAGACAAAAGGGAGGGTGTGGGGGGTCAATTTTTCGCCGGAGCGCGACGTGCGATACGCCGTTGGACGCGTCTCGGCGAGTACTTCAACAGTATATAAGCAGACTATGTACGGTTGATACAAAAATTTGCAACCGTCAGCAAAACAGTGTAAAAGTTAAAAATTTGGAAAAAAATTTAGTGGTGGGGATGACAAAAATATATTAAACGGTAAGTAACAACAAAATGCTACACAACGATGTGCCACACTAGATAGTTTTCATACAAATTTTCTAAGAAATCAGACAATCTAAGACAAACTTTATTTCTGCAAACACTTTACCACGTTGATTTCTTTATATACTGCGTCAGTGGTACTAAGGGAAGAAATTAAATTTCGCCGGAGCGCGACGTGCGATACGCCGTTGGACGCGTCTCGGCGAGTACTTCAACAGTATATAAGCAGACTATGTACGGTTGATACAAAAATTTGCAACCGTCAGCAAAACAGTGTAAAAGTTAAAAATTTGGAAAAAAATTTAGTGGTGGGGATGACAAAAATATATTAAACGGTAAGTAACAACAAAATGCTACACAACGATGTGCCACACTAGATAGTTTTCATACAAATTTTCTAAGAAATCAGACAATCTAAGACAAACTTTATTTCTGCAAACACTTTACCACGTTGATTTCTTTATATACTGCGTCAGTGGTACTAAGGGAAGAAATTAAATTTCGCCGGAGCGCGACGTGCGATACGCCGTTGGACGCGTCTCGGCGAGTACTTCAACAGTATATAAGCAGACTATGTACGGTTGATACAAAAATTTGCAACCGTCAGCAAAACAGTGTAAAAGTTAAAAATTTGGAAAAAAATTTAGTGGTGGGGATGACAAAAATATATTAAACGGTAAGTAACAACAAAATGCTACACAACGATGTGCCACACTAGATAGTTTTCATACAAATTTTCTAAGAAATCAGACAATCTAAGACAAACTTTATTTCTGCAAACACTTTACCACGTTGATTTCTTTATATACTGCGTCAGTGGTACTAAGGGAAGAAATTAAATTTCGCCGGAGCGCGACGTGCGATACGCCGTTGGACGCGTCTCGGCGAGTACTTCAACAGTATATAAGCAGACTATGTACGGTTGATACAAAAATTTGCAACCGTCAGCAAAACAGTGTAAAAGTTAAAAATTTGGAAAAAAATTTAGTGGTGGGGATGACAAAAATATATTAAACGGTAAGTAACAACAAAATGCTACACAACGATGTGCCACACTAGATAGTTTTCATACAAATTTTCTAAGAAATCAGACAATCTAAGACAAACTTTATTTCTGCAAACACTTTACCACGTTGATTTCTTTATATACTGCGTCAGTGGTACTAAGGGAAGAAATTAAATTTCGCCGGAGCGCGACGTGCGATACGCCGTTGGACGCGTCTCGGCGAGTACTTCAACAGTATATAAGCAGACTATGTACGGTTGATACAAAAATTTGCAACCGTCAGCAAAACAGTGTAAAAGTTAAAAATTTGGAAAAAAATTTAGTGGTGGGGATGACAAAAATATATTAAACGGTAAGTAACAACAAAATGCTACACAACGATGTGCCACACTAGATAGTTTTCATACAAATTTTCTAAGAAATCAGACAATCTAAGACAAACTTTATTTCTGCAAACACTTTACCACGTTGATTTCTTTATATACTGCGTCAGTGGTACTAAGGGAAGAAATTAAATTTCGCCGGAGCGCGACGTGCGATACGCCGTTGGACGCGTCTCGGCGAGTACTTCAACAGTATATAAGCAGACTATGTACGGTTGATACAAAAATTTGCAACCGTCAGCAAAACAGTGTAAAAGTTAAAAATTTGGAAAAAAATTTAGTGGTGGGGATGACAAAAATATATTAAACGGTAAGTAACAACAAAATGCTACACAACGATGTGCCACACTAGATAGTTTTCATACAAATTTTCTAAGAAATCAGACAATCTAAGACAAACTTTATTTCTGCAAACACTTTACCACGTTGATTTCTTTATATACTGCGTCAGTGGTACTAAGGGAAGAAATTAAATTTCGCCGGAGCGCGACGTGCGATACGCCGTTGGACGCGTCTCGGCGAGTACTTCAACAGTATATAAGCAGACTATGTACGGTTGATACAAAAATTTGCAACCGTCAGCAAAACAGTGTAAAAGTTAAAAATTTGGAAAAAAATTTAGTGGTGGGGATGACAAAAATATATTAAACGGTAAGTAACAACAAAATGCTACACAACGATGTGCCACACTAGATAGTTTTCATACAAATTTTCTAAGAAATCAGACAATCTAAGACAAACTTTATTTCTGCAAACACTTTACCACGTTGATTTCTTTATATACTGCGTCAGTGGTACTAAGGGAAGAAATTAAATTTCGCCGGAGCGCGACGTGCGATACGCCGTTGGACGCGTCTCGGCGAGTACTTCAACAGTATATAAGCAGACTATGTACGGTTGATACAAAAATTTGCAACCGTCAGCAAAACAGTGTAAAAGTTAAAAATTTGGAAAAAAATTTAGTGGTGGGGATGACAAAAATATATTAAACGGTAAGTAACAACAAAATGCTACACAACGATGTGCCACACTAGATAGTTTTCATACAAATTTTCTAAGAAATCAGACAATCTAAGACAAACTTTATTTCTGCAAACACTTTACCACGTTGATTTCTTTATATACTGCGTCAGTGGTACTAAGGGAAGAAATTAAATTTCGCCGGAGCGCGACGTGCGATACGCCGTTGGACGCGTCTCGGCGAGTACTTCAACAGTATATAAGCAGACTATGTACGGTTGATACAAAAATTTGCAACCGTCAGCAAAACAGTGTAAAAGTTAAAAATTTGGAAAAAAATTTAGTGGTGGGGATGACAAAAATATATTAAACGGTAAGTAACAACAAAATGCTACACAACGATGTGCCACACTAGATAGTTTTCATACAAATTTTCTAAGAAATCAGACAATCTAAGACAAACTTTATTTCTGCAAACACTTTACCACGTTGATTTCTTTATATACTGCGTCAGTGGTACTAAGGGAAGAAATTAAATTTCGCCGGAGCGCGACGTGCGATACGCCGTTGGACGCGTCTCGGCGAGTACTTCAACAGTATATAAGCAGACTATGTACGGTTGATACAAAAATTTGCAACCGTCAGCAAAACAGTGTAAAAGTTAAAAATTTGGAAAAAAATTTAGTGGTGGGGATGACAAAAATATATTAAACGGTAAGTAACAACAAAATGCTACACAACGATGTGCCACACTAGATAGTTTTCATACAAATTTTCTAAGAAATCAGACAATCTAAGACCGGTTAGGTTAGGTTAGGTTTTTTTTTTTTTTTTTTTTTTTTTTTTTTTTTGTGAGGCTCTGCGCCTCACCCTCGTTCCCCCTATCCAGGACAAGGGAATTTATTTTCTAAATTATTTCTTTTTCTACACATGTAATTATTAATATTAAACTTATCTATTATTTATCTAATTACATACATCTTAAATTAGTATCTCTTATCTATTTATCTTATTCTATTTATCGTTCTATTTATCTTACTTAATGCTATACTAATTACTAATATAATATAAAAATATTATATATATATAGTAATTCTTATTGCTACTTATTTCTATTGATCAACTTACTTGCTATTAACTTACAGTATACTAAAAAGTTTTCAATCATTACTCTATTTTTTATTATGCTATGTATATTTTCCTTACTTAACTTACAGTCTAATATATTTTCTACATTAAATCTATCCACTGCGTGGATGGGACATTCGAGTAGGAGATGTGGGACCGTCTCCTGAACGTCAGGGTCACATTGGCACGCCGGGCTCTCCTTGCACTTGAAACGATGCAAGTACTCGGAGAAACCGCCGTGCCCCGTGAACACCTGCGTCAGTATCGGATCCAGGACGATCCGCCTTACGACCCTATGCGCCTCGACAGCGTCCGGAAAGAACAGCTTCGTCACCGAAGCCGTCTCTCCGTCCGCGTATCTCCGGCTCCATTCGTCAATCGAGTCCTTTCGGATCTGTCGTTTGACGAATGAAACCGGACACTTGTCGTAGTGCGCACGGGTCTTCAGGTGCTGTGCGGCATCTTTAGCAAGCTGATCCGCCCTCTCGTTTCCCTCCAACCCCACGTGCGCCTTGACCCAGAAAAGTTCAATTTTCTGGGCGCGTTTCTCGGCTGATTTTAGTAAATTTTTAATTTCAAACGCTAGGGGGTGGAGGGAATCACCTCTGGTGATGACTTCAAGGGCGGACCTTGCATCACTGAAGATGCCGCACGCAGAAAGCCCGCTACGGAGCGCCTCCACCACGGCTTCCCGGAGGGCGAGGAGTTCCGCCTGGTAGACGGAGCAGTATGGCTCCAGCCGCAACTTTCGGGTACTTGTCTCGGCGGTGCCGTTCCATATGGACAGCGCCGCTCCGACTTTCCCGTCAATCTTGCTTCCGTCGGTGAAGATACTAAGACCCTCACCGACGTGCTGGGCCAGTTCTGCCCCGTCCGCCAGGCATTGGAACGTCCCGTTCCCCCGTTCCGCCGGGTGCTCCAAGTTGACGAAGGCCACAGGAGTCTCCACATCCCGGTCTCCTACTACCTCGCAGGAGTGCCCCTTCTTGACTTCATAAAGCAGTGCGGTTTCCCGCACCCTTATGTCAAGA
The DNA here is from genome assembly GCA_947568825.1 of Sphinx pinastri. Classification (NCBI taxonomy): domain Eukaryota; kingdom Metazoa; phylum Arthropoda; class Insecta; order Lepidoptera; family Sphingidae; genus Sphinx; species Sphinx pinastri. The sequence continues at coordinate 21,520,174 of OX387617.1, forward strand.
GGGAGCACCCCCGCCAGCAGCAGGGCCGAGTTGAGAGAGACAGTCCTGTAGGCCTTCGTCATCTTCTGCGCGAAACTGCGCTGGATGGCTCCGAGCTGCTTCCTTACACCCAGCTTTCGGCTGGCCGGAGCCCATGCGCTTGCGGCATACAAGATCACGGGCTCCACCGCAGCCGTGTAGATCGTCCTGATCACTTCGGGTCCCAACCCCCACTGGACCTTGGCCGACCTCGCGAGCACTTTGAACAGGCCTATGGCCTTCGCGCACGCCTGCGTCACGTGACCGTTAAAGGTCAGTTTTCGGTCTATTGTTAGGCCAAGCAGCTTGATCTCGTTAGAGAGACCAATGTCGACTCCATCCATGCGCAGGATTGGGGTGTCGTACTTCAACTTATTTGTGATAATCATCGCCTGCGTCTTATGCGGCGCGAACTTGAGTTTGTTTCTGACACCCCAATCCCGCACATAGGCCAGTGCCGCATTGGCCTGCTTCTGAGCTTCTCCTGTGGAACCCCCATCAAACACCAGGACGACATCGTCAGCAAAAGCTTGACAATAGTCGCCCCGGCGCTCGAGCCCCTGTAAAAGGGGGTCGAGGAGGAGGTTCCACAGGATTGGCCCTCCAATAGAACCTTGAACACAACCTTTAACGGTCCTGCGCGCTGACTCGGCGCCCGCGTATCGGACCCTGACCATCCGATCATCCAGATAGCTGGCGACCATCCTTCTGATGTTTGGTGGGCAGCGTTCTTCCGCCAATCGGACTTTTATGGCCGGCCACCAGGCGCTATCGAAGGCCCCCTCTATGTCCAACGATATCATAATCAGAACTTTCTTCTGCCGAAGTTTAGTCCTGATATGACTCATCAGATCATAGAGGGAGTCTTCGGTGCCCCTTTGTGGCATAAAGCCGTATTGGCGGTGGCTCATCCTCGGAAGGATGTGCCACTTTAGCCTACCCACCAGCATCTTTTCCAGGATCTTTCCCAGCACTGGCAACAGTCCTATCGGCCGGTGTGCCTTGGGAACCGAATAATCGTCCTTACCCGGTTTCCGCAGCACAACGACCGTGGCCTCCTTCCAAATCCTTGGAAAATAGGCCAGTTCTAGGCACTTGTTAGCCAGTGCTAGGAAAGATTCCGGATCTTGGGCGATCGCCTGCGAACAGATATCGGAGGTCAGGCCATCCGACCCGGGCGCCTTCTTAGGATTGAAGGTCACCAGCGCCGCCGTGAGCTCCCCCAGCGTGAACGGTGGGTCATGTACCTCACCATGGACCCAATCGTTCACGCGTGAGGCGAGCTCCCTGGTGCGCTGATGATCCTCATTATCCTCCTCGTGAGGGTCGTCCGGGTAGAAGGTCTCGGCAAGGAATCTTGCCGATTCCTCCTGACCCAGGATTTGCCCGTCCCTCACGAGTGGCGCGTCTTCGTGCCGTTTGGTCAGCCTGCCCATCACTCGATATATCCCATCCCACAGTCCTTCCTTGGTTTGCGTTCCACAGAACTCCTTCCAGCTCTGAGTCTGGGCGTCCTTTGCCAGTTGTTCGTAGGCCTCCTTGGCCTGTTTGTAGGCCTTGATGACGCAAGCCTTCCTCACCGGTGCCGCCCATCGGATGCGGCGTTTCCGCCGCATCATTTCGCGTCTGGACCTTTCGAGCTCCTTTGACCACCAAGGGATCGCATATTTTGAATTTGGTTTCTTTCTAGGTATTATTTCGTCACTTACTTTTACTACGATTTCTGAGTATTGTTTTATATGATTTTCTAATTCACCTGTATATTCTAATTTATCTATTTCTGATTTGTTTATCTTCTGTTCCTTAATATAATTTTTAAATTTATTGCCAAATTCTTTCCAGTTTACCTTTTTTGTGTTGTATATTCTAGTTGAATAATTGATTGCGATCCCTTGGCCTTTCTGCAGTGTCAATTCAAAAGTAATAGTGTTATGGTCGGAGCTCGTCAGGTCCTCTTCGACGGTCCAGTTCCGGATCAGTTCTAAGAGATCGACCGAACAGGCGGTGACATCCACCTGGCTGGAGTAGGCCTTATCTCCTCGCACGGTGAAGAACGTTGGCGTGTCGCCCTCGTTCAACACGTGGAGGCCGGCCTCATCCAGCCAACCGGACACCTCCTCTCCCCTTCGGTCGATCTCCCGGCTCCACCATAGACTTTTCGCATTGGTGTCCCCTCCTATTAACAGGCGCCTCGGGCCCAGGCCGCGGCAGACGCCCCTCAGACGGTCGAGGTATTCGTCTACCGGCTTGTCGGGTTCGAAGTAATACGAGATCACCACCATCTCCCAGGCGCTGGTACGGATTTTCACCACTACAATATTTGTCGTGGTGAATTGGGGGCAGATCAAGACATCCAAGTCTACGTCGTAGACAACAATGGCTGCCTTGGCCCGCCCCCCTTCCCGTTCCGCGCACTGGAAGATCCTGGCGGCCCCGTAGTTCTTCACCCGACCGGTGCCCCCGACATACGGCTCCTGGATCAATGCGAAGGCCAATCTCCTCTCGGATGCCATCAACATGAATTCGTTCGTTGCGATTGCGCTCCTTTGGAGATTGGCCTGCGCCACCAGGTATGGCCGCCCGTCGGAGGCTGCGTCTGTAGTTGTCCGGCCCGGGGCGTTGGGGACCACCTTAGCAATAAGCTATGGCGGATCTGGCTAGCGCGTCCCATCGCTTCCTTACTGGGCAGTCCACACTAAAGGCGTTGTGCCCCGTCTCGGCGATCTTCGCTTTCAGGCAGTTGCAGCACGTTGGTGCTGCAGCCGCCATCCAGTCGGGACACTCCGCCCTCAGATGTGGCCCACCACAGTGGCTACAGGCATCCAGAGAGCCTCGGCAGAACCGCCTCCCGTGGCCGTAGCCCAAACACCTTGAGCATTGTACCAATGGAGACTGGTCCTCAACCCTGACCCTCTGGATGTCTATATGGATCGCGCCTGCCTCCGTGAACTTTCTCCAGATCTGTGGCGACACCTGGAGAACGACATGCGCCATCAGTGGGTTTCGGGCTCTCCTCTTGTACCGGATTTCAATCCGGTCCGCGTCTTGTCCAATCTGGGCCAGGAGATGCTTATTCTGGGTCCGTATTGCACCCAGAATCTCTTCGTCGGAATGACATTTCAGGAGATCCCTAACTATGACCAAGGGGTCCTTATTCTTAATATCGGCCACATTAAGGTTTTTTCCCTCTTTTCTAAGTCTCTCCTTGACTTTTACCATTTCTTCCCTGTTCTCGAATCCCATAATAACTTTCCTCTCTTTTGCCTTTCTTAGTCTGTCTATTTTTAATCCCTCTTCTTTTGCGTTAACAGCCTTCCTTATCCTGTCCACCACTTGGTCTCCTGTTTCTTCCTCGTCCTGTGACGATATTACTATTGAGTGTAGCGCCGTAGTCACCTCCGCTGTGGTTTTGGGTGGACCGGCGGCTACACTCGCATATGTTCTGGCTTTTTCCATCTCTTCTCTATGCTTATGCACCTCCTCGCTCATCCTTTTCATTTCTTCCTTGCTCTCCTGCAGCATCTTCCCATGTTCCTCTAGCCTTTTCAGGAGTTCCCTTTCCAGTTTATTCCTCTCGTCTTGCCCTGGTCCCTTGCCTTCTGCGCCCATCATTTCCGTCTTCGATGCCTCCTCCCTTTCAGGCTCCTTCCCTTTTCCTCCTTCTGCGTTCCGCCCTCTGTAAGGCTTGCCCTCCTCGGCGTCCTTCACCAGCCTGTAGAGCCGTTCCGCTGCGTCGATGACCTCAACCTTGATTTCGGTTTTGAGGTTCCGGCTGTTGTTAATTTGTAGCCGGGCCTTCAGGAGGCACGCCTTAGCCTCGGCCGTCCTGTTCAGATAGGCAGTACTTCCCTTTTTGGGAGAGTCCTGCCTACCCGAACCTGTCTCCGGCATAGGCTGGCTCTTGGCGATGCCCCTCCGCTCTGCTAGTGCTGCGGGTGCTACAGATGTCGTCGATGCAGCTGAGGTCATCGGTGCTGTGGTGGTCTTCTTCGGCACGGTGGTGAGTGGGGCAGCCCTGGTTTCGGGCGCTGCATCGAGACGTGATTCAATGCTGCGCCTCACCTGGGCCACTGACTGGCTCCGAGAGGGGCCAGCTCCTACAGGGGCTCCCGCGTCGGCGTCAAGTTTGGGTGGGGAAGGGGCCTTCTTGACGGGCGTGTGGAAGCTCGGCATGTTCGTAGATAGGGGGTCTTCGTCAGATGTATAAAATGCTTCGTGGCTGTAAAGGGTCCACGAAGTGAGTCAACAATCAATAAATCGTCAACAATCGACGATATCGATCAACGATGTCAATTTGTATGTATATGTATGTTTATATGTAAAGCGTCTATTTATAATATATATATAAGTCCAATTTATTTATTGGAAGTCGATATTTTGTTGAATTATCTTTTATCCATTTATATCAGTGTATTCTTATGTCTAATTTCCTTTTTGTTTCAGGTCTGTGGCAGTTCTATCGGCGCGTGGTGCAGCAGTAATTATGTGGTAAGTATAATTCAAGTTTAGGGTATTAAGGTTTTTGGGCTTTCGTGACGGTATAGCCGAGCACTACTTCGTCAAAAAAGACAAAAGGGTAGGTGTGGGGGGCAATTTTTTGCCGGAGCGCGACGTACGATACGTCTTTGGACGCGTCTCGGCGAGTACTTTACAAATACCGAATAAAGTGAGGTACGGTTAGTACAAAAAATTTTCACCGTCAGCAAAAGTAAGGAAATTAACGAAATTTGGAAGAAATTGGGGGGGGAAAATATCAAAAATATGGGCAACGGTAAGTATTTATAAAACGCTATTAAATGATGTGCCACACTAATATGTTTTCATACAGAAATTTTTCAAAATTAGACGGGTTAGGTTAGGTTAGGTTAGGTTAGGTTAGGTTAGGTTAGGTTAGGTTTCCCCGTGCCGGACGGGCCGGTACGGGTCGAGCAGGAGGCGGAGTGGTTCGGGGTGGCAATGTCGGACGTTTGCGACGCCGCCATGCCCCGGGCCCTCCGCCGTTCGCCGCGGCGGCAGGTGTACTGGTGGTCGGCGGAGCTTGCGCAGTTGCGCGCGTCTTGCGTTGCTGCGCGCCGTCGATACGCCAGGCATCGCCGTCGCCGAATAAGAAGTGAAGATCACGCAGACCAGGAGCGGCAGCTCTATGGCCTCTATAAGGAGGCGAAGAGAGCGCTGCGGGTGGCCGTTCACAGGGCCAAGGTCGCGGCGAGGAAGGAGTTCCTGGAGACTCTCGACGGTGACCCGTGGGGGCGCCCCTATCGCTTGGTGATGAACAAGCTTCGCCCAGCGGCGCCCCCGCTGTCGCAGAGTCTCCGGCCAGACTTGCTGGCCAACGTCGTCGCGGCCTTGTTTCCGGCCACCGTGGAGACCACTCCTCCACCGATGGCGCCACCGGACGTGGCGTCATCGTCGTACGAGACTTCGGCAAGGGATATCCCGGAGGTTTCGCCCGCGGAAATGCGGGCGGCAGTGCTTCGGCTGCGGAGCAAAAACACGGCCCCAGGGCTCGATGGCATCCCCGGAAGAGCCTGGGTGCTAGCCCTCGAGCACCTGGGTCCGAGGCTCCGCAGTTTGTTCTCCGCCTGTTTGGAGCAGGGCGTCTTCCCGGCACGCTGGAAAACCGGGAAGCTCGTCCTGCTGAAGAAAGAAGGACGACCCGCAGAGTCGCCGTCGGCCTACCGGCCCATCGTGTTGCTCGACGAGGTCGCCAAACTTTTCGAGCGCATCCTTCATGCTCGCCTCGTCGAGCACCTTGAGAGGGTCGGTCCGAACTTGGCCGACAATCAATACGGATTTAGGAGGGGACGTTCCACCGTCCACGCGATTCTGCGGGTGAAGGCACAGGCGGAGGATGCAGTGGCCAGGGGCGAAGTTGTTATTGCTGTCTCGTTGGACATATCCAACGCTTTCAACTCGCTACCCTGGCCCTGCATCCACGAGGCACTGCGGTACCACGTGGTGCCGCCCTATCTCCGGCGTCTGGTGCACGCGTACCTGTCTGACAGGGACGTGGTGTATCCGGGCGCCAACGGGTGGCACCGAAGAGCGATGTCGTGCGGTGTTCCACAGGGCTCGGTTTTAGGCCCTCTCTTGTGGAACATCGGGTACGACTGGGTGCTCCGTGGTGCCAATCTCCGGGGCGTCGGCGTGACATGTTACGCCGACGACACGCTAGTCACAGCGACTTCGGGGACCTTCCAGGATGCCGCAATTTTGGCGGCGGAGGGCACCGGCCATGTTGTAGGTCGTATTCGACGTTTAGGTTTGAAGGTGGCCCTTGAAAAGACCGAGGCCATCTGTTTTCACGGGCCTCGGAAAGGGCCACCGGCCGGTGCCCACATCGTTGTTGAGGGGGTGCGGATTCCCATCGGCAAGAATATAAAGTATTTGGGTTTGATTCTGGATAGCCGATGGGAATTTCGCACCCATTTTGAAAAGATGCGGACAAAACTGTCCCGGGCAGCGGGCGCTCTTTCTAGCCTGCTGCCCAACCTGGAAGGTCCTGGTGTCCCTTGCCGAAGGTTATACCACGGAGTCGTGCGGTCCATGGCCCTGTATGGCAGTCCAGTTTGGGCTGATTCCCTGAGCAACCGCTGCGTCGCGCTCTTGCGCAATCCTCAGCGTGTAGTGGCGCAGCGGGCGATCAGGGCATACCGCACGGTTTCGTACGAGGCGGCTTGCATGTTGGCCGGATTCCTGCCTTGGGATCTGGACGCCCAATCCCTGTCCGATGCTTTTCATTGGCGGGAGGAGGCGTTCAGTCGCGGGCAGCGTCCGGCCCTGAAGGAGGTGGAGGCCATGAGGGCCTCCTTACGGCGAGCCGCCGTGGAGGAGTGGCGTCTCAGGCTGGAGACCCCGTCAGCGGGGCTCAGGGCCGTAGCGGCAGTGCGCCCGGTCTTTGCCGAGTGGCTGGACAGGCGCCACGGCCCAGCTACGTTTCGGTTGACACAGGTACTCACCGGGCATGGTTGCTTCGGTGAGTATCTGTGTCGTATCGTAGGCACAGAGGTGTCGGCCGTGTGTCACCATTGTGACAACTGCCCGCTGGATACGGCCCAACATACATTGGAGTTTTGCCCAGCCTGGGACGAGGAGCGCAGCGCTCTCAGATCAGTCGTCGGAGGAGACCTCTCGCTGCCGGCCGTGGTCGCTTCCATGGTCGGCAGTCGGGAGGCCTGGCGTGCGGTGGCCCACTTCTGCGAGGTGGTCCTCTCGCAGAAGGAGAGTGCCGAGAGGGATCGTGAGCGCGAAGATCCCTCCCGCCGCCAGAGGAGACGAAGGAGGCGCCGGGTGGACGACTGACCGGCGTCTCCCGCCCTGTGGATTGGGGGCGTTTGGAGAATTCCACCACGGTATCCCCTGCCTGTCGTAAAAGGCGACTAATAGGGGCCATCGGGGGTCGCGGGCGGGCGGCAGGGGGCCGTCCGTCTTAAGTTTTGTGTTGCTTTTATCACATTGTTGCGACCCCCGTGATGGACGGCAGCGTGGAAGGTAGGCCTCACGCTGCCGTAGACGCCGAGAGCGTCCTTCGGTGCGCGGGGGCTTCTGAGCCCCCCCCACAACAGGAGACGGGCCGCACCAGGCGGCACCGCGCAGGGGCGGTTGCGGACGACAACTTAGACATTAGTCAGAGGAAGCCCGCAGCCGTCCCTAATGCGCCGAAGATGGCCACCGCGGAGTTTTAGTTGGTATGCCGTGCGTTGTACATAGGTTAGGGACTCGGCCCGGCGGTCGCCCGACGTTTTCCATCTCTCCGGGCGGCTCAACGCCGGGTCGTAAGGCACGGTGAACCCAACATAACCGCTCGGTCGCCCCCCACGAAGGCCGGGCGGTAGTGGTAACGCACTTTCTCCGCGAAACCAAAAAAAAAAAAAAAAAAAAAAAAAAAAAGGTTAGGTTAGGTTAGGTTAGGTTAGGTTAGGTTGGGGTGCGAAGTCAGGAAACCTCCACGCGGTGCACCCTGGGCAACGGCGCGTCGATCACGTTGATCGGCGCGACGGCTAATATCCTGACAACAGTTGGTTGGCGGTCGTCGTCTCTTGCGGCGGCCGTCGTCTCGTTTCGGTGGGCCCGTTCATCGGGCGACCCCCGGTTCTGTCCTGGGGGTGTCGACGGGCTCGGTGTGCGCTCACCCCGCCCCGAGCAGGCAGTGGGGGGGAACCTTTCTAACCCGCTGTCGCCGTCGCAGATCGTAATCCGGTATGGAGGTCCGTGGTTATGTCTCGCGCTCCTGCCGGACCGAGGGTCTTGGCTTAACCGCCCGGACCGCGAGGGAGAAAACCTCTATAAAAAGTTACCCCGAATCCCAAGCGGCGGCGCACCGCGAGGGGATGCATGGCCGATGGGTAGTTCGGTCTCGAGTGCGACCCCCGCCAGAGTACCTGCCGACCCTCTTGGCGGGTTACGTTAGGCTTACCCAGGTACAGGGGGCACTGCCTGGGTGGACTTTTATTTCCCCCACACTCGTGGGAACAAAAATGGAATCCTTTTTAAACAAAAACCCAATTATTCGATTGACGAAGTTGCCTCCTCCTGCCTCAGATTCTGGGGTAGGAGAGGCGGAGATCGGGGAGCGCAAGCTCACTGATGGTAACATCGTGGAAGGGAGTACGGGCGAGAAGCCCACAGAGGTTGTGGCTGAATTTGTTCGACCTCTCAGTAATGTCGGTATTGACTCAGAGTCAAGCGAGAGCGTCTCATCTGTTAGGAGTAAAAAGCTCTGGAGGAGACACTCTCGCTCGAAGGAGACCTACTTAACGAGCGAAACAGATGAGCCGGCTCCAAAGGCCTTAACAACTGATGGCCGAGGTAGGGGTCGTCCTCCCACACAATATAAGAGCCTGAAAAAGGCCCAAAAGGAGCTGGATAGCCAAAAGCGGGAGTTGGCTCGTAAAAACATGGAGGAGGAGCTCCAGGCAAAGCTCCACTATCGAAAATCCACGGCGACCGAAGAGGAAATGCAGATCGACGAAGTTCGCATTGTCCTCAAGGAGGACCTGTTGCATTGCGGGGAAGTGGTGCAGCAGATAGTGAGGAAGTCAGGAAACCTGAAGGGGACCTCGCAAAAGGCCCTGAATTTTGTGACTGATACCATTATAAAGTATGTTGGCCAGCAAGAGTCCTCTGTTATGGTTCGCCTCGAATATGAGGCTAAAAAATGGAAGGAGCATAGTGCCCACCTCGAGTCGTCACTGAAGATGCTCCAGGAAGAGAACACCTCTCTGCGCCGGCGTCTAGAAGACTTAGAGGCGGCTGCAAATAAGCGCCCCACGGAGGAGGTACTTGAGCTGATGGAAAAGAGGATGCAAGCCAGGATGGAGTCATTACTTCTGGGCCCGGCTCCTAGGCCACCACTGGCCCATGAGAAGAAGTCCACTCCCGGGGATACACAACTCCCCGTGCAGGGTGGATTCGTGGGAGGAGCACCTCAGCCCACTTCAACCAAGGGAAAAGGGAAAGGAAAGGGGAAGAGTTCAGTCCAGCCCGCTCCCCTTATATCCGCGCCTGTGGCCGGGCCCTCCACAGCCCCACCACAAGCCATCGCTGGGCCGTCTAAGGTACCGGCCACTGCTGCAACTGTCGGAAAAGGCAAGCAGAGAGCTGCCCAACCTGGACAGACAGCGCAGGTGCATAAGCCCCAAAAGGGCAAGAAGAAAGGACCAGCACCCACGGTGCAAGGTGCTCCAGAGCCTCGCCCACTACCACCGGCCCCAGCGTCTATGGACGTGGGGTGGACCATGGTTGTGGGCAAAAAGAAAAAGCCCAAGCCCGCCGCGACGCCCGCTACAAATAATCAGCGGCAGTCCCGTCGGCCTGAGCCAAAACTGCGTCCGCCACGCTCCGCAGCGATCGTCATATCGTTGACGCCGGCTGCGGTTGCCAAGGGGCTAACGTACGCGAAGGTGCTGACGGATGCACAGCAACGCGTGAGTCTTACCGGCCTGAACATAGACAGGCTGAAGCCGAAAGTTTCCGCTGCGGGTGCCATGTTATATGAGGTGCCCGGAGCGGAGTCGGAGCAGAGGGCCGATTCCCTCGCCGCAAGGCTGAGGGAGTGTTTTGGTGGGACGGAAGATGTCAGAGTCTCCCGGCCCACCAAATGTACGGAGCTGCGGCTGTCAGATCTTGATCCCGCAGCCACTCCCGAGACGGTCACAGCGGCCCTCTGCAGTGCCGGTGAGTGTGCTGCAGAGGCTGTTAAGGTGGGGGAAATCCGGCCCGATCGCTCTGGCCTGGGCTCGGTTTGGGCCAAGGTGCCAGTCAAGGCGGCCCAAAAGATCAAGGGGGGCCGCTTGAAAGTTGGGTGGACCGTGGTTCGAGTTACCGTACTCGAGGGGCGCCCGATGCGCTGCTACCGTTGCCTCGAGCGCGGTCATGCGCAAAACAACTGTGACGGAGGGCCGGATCGCAGCGACCTTTGTTATCGCTGCGGCAAGCCGGGCCATAAAGCCCGTCAGTGTAAGGATACACCAAACTGCGTCGTATGTGCCGCAGCTGGCAAGCCCGCCGGACACCAGCTTGGGGGGAAGGCGTGTTCCGCCTCCTCCCGCAATGTCCGGCGACGTTCACGTAGAAGACCTGCTGGGAACCCACCGCAAGGTGAGGCCGAGATGGAGGGAATAGAAGAGATCGCCCAATAATGGACCTTAAGTTCCTCCAGGCGAACATCAACCACTGCGCCCGCGCCCAAGACCTGTTGTCCCAAAGCCTGGCGCAGTGGTCGGTGCAAGTGGCCGTGGTCGCCGAGCCGTATTTCGTCCCGCCCAGAGATAACTGGGCCGGGGACCTCGACGGTTCGGTGGCCATCATCACCCAGGGTGCCGCTGGCTCCCCGCCCTTCGAAAAGGTAGCGAAGGGCCAGGGATGCGTCGCGGCTCTGTTGGGAGACGTATGGGTTGTAGGAGTTTATTTCTCTCCCAACAGACCCCTCTACGAGTTCGAGTCTTTTCTCGTTCGACTGGGGGCCCTGGTGCAGCAAGGCCAACCTCACCCGGCGATCGTCGCCGGTGACTTCAACGCCAAATCCGTGGTCTGGGGTTCGCCGGCGACCGACGTTCGCGGTGAGGTCCTGGAGGACTGGGCGATCTCTGTCGGCCTGGTCGTCCTGAATAGGGGGTCGGTGGACACGTGCGTGCGGCACAACGGCGGGTCTATTGTGGATCTGTCGTTTGTGAGCCCCGCCGTCGCACGTCGTGTCCGGGGCTGGAGAGTCCTCGTGGGCGTGGAGACGTTGTCGGACCATCGTTACATCAGGTTCGACGTCTCCGCGTCCTCGAGTGTCCAGCCCAGTGGTGTACCGAGTGCCCCGAATCAGGACGGCCCGCGGTGGGTCTTACGTCGCCTTGATAAAGAGGCCCTAGTGTTGGCCGCTCTGGTCATGTCGTGGCTCCCCGTGCCGGACGGGCCGGTACGGGTCGAGCAGGAGGCGGAGTGGTTCGGGGTGGCAATGTCGGACGTTTGCGACGCCGCCATGCCCCGGGCCCTCCGCCGTCCGTCGCGGCGGCAGGTGTACTGGTGGTCGGCGGAGCTAGCGCAGTTGCGCGCGTCTTGCGTAGCTGCGCGCCGTCGATACGCCAGGCATCGCCGTCGCCGATTGAGGGCAGATGATCACGCAGACCAGGAGCGGCAGCTCTACGGCCTCTATAAGGAGGCGAAGAGAGCGCTGCGGGTGGCCGTTCACAGGGCCAAGGTCGCGGCGAGGAAGGAGTTTCTGGAGACTCTCGACGGTGACCCGTGGGGGCGCCCCTATCGCTTGGTGATGAACAAGCTTCGCCCAGCGGCGCCCCCGCTGTCGCAGAGTCTCCGGCCAGACTTGCTGGCCAACGTCGTCGCGGCCTTGTTTCCGGCCACCGTGGAGACCACTCCTCCACCGATGGCACCACCGGACGTGGCGTCATCGTCGTACGAGACTTCGGCAAGGGATATCCCGGAGGTTTCACCCGCTGAAATGCGGGTGGCAGTGCTTCGGCTGCGGAGCAAAAACACGGCCCCAGGGCTCGACGGCATCCCCGGAAGAGCCTGGGTGCTAGCCCTCGAGCACCTGGGTCCGAGGCTCCGCAGTTTGTTCTCCGCCTGTTTGGAGCAGGGCGTCTTCCCGGCGCGCTGGAAAACCGGGAAGCTCGTCCTGCTGAAGAAGGAAGGACGACCCGCAGAGTCGCCGTCGGCCTACCGACCCATCGTGCTGCTCGACGAGGTCGCCAAACTTTTCGAGCGCATCGTTCATGCTCGCCTCGTCGAGCACCTCGAGAGGGTCGGACCAGACTTGGCCGACAGTCAGTTCGGTTTCCGTAGGGGACGTTCCACCGTCCACGCGATTCTGCGGGTGAAGGCACAGGCGGAGGATGCAGTGGCCAGAGGCAGTGTAGTGATTGCCATATCGTTAGATATTTCTAACGCCTTTAATTCGCTGCCCTGGCCCTGCATCCACGAGGCACTGCGGTACCACGTGGTGCCGCCCTATCTTCGGCGTCTGGTGCACGCGTATCTGTCTGACAGGGACGTGGTGTATCCGGGCGCCGATGGGTGGCACCGAAGAGCGATGTCGTGCGGTGTTCCACAGGGCTCGGTTTTAGGCCCTCTCTTGTGGAACATCGGGTACGACTGGGTGCTCCGTGGTGCCAATCTCCGGGGCGTCGGCGTGACATGTTACGCCGACGACACGCTAGTCACAGCGACTTCGGGGACCTTCCAGGACGCCGCAATTTTGGCGGCGGAGGGCACCGGCCATGTTGTAGGTCGTATTCGACGTTTAGGTTTGAAGGTGGCCCTTGAAAAGACCGAGGCCATCTGTTTTCACGGGCCTCGGAAAGGGCCACCGGCCGGTGCCCACATCGTTGTTGAGGGGGTGCGGATTCCCATCAGCAAGAATATAAAGTATTTAGGGTTAGTTTTGGATAGCCGATGGGAATTCCGTACCCATTTCGAGAAAATGCGGACAAAACTGTCCCGGGCAGCGGGCACTCTTTCTAGCCTGCTGCCCAACCTGGAAGGTCCTGGTATCCCTTGCCGAAGGTTATACCACGGAGTCGTGCGGTCCATGGCCCTGTATGGCAGTCCTGTTTGGGCTTACTCCCTGAGCGACCGCTGCGCCGCGCTCTTGCGCAATCCTCAACGTGTAGTTGCGCAGCGGGCGATCAGGGCGTACCGCACGGTCTCGTACGAGGCGGCTTGCATGTTGGCCGGATTTCTGCCCTGGGATCTGGACGCCGAATCCCTGTCCGATGCCTTTTATTGGCGGGAGGAGGCGTTCAGTCGCGGGCAGCGTCCGGCGTTAAAGGAGGTGGAGGCCATGAGGGCCTCCTTACGGCGAGCCGCCGTGGAGGAGTGGCGTCTCAGGCTGGAGACCCCGTCAGCGGGGCTCAGGGCCGTAGCGGCAGTGCGCCCGGTCTTTGCCGAGTGGCTGGACAGGCGCCACGGCCCAGCTACGTTTCGGTTGACACAGGTACTCACCGGGCATGGTTGCTTCGGTGAGTATCTGTGTCGTATCGTAGGCACAGAGGTGTCGGCCGTGTGTCACCATTGTGACAACTGCCCGCTGGATACGGCCCAACATACATTGGAGTTTTGCCCAGCCTGGGACGAGGAGCGCAGCGCTCTCAGAGCAGTCGTCGGAGGAGACCTCTCGCTGCCGGCCGTGGTCGCTTCCATGGTCGGCAGTCGGGAGGCCTGGCGTGCGGTGGCCCACTTCTGCGAGGTGGTCCTCTCGCAGAAGGAGAGTGCCGAGAGGGATCGGGAGCGAGATGATCCCTCCCGCCGCCAGAGGAGACGAAGGAGGCGCCGGGTGGACGACTGACCGGCGTCTCCCGCCCTGTGGATTGGGGGCGTTTGGAGAATTCCACCACGGTATCCCCTGCCTGTCGTAAAAGGCGACTAATAGGGGCCACCGGGGGTCGCGGGCGGGCGGCAGGGGGCCGTCCGTCTTAAGTTTTGTGTTGCTTTTATCACATTGTTGCGACCCCCGTGATGGACGGCAGCGTGGAAGGTAGGCCTCACGCTGCCGTAGACGCTGAGAGCGTCCTTCGGTGCGCGGGGGCTTCTGAGCCCCCCCCACAACAGGAGACGGGCCGCACCAGGCGGCACCGCGCAGGGGCGGTTGCGGACGACAACTTAGACATTAGTCAGAGGAAGCCCGCAGCCGTCCCTAATGCGCCGAAGATGGCCACCGCGGAGTTTTAGTTGGTATGCCGTGCGTTGTACATAGGTTAGGGACTCGGCCCGGCGGTCGCCCGACGTTTTCCATCTCTCCGGGCGGCTCAACGCCGGGTCGTAAGGCACGGTGAACCCAACATAACCGCTCGGTCGCCCCCCACGAAGGCCGGGCGGTAGTGGTAACGCACTTTCTCCGCGAAACCAAAAAAAAAAAAAAAAAAGGTTAGGTTAGGTTAGGTTAGGTTAGGTTAGGTTAGGTTAGGTTAGGGGTGCGAAGTCAGGAAACCTCCACGCGGTGCACCCTGGGCAACGGCGCGTCGATCACGCTGATCGGCGCGACGGCTAATATCCTGACAACAGTTGGTTGGCGGTCGTCGTCTCTTGCGGCGGCCGTCGTCTCGTTTCGGTGGGCCCGTTCATCGGGCGACCCCCGGTTCTGTCCTGGGGGTGTCGACGGGCTCGGTGTGCGCTCACCCCGCCCCGAGCAGGCAGTGGGGGGGAACCTTTCTCTCCCGCTGTCGCCGTCGCAGATCGTAATCCGGTATGGAGGTCCGTGGTTATGTCTCGCGCTCCTGCCGGACCGAGGGTCTTGGCTTAACCGCCCGGACCGCGAGGGAGAAAACCTCTATAAAAAGTTACCCCGAATCCCAAGCGGCGGCGCACCGCGAGGGGATGCATGGCCGATGGGTAGTTCGGTCTCTAGTGCGACCCCCGCCAGAGTACCAGCCGACCCTTTGGCGGGTTACGCTAGGCTTACCCAGGTACAGGGGGCACTGCCTGGGTGGACTCTTTATTTCCCCCATACTCGTGGGATCAATATGGAAAACTTATACCCTAAAATTATTTTGACGCGATTGCCTACTCCAGTTCCTGCTGGAGAGGCGGAGTTTGTAGATGGTGGAGCGAGAGTGGGTGAAAAGCCCACGAAGGTTACGGCCGAATTCATTCGGCCGATTGACTTGTGTGTCGACTCGGTTACGAGTGAAAGTGTCTCTTCTGTTAGGAGCAAAAGACTATGGAAGAGACGTTCACACCCCTCGAGAAGTAGTCACTCGCCTCTTGAGAGTGACACAGATGAGCCGAGGCCGAAGTCACGCGCAACGAAGGGTCACGGAAGAGGGGGCCCGCTTCCGGTCGACAGTGATGTTGGCTTAGAGAAGGCCCAAAGGCAGCGCGACCTGTTTAAGCGCCAGGAGGCCTGCCAAAAGGCGGAACAGCATAAGTCGCCAACGCCTTCCAAGGCGCTCAAGGCGAAAGAGATCGGTGTCATATTGCGTGATGACCTCCGGAACTGTGAGGATATTGTGAGGTCCATCGTGAGGAAATCCGGAAACCTGAAAGGGACCTCACAAAAGGCGCTGAATTATGTTTCGGACGTGATCGCGCAGTATGTGAACCAACCCCAGTCCTCATTGGTGGTTCGCCTTGAAGACGAGGCGAAGAAATGGCGGGAAAATAGTTCCCGCCTCGAGGCAGCATTGAAAGGGCTGCAAGAAGAAAACGCTTCCTTCCGTCGTAGCTTCGAGGAGGCGGAGGCGGCTGCCAGCAGGCGCACAGAGGAGTTGCTGGAGCGAATCGAGGCCAGATGGCAGGCTCGACTGGAGTCGGCGCTTGCAGGTCCGGCCCAGAGGCCATCGCTGGCCCATGAGAGGAGGACCACCCCTGGGGACATTGCACTCCCCGTGCAGGGTGGTTTTGTAGGTGGACAACCCCAGCTCTTAACTGGCAAGGGCAAGGGAAAAGGGAAGGGCAAAGGAGCTGCCCAACCCAATAATCTGATCGCGACCTCAATTGCCGGTCCCTCCAGCACTCCGCCCGTCTCTGGGTTATCCTTGGGGCAGGCGGCAGTGCTAAATAAGGGCAAAGGAACAAGAAAAGGAACCGTTTCTGCCCCTGCCCCAACACCACGGAACGCCGCAGTCCCTCCAAAGCCCAAGAGCAAGGCGGGGGGAAATAAAGCAACTCCCCCCACTGCGCAACACACTCCCCAGGAGCCCCGCCCATTACCACCGGCCCCAGTGTCTATGGACACTGAATGGACCGTGGTGGTGGGCAAAAAGAAGAATGCCAAGACCGGTGCAGTCTTGGCTACAAAAAAGAAGTCCGAGCCGAAGCTCCGCCCACCGAGGTCAGCAGCGGTAGTAATCGCACTGACCCCAACAGCTGTTAAGAAGGGCCTCACATATGCTGGGGTCCTGACGAATGCGCAGCAAGGGGTAAGCCTAGACGGCTTAAATATAGACCGGCTTAAGCCAAAATTTGCAGCCACGGGTGCCATGATTTATGAGGTACCCGGGGCTGAATCAGAGCAGAAGGCCGACTCCCTTGCCGTAAGGCTGAGTGAGCATTTTAAGGGGTCGGAAGACGTTAGAATCTACCGGCCCATCAAATTTGCAGAGCTGCGACTGTCAGAACTGGACCCTACAGCCACTCTTGAAACGGTCGCAGCGGCTCTCAGCACTGCCGGTGAGTGTGCCACGGAGCAAATAAAGGTGGGACTAATTCGCCTCGATCGCTCGGGTTTAGGCTCGGTTTGGACTAAGGTGCCGGTCAAGGCGGCACAGAAAATTAAGGCGGGCCGACTTCGTATAGGGTGGACTGTGCCTCGAGTGACGGTGCTTGAGAGACGCCCTATGCGGTGTTATCGCTGCCTCGAGCAAGGGCACGTGAGGGACGCTTGCGATTGTCCCGTAGACCGCAGTGATCTCTGCTATCGCTGCGGCAAGGCGGGTCACAAGGCCCGCCAATGTGAAGCTACACCCAACTGTGCCTTATGTGCTGCAGCTGGCAAGCCCGCCGGGCACCAACTCGGGGGGAAGGCGTGTCCCGTCTCCTCCCGCAAATCCCGGCGGCGTCCGCGCAGAAGACCAGCTGCCGCTGAGGCTACGGCCCAGCCGCACTCGGTGAGCCCACCGCAACAAGTGGCCGAGATGGACGTAGTAGAAGAGATCGCCCAGTAATGGACCTAAAGTTCCTCCAGGCGAACATCAACCACTGCGCCCGCGCCCAGGACCTGTTGTCCCAAAGCCTGGCGCAGTGGTCGGTGCAAGTGGCCGTGGTCGCCGAGCCGTATTTCGTCCCGCCCAGAGATAACTGGGCTGGGGACCTCGACGGTTCGGTGGCCATCATCACCCAGGGTGCCGCTGGCTCCCCGCCCTTCGAAAAAGTAGCGAAGGGCCAGGGATGCGTCGCGGCTCTGTTGGGAGACGTATGGGTTGTAGGAGTTTATTTCTCTCCCAACAGACCCCTCTACGAGTTCGAGTCTTTTCTCGTTCGACTGGGGGCCCTGGTGCAGCAAGGTCAACCTCACCCGGCGATCGTCGCCGGCGACTTCAACGCCAAATCCATGGTCTGGGGTTCGCCGGCGACCGACGTTCGCGGTGAGGTCCTGGAGGACTGGGCGATCTCTATCGGCCTGGTCGTCCTGAATAGGGGGTCGGTGGACACGTGCGTGCGGCACAACGGCGGGTCTATTGTTGACTTGTCGTTTGCGAGCCCCGCCGTCGCACGTCGTGTCCGGGGCTGGAGAGTCCTCGTGGGCGTGGAGACGTTGTCGGACCATCGCTACATCAGGTTCGACGTCTCCGCGTCCTCGAGTGTCCAGCCCAGTGGTGTACCGAGTGCCCCGAATCAGGACGGCCCGCGGTGGGTCTTACGTCGCCTCGATAAAGAGGCCCTAGTGTTGGCCGCTCTGGTCGTGTCGTGGCTCCCCGTGCCGGACGGGCCGGTACGGGTCGAGCAGGAGGCGGAGTGGTTCGGGGTGGCAATGTCGGACGTTTGCGACGCCGCCATGCCCCGGGCCCTCCGCCGTCCGCCGCGGCGGCAGGTGTACTGGTGGTCGGCGGAACTAGCGCAGTTGCGCGCGTCTTGCGTTGCTGCGCGCCGTCGATACGCCAGGCATCGCCGTCGCCGATTGAGGGCGGATGATCACGCAGACCAGGAGCGGCAGCTCTACGGCCTCTATAAGGAGGCGAAGAGAGCGCTGCGGGTGGCCGTTCACAGGGCCAAGGTCGCGGCGAGGAAGGAGTTCCTGGAGACTCTCGACGGTGACCCGTGGGGGCGCCCCTATCGCTTGGTGATGAACAAGCTTCGCCCAGCGGCGCCCCCGCTGTCGCAGAGTCTCCGGCCAGACTTGCTGGCCAACGTCGTCGCGGCCTTGTTTCCGGCCACCGTGGAGACCACTCCTCCACCGATGGCGCCACCGGACGTGGCGTCATCGTCGTACGAGACTTCGGCAAGGGATATCCCGGAGGTTTCACCCGCTGAAATGCGGGTGGCAGTGCTTCGGCTGCGGAGCAAAAACACGGCCCCAGGGCTCGATGGCATCCCCGGGAGGGCCTGGGTGCTAGCTCTCGAGTACCTGGGTCCGAGGCTCCGCAGTTTGTTCTCCGCCTGTTTGGAGCAGGGCGTCTTCCCGGCGCGATGGAAAACCGGGAAGCTCGTCCTGCTGAAGAAAGAAGGACGACCCGCAGAGTCGCCGTCGGCCTACCGGCCCATCGTGTTGCTCGACGAGGTCGCAAAACTTTTCGAGCGCATCGTTCATGCTCGCCTCGTCGAGCATCTCGATAGGGTCGGTCCAAATTTGGCCGACGAGCAGTTTGGATTTAGGAGGGGACGTTCCACCGTCCACGCGATTCTGCGGGTGAAGGCACAGGCGGAGGATGCAGTGGCCAGGGGCGAAGTTGTAATTGCGGTATCGTTGGATATCTCCAACGCTTTCAACTCGCTGCCCTGGCCCTGCATCCACGAGGCACTGCGGTACCACGTGGTGCCGCCCTATCTCCGGCGTCTGGTGCACGCGTACCTTTCTGACAGGGACGTGGTGTATCCGGGTGCCGATGGGTGGCACCGAAGAGCGATGTCGTGCGGTGTTCCACAGGGCTCGGTTTTAGGCCCTCTCTTGTGGAACATCGGCTACGACTGGGTGCTCCGTGGTGCCAATCTCCGGGACGTCGGCGTGACATGTTACGCCGACGACACGCTGGTGACAGCGACTTCTGGGACCTTCCAGGACGCCGCAATTCTGGCGGCGGCGGGCACCGGCGACGTCGTGAATAGAATCCGACGTCTAGGGTTGAAGGTGGCCCTTGAGAAAACCGAGGCCATTTGCTTTCACAGGCCTCGGAAAGGGCCACCAGCCGGTGCCCACATCATCGTTGAGGGGGTGCGGATTCCCATCGGCAAGAGTATGAAGTATCTGGGTTTGATTTTGGATAGCCGATGGGAATTTCGCACCCATTTTGAGAAGATGAGGACGAAACTGTCCCGGGCAGCGGGCGCTCTTTCTAGCCTGCTGCCCAACCTGGAAGGTCCTGGTGTCCCTTGCCGAAGGTTATACCACGGAGTCGTGCGGTCCATGGCCCTGTATGGCAGTCCAGTTTGGGCTGATTCCCTGAGCAACCGCTGCGTCGCGCTCTTGCGCAATCCTCAGCGTGTAGTGGCGCAGCGGGCGATCAGGGCATACCGCACGGTTTCGTACGAGGCGGCTTGTATGTTGGCCGGATTCCTGCCTTGGGATCTGGACGCCCAATCCCTGTCCGATGCTTTTCATTGGCGGGAGGAGGCGTTCAGTCGCGGGCAGCGTCCGGCCCTGAAGGAGGTGGAGGCCATGAGGGCCTCCTTACGGCGAGCCGCCGTGGAGGAGTGGCGTCTCAGGCTGGAGGCCCCGTCAGCGGGGCTCAGGGTCGTAGCGGCAGTGCGCCCGGTCTTTGCCGAGTGGCTGGACAGGCGCCACGGCCCGGCTACGTTTCGGTTGACACAGGTACTCACCGGGCATGGTTGCTTCGGTGAGTATCTGTGTCGTATCGTAGGCACAGAGGTGTCGGCCGTGTGTCACCATTGTGACAACTGCCCGCTGGATACGGCCCAACATACATTGGAGTTTTGCCCAGCCTGGGACGAGGAGCGCAGCGCTCTCAGAGCAGTCGTCGGAGGAGACCTCTCGCTGCCGGCCGTGGTCGCTTCCATGGTCGGCAGTCGGGAGGCCTGGCGTGCGGTGGCCCACTTCTGTGAGGTGGTCCTCTCGCAGAAGGAGAGTGCCGAGAGGGATCGGGAGCGCGAGGATCCCTCCCGCCGCCAGAGGAGACGAAGGAGGCGCCGGGTGGACGACTGACCGGCGTCTCCCGCCCTGTGGATTGGGGGCGTTTGGAGAATTCCACCACGGTATCCCCTGCCTGTCGTAAAAGGCGACTAATAGGGGCCACCGGGGGTCGCGGGCGGGCGGCAGGGGGCCGTCCGTCTATAGTTTTGTGTATCTTTTTAGCACATTGTTGCGACCCCCGTGATGGACGGCAGCGTGGAAGGTAGGCCTCACGCTGCCGTAGACGCTGAGAGCGTCCTTCGGTGCGCGGGGGCTTCTGAGCCCCCCCCACAACAGGAGACGGGCCGCACCAGGCGGCACCGCGCAGGGGCGGTTGCGGACGACAACTTAGACATTAGTTAGAGGAAGCCCGCAGCCGTCCCTAATGCGCCGAAGATGGC
Source organism: Sphinx pinastri (assembly GCA_947568825.1). Taxonomy (NCBI): domain Eukaryota; kingdom Metazoa; phylum Arthropoda; class Insecta; order Lepidoptera; family Sphingidae; genus Sphinx; species Sphinx pinastri. Next base: position 21,540,820 of record OX387617.1, read on the forward strand.
CACCGCGGAGTTTTAGTTGGTATGCCGTGCGTTGTACATAGGTTAGGGACTCGGCCCGGCGGTCGCCCGACGTTTTCCATCTCTCCGGGCGGCTCAACGCCGGGTCGTAAGGCACGGTGAACCCAACATAACCGCTCGGTCGCCCCCCATGAAGGCCGGGCGGTAGTGGTAAAGCACTTTCTCCGCGAAACCAAAAAAAAAAAAAAAAAAAAAAAAAAAAAAAAAAAAAAAAAAAGGTTAGGTTAGGTTAGGTTAGGTTAGGTTAGGTTAGGTTAGGTTAGGTTAGGTTAGGTTAGGTTAGGTTAGGTTAGGTTAGGTTAGGTTAGGTTAGGTTTTTTTTTTTTTTTTTTTTTTTTTTTTCGTTCCTCTGACTTTTTCGGCCAGAGACATTTTCTGTTTATTATTATTTTTTTCTGTCTTTACATTATTTTTACGTACAATTTGTTATATTACTTATCCATATATATTCTATTAACTGTTTCCTATATAAACGCGGCAATATTGCCTTCGTATCTACTTATATCCTTATTCTATCTTAGCGGGCTATAACTTCTATCTACTTATGCGATATTCTCATATGTGGTTACTATTTAGTTTTACGTTTCCTAGAATTTTCTTATCATCTTTTGACAAAATATTTATAACTATTTTGGTTTAAAACTAGTCCTATATAATCTAATATTACATATTTTAGTTTTATTTATTTATTTATTCCTTTCTATTGTTTTTGTTGCTACTCTTTTACAATATTCAATAAATTTATTAATTTTGTCTTTTTCATTTATGATTTTATGAAAATTTTCTACTCTTATTTCCATTTCAATGTGCTGTTCTGTCTCAAATCTTTCCTGGAGATATATTGGGCATTCGGCTATTATGTGTGGTACCGTTTCTTTGACGTTTGGGTCACATGGGCACGATGGGCTCTCTTTGCATTTGAAGCGATTCAGATACTCAGAGAACCCCCCGTGCCCAGTGAATACCTGAGTTGTTATTGGGTCCACTCGAAGTTTCCTTATTATCTTATGTGCCTCAACTGCATTTGGGAAAAACAGTTTTGTATTTGAGGCAGTTTCTCCCGCCTCGTACCTTCGGCCCCATTCCTCAAGCGACTCCTGTCGGATTTGTCGCTTCAGGTACGAGGTTGGACACCGGTCATAATGTGCCTTGGTCTTTAGGAACAGCGCAGCATCCTTTGCGAGAGAATCGGCCCTCTCATTTCCCTCCCACCCTACGTGTGCTTTAATCCAAAAAAGCTCAATTTTTTGGTTGCGTTCTTGCGCTGTTTTTAGATTTTGATTGATTTGGAACGCTATAGGGTGGAGGGAGTCGCCTCTGGCGACTTCTTCGAGGGCAGATCTGGCATCGCAAAAGATGCTGCACCGTTCGACTCTGTCCTTGAGCACCTCCTCTGTTGCCCTTTGTAGGGCCAGTAACTCCGCCTGGTAGACTGTGCAGAAAGGCTCGAGCTTCAGTTTTATGGCTTTCGTCTCGGCGGCATTATCCCATATAGATAATGCCGCCCCAACTTTTCCTTCTAACTTACTACCGTCGGTGAAAATACATCGGTTCTCGCCGACGTGTCGAGCCAATTCTGCACCGTCCACCAGACATTGGAATTTCTGGCCCATCTGCTGCGACGGGTGGGTTTTGCTAACAAAGGCCACAGGCCTCTCCACTTCGCGGTCCCCCACCAATCGCCGAGAATACCCCCTTCTCGTCTCATATAAGAGAGCTGCCTCCCTTATTCTGACATCTAAGGGCAATATTCCGGCGAGTAGCAGGGCCCCGTTTAGGGAGACGGTCCTGTAAGCCTTTATGAGCTTTTGTGCAAACCCCCGCTGGACCACATCAAGCTGCTTTTTTATGCACTTTTTATTCGTAGCCGGTGCCCAGGCGCTTGCCGCGTACATAATCACCGGTTCGACCACAGCCTGGTAGAGTGTTTTTACGAGATGTGGTCTCAGCCCCCACTGCACCTTTGCGGCTCGAGATAGGCACTTGTAGAAGTTCAGAGCCTTTCTACACACCTCTGCTGCATGGGCATTGAAGGTTAGAGCGCTATCGATTGTGAGGCCCAGTATTTTTATTTGTGTCGTGAGGTCAATGTTGACGCCACCCATGTGCAGGATTGGTGAATCGTACTTCAGCTTCTTGGTCAGCACCATGGCTTTCGTTTTATGAGGCGCGAAATTTAGCTTATTACGGATTCCCCAATCCTGCACAAAGGCAAGCGCCGCATTGGCCTGTTTCTGTATCTGTTGCCCCGTCTCTCCCTCGAACACCAGAACTATGTCGTCGGCGAAGGCCTGGCAGTAGTCTCCCCTTGTTTCGAGCCCTTTGAGCAGTGGGTTCAGGAGCAAGTTCCACAAGATTGGACCCCCAATTGATCCTTGTACGCATCCTTTGGAGGTCCATCTCGTGTGCTCTTCCCCGGCGTAACGAACTCGAACTTTGCGGCTCTTGAAGTAGCTGTCTATAACCCGTCTTAGATTTTTCGGACATTCTTCCTCCGACAGTCTGACTTTTATTGCCGGCCACCACGCGTTATCAAAAGCCCCCTCTATATCTAAGGAGATCATGGTAACCATTTTCTTTTCGGCTATCTTCATCCTTATGTAATTAGTCAAGATGTAGAGGGAATCTTCTGTACTTCGCTGGGGCATAAAGCCAAACTGTCGGGTACTCATCCTTGGGATTATACGCCACTTCAATCTTTCCACCACCATTTTCTCCAGGATCTTCCCCATCACTGGTAACAAGCCTATCGGTCTGTAGGATTTAGGGTGCGTGTAGTCCTCCTTCCCGGGTTTCCGGAGGACTACGACCGTTGCCTCCTTCCAGATGGTCGGGAAGTGGCCAAGTTGGAGGCATTTGTTAGCCAGTGACAGGTACAATCCTGGGTCTTGCTGGATAGCCTGTTTGCAGATATCTGCAGTCAGGCCGTCTGCACCAGGGGCTTTCTTCGGATTGAAGCTGGCTGCTGACGTTAGCATTTCGTGCATCGTAAATGGCGGGTCTTGATCTTCACCATCCGGACCTTCATTTATTTGGTCGGCAGCCTCTCTCATGCGCTGATGGTATGCGTTATCATGATGCTTCGAATCCTCCGGGTAAAAAACTTCCGCCAGTAGCTTCACCGACTCTTCTGGGTTTAGTACCACCCCCTCTTTTACAAGGGGAAGGTCTTCTTGACGTTTCGTCACTCTCCTTATTGCCCTATATATTCCGTCCCATATTCCTTCTTTTTCCTGTTTTCCACAGAATTCCTTCCAGCTTTTTATTTCTGCTTTCTTTACCTCTGTTTCATACTTTTCTTTGGCTTTCAGGTACTCTTCGATGACCATCATTCTTCGGACCGGCGCAGCGCAACGGATTCTTCTTTTCCTCGTGACGGCAGCTTTTTTCAACGCGGTGAGTTCTTCTGTCCACCATGGAACGGTAAGTTTCTTATAAATATTTCCTTTCTTACAGGGTATAGAGCTGTCGCAGGTAAGTAAAATGGATTCTGTATATTCTTCTATTTTTGTATCTATTTCTATTTTAGTTTTTATATTCTCTATTTCGGTTGAATTTAAATTTTTATTAAGTTTTAATTGAGCGAATTTTTCATTAAATTTCTCCCAATTGGCTTTCTTAGTGTTATACTTCCTGGTTGTACTTTCTATTTTTATGTTTTGTACTTTGTGTAAATGAATTTTGAATAAAATAGTGTTGTGGTCTGAACTCACTACGCCCTCATCCACCGTCCAGTCTTCTATCTTGTCTAAGAGACTTAGCGAGCACGCCGTGACGTCCACGTGACTGCTGTATCTCACGTTTCCTCGGATGGTGTCAAAGGTTGGTGTTGTTCCTTCGTTTAGTACCTGCAAGCCAAGTTCCTCTAATATTCCGGACATCTCTTCTCCTCTTTTGTCTGTTTTGATGCTACCCCACCACGGGCTTTTCGCGTTTGTGTCTCCGCCGATGAGGAAACAGGCTGGCCTCATTTTTGTAGCTATACTCCTCAGCTGGTCAAGGTACGGTTCTATAGGCTCATCCGGCTCAAAGTAGAGGGAGATTAGGGCAAGCTCTTTGGTGGACATTTGTATTCTCACCACTACGATGTTGTTTGTGGTGAGATCCGGGCATTGTGTTGCTTTGATCTTATTGTCAAATACAACTACTGCTGCTTTGACTCTGCCCTTGTTGCTAGTATTTTGGTATATCCTAGCTCCTGTGAGACCTTTCATTTCGTTAGCGTTGCCCACATAAGGTTCTTGGATAAGAGCAAATGACGTCCCTCTCTTTGCGGCCTCTATCATAAGCTCTTCAGTTGCCATCTTCTTCCTTTGTAAATTGACCTGAATTACATTATATGGCTTTGTTCCAGCTGAGGAGTTAGTTTGCTGAGTTGTCTTTATGACCACTTTAGCAATACGCTATTTTGGCCCTTGCCAGTGCATCCCACCTTCTTCTAACCGGACATTCGTCGCTGAAGGCGTTATGGTCCGTTTTACTTAGCTTGGCTTTTTGGCAGTTATGACACGTAGGGGGAGCATCAGCCAACCAAACTGGGCAGTCCCTCCTCACATGGGATCCTCCGCAGTGGCTACACAGGTCAACCTGGTCCTGGCAGTATCGTCGACCATGTCCATACCCTAAGCAGCGAGTACACTGTATTAAGGGGGACTGGTCTGCGACTTTTACCCTTTGCACGTCGACGTGTACAGCCCCCGCTTCGGTTAGTATCTTCCAGATTTGGGGAGGCACCTGCAGCACCACGTGGGAAGTGAGTGGATTCCTAGCCCTTCTTCTATATTTTACTACAATGTCGCTACTGTTATTGGACCCCCCCAGAAGATGTTTATTTTGGGTTTGTAGTGCTCTCAAGATGTCCTCGTCACTATTGTGATTTAGGACCTCCTTGAGGACGATTAATGGGTGTTTGTTTTTTATGTCTGAGATATTTAATTTTGTATCTTTTCCTTTTATCTTCTCTTTAATTTTCTTTATTTCTTCTATGGTTTTACATCCTATTATCACTTTCCTATCTTTTGCCTTCCTTATGTTGTCGATCTGAATTCCCTCTTCTTTGGCGTTAATTGTATTCCTGATGTTCTCTAAGATCTGTTCCCCAGTCTGTCCTTCCTCTGTAGAGGTGATGGCTATGGAATGTAGTACCACAGGTGCTCTCGGTTGTTGCCCTTGCGTCGGAGAGGCCGCTACGTTCGCGTATGTTCTTTTGTCCAGTAATTCTTCTCTGTGTTTCCGCATTTCTTCTTGTAATCTCTCCATTTCTTCCTTGTTTTCCTTCAATAACTTGCTGTGTTCTTCCAATTTTTCCAAGAATTCTGTCTCTTCCTTCCCTCTACCCGCTTTCTCCTGCGTTGCTCTGGCTTCTTCCTCTTCTTTCTCCAGCTCCTTCTTTTTATTTCCCTCTGTCACTTTCCCTTTATATGGTTTACCTTCCTCAGCGTCTTTTACTAGTCTATACAGTCTGTCCGTTGCTTCTAATACTTCCGTTTTTATCTCTGTTTTGAGATTTCGACTGTTATTAATCTGAAGCTTTACCTTCATAAGGTTTGCCTTTGCTTCTGCTAGTCTACTTATGTATACAGGTTCCTTGTTTGGTGACTCTTGTTTGTCTAAGACTATCGTAACATTGGCTTTTTTCATCGTGGTTGTCCCTTTGTGCTCAGCAGATGTTGTTGCTAGTCTGGGTTTTGGTTTTGCACCAATGGTTCTTGTGTCATCGGTTTGGTCGATTCTTGACTCAATGCTACGTCGTACTTGAGACACCGTTTGGGTACCTGAGGGTCCTGCCCTTTGTGAGACTTCTGTCTCAACGTCTAATTTTTGTGGGGAGGTCATCTTTTTTAAGGGGGTGTGGAAGCTGGGCATCTCGTCTATATTCGTCAGTGGAACACGTCAGTAGTATAAATTTGAGAAAATTTTTACTGTCAGTAGCAGTATCTTAATATATTGTCAATATAAAATAAAATGTAAATAAAATAAAATGTAAACGTGTAAAGATTGTGCATAAGCAACTCACGTGTCAGTTTAAATATGTAAGGTGCAAAGAGCACAAATAGTCATATACCTAATTTAAAATGTCTAATTTCATTTCTTTTTTTGTTTCAGATCAGCGGCCGATCCAGAACGTGTGGTGCGGTAAGTATTCTTCCAGATGGGTATTTTATGTTTGTTTAGATGTATAAGAACGTTTGGCGCACTAATCTGAAGTTTGTTTGATTTTATATTTCGAAGATATGAGGCTCTCGTTACGGTATAGCCGTACCCTACCGAAAGACGCGTCTCGGCGAGTACTATAACGGTATATAAACAAACAATGTACGGTTGATACAAAAAATTGCAACCGTCAGCAAAACAGAGTAAATGTTAGAAATTTGGAAAAATTTGAAGAGTGGGGATAACGTAAGTATATAAACCGGTAAGTATCCACAAAAAGCTACAAAACGATATGCCACACTATATAGTTTTCATACAGATTGTTTAAGAAATTAGACAAATCAGACAAACTTTAGTTTTGCAAACACTTTACTACGTGGATTTCTTAATACCTATACCGCGACAATGTATGAAGAGAACAAAACAAATTTCGCCGGAGCGCGACGTGCGATACGTCGAAAGACGCGTCTCGGCGAGTACTATAACGGTATATAAACAAACAATGTACGG
>OX387617.1:21550000-21558974 GCA_947568825.1 Sphinx pinastri
GACTAGTTGAGCACTATGTTGTACACAGTTACTTACATTTGTACAATTGGTAAAATTTTTGGTTTTGTTTATGTGATATATCCCTCTCGATCAGCAGTCCAGCCACCCGAACTGGGCCGCTGGTCGAGAGGGCCATGTGACCATGTCGCAGCATTGGCCAGTCAACCCTCGCACAGGTTGGTTGAGTGCTGGTGTTGTACACAGTTATTTATACTTATATAGCTAGTGAGATATTTACATTTGTACAGTTAGAGCAATTTTGTGCGTGTGAGCCATTCCGTTCGATCAGCAGTCCAGCCACCCAAACTGGGCTGCTGGTCGAGACGGTCATGAGCCCATGTTGCAGCATAGGCCAGTCAACCCTGACACTATTGTTGTACACTGGTATTTATATATTACATTTGAGCTCTAGTGTTGTACACAGGTATTTACATAATTACAATTAGATTAGTAAGTTTAACATATTTATGAGACTTATTGGCAATGTGATTTATAGTCTTATTACGAATTGTTTTTTTTTTTTTTTTTTTTTTTTTTTTTTTTTTTTTTTTTTTGTTATTCTTATTATGTACTTGTTCTAGGTTTACAAGGTTAGTATATTCTGTTAGCTTATTATATTTTTATTCTAGGTTTACAAGATTAGTATATTCTGTTAGCTTATTATATTCTTATTCTAGGTTTACAAGGTTAGTATATTCTGTTAGCTTATTATATTCTTATTCTAGATTTACAAGGTTATTTGTTAAATGTCTTTAGTGCGTTAACGATTGTGGTCGCCAACGCGCCAAAGGAATTAATGCATTGGGGCTTTTCCACCAGTTCATTGATTGCGTACGGCTCCACATCATAGTGCCGGCAGACCGATTCATGCCGCTGGCGAGGAACAGCGAATCTTGGGCAGCTCTGCATTAAATGGTCAAAGTCCTGCACGCAGGCCGGGTCACAGGGACACTTATCTGTTGTTGTGATTTTGAATCTGTGGAGATATTTTCTGTGGTAACCGTGTCCAGTTAGTAGCTGTGTCCATGCGAAATCTATGTCAACCACTTCCCTGAGCCTGCGCACATGGTTTAGATCAGGCAAGAGTCTGCGGGTGTGTTCTCCTTGTGGGCCAGTGAGGTAGATGGTGTTGCTGTCTTTATATGTGTCTTTGCTGATCAATGATTTGACGTAGCTTATCGGGAAATTAGTGTATTCATAGCGTTTATGTGAGCTGGCTGCTTTTTTGGCGGCCTCGTCCGCCTCCTCATTGCCAATTATGCCCACGTGTGCCTTTACCCATACGAAATCTAAACTGCCCGACAAGCCTACTGTGTGGTGTGTATTGTGTATTTCGGCGACGAACGGGTTGGTACTGTGCATATTTCTGATCTCTAAAATTGAGCTCAGAGAGTCAGTATAAATGATGACGTTGGTGTATTGGTGTGCGATAGTCCATTTACAGGCCTCAGCGATGGCCAGCAACTCAGCTTGGTAGACGGTGCAGCTGTCGTGGAGGCGGAAAGTTCTTGTGGTTTTGCTACCGTTGGGGAGGTAGGCCACGAACGCCGCGCCGACTCTGTCGTCATATTTGCTTCCGTCGGTATATATTTTGATGGTGTCAGGCGTTCCGTGCTTGTCGGCGTCTTCCTGTGAGGCGGCGAATGATGCCTCTATACACTTCCTGTCGGCAGGATGGAGGAGCCGATGCGGAGGCACGAGCCGCTCGAGCGTTATGTCGCTGGGCAGGTAGTTGGTTGTTTGCGTCAGTTTGGTGACCTCAATAGCAGCCACTTGTTTGACCTTCAAGTGAAGTGGGGTGAATGCCGCTAGCGCGATTGCTGCAGTGCCCGACACAGTCCTGAAGCCTCGGATAGCCTTGACTGCGAAACCACGCTGGAACGATTTTAGTGCGCTCTGTACGTGCTTGTATTTAGTAGCACTGTGCCAGATACCAGAACCGTATGTAATGATTGGCTCAATGACTCTCTCGTAGATGGTTCTCACGTTTTCGGAGTGCATTCCCCAGGTGGGTCTTATGTATTTGCATAGGCTTATGTAGATTTTATACGCTTTATTAATTGCATACTGTGCGTGTTTGATGAATCTCAAGTTTTTGTCGATAATGACACCCAGGAGCTTGAGCTGATCTTGAAACTGGAGCACTTGTCTATTCATGATTATGGTGGTGTTTTTGGCTTTCGGGGTGAAAGCGACGAGTTGGGTTTTGGCGTGACTGAAATGGAGTTTAACTCGTGTGCCCCATGCGGAAATGCTTTCCAGTGCTTTGTTCGTGTTGGTTTCGAGTGTGGTGATCGTACGACCTGTCGCGATAAGAAAGACATCATCAGCGAAGGCCTGGATGTGGCAGCCCTCGGGCATGTTGATTTCGAGCAACTCGTCCAAAATGACGTTCCAGAATAGTGGGCCCAGGACCGATCCCTGGATGCATCCGCGGGTCATGATCTTGTGTGCACTAGAGTCCGCATAGTTGATTGTTACTTGTCGGTTACTGATGTAGCTTGTGATGAGTTGGTATATGTTTTTGGGGCATTCAGCATGATGCAGCTGCTTCAATAGGGCCGGCCACCAGGCGTGGTCAAAAGCGGCCTGAATGTCTAAGGAAACTGCGATCACTTGATTTTTATTTATTTTTGCACTTGTAATTTCGTTTATGGCAGTGTTCAAAGCGTCTGTGGTTGAGGTCTGTTCTTTAAAGCCGAATTGTTTTGGATTCATGTGATTGGTTTTACCCAGGTGGTAGGTGAGTCTCTTTGAGATGAGTTTCTCGAGTGTCTTTCCCAACACATTGATGAGTCCGATTGGGCGGTAAGAGGACATGTCCGTATAATCTGCTTTGCCGGGCTTTGGCAGAACTTTGACGAATGCCGTTTTCCACTGCTCCGGAAAGTATTGTAGGTGTAGACACTGGTTCATGACAGCGGTTATGATTGTTGGATGTGCCGCTGCGAACGTGGAGCAAATGTCGGAGGTCAGGTGGTCGACCCCCGGGGCCTTGTTAGGGTTCATGCCCTTAAGGTGTTCGATGATCTCATCGGTGGTGAAGTTTGGATCATTTGGGGTGTTGGGTACCGAAGTTGTACATGCCCTGATTTGCGATTGCACAGGATCGTCGTTGTTGTCATCAGGGTAGAATTTTTGTAGTAGGGCCGCTGCCGTCTCCTGGGCATTGCTGGTGTACTGTCCGTTAATACAGAGTGTTGTTGGAGGTTTACGTTGTGGTGCGTTCTTCAGTAATCTGTTGGTCAGGGACCATACATCCTCCTTACCCTGCCTGTTACAAAATTGTCGGAAGTTCTCTGTTGATTCTTTTAGGATGGCAGTGGAGTATTCCTTGGCTATTTTCTCCCGTTCATTAAGGGTTTCGGTTAGTGGCAGGCCCTTACGCTTGAGTTCGCTAATTCGGTGATGCAAGTGTATTAACTGTTTTTTAAGATTCTCCAGTTCATCGCTCCACCAGGGTGTGGTTGTTTTATATTTTGGTTTCTTTGGCAGGCATTCGTCACACGTTTCCTGTATAACTTTGGTTAATGCAGTGATGTAGTTCTCGAGTTGTTTGGGGTTGAGGGTATCTATGGGTGTTTGATCGAGTCCAGTATTTCGCATTTTATTTATGCTTGTTGCGGAGAATAAGTCCCAATCCGCATTCTTGGTGTTGTATCTGTATGTGGTAAGGTTCTTATTTTTAGTAGGTGGTTGATGAAGCGTTAAATTAAATGTGATCGCTTTGTGTTGGGACGTGGGGCAGGCGTCATGTGCTATCCTCCACGAGTGCACCTTACTAGCGAAATTACCAGACACGAGAGTGAGGTCAATTGTTGATTGACGGATGGCGCCATGTGTGACGGTGACGAAGGTGGGGGAGGTGCCGTCGTTGCAGATGATGAGTTCGTTGGCCATGATAATATTCATCATGTCTTTGCCCCGCTTGTTAGCTCTGATGGAGCCCCATGATTGGTGCCATCCGTTAAAGTCACCCCCAACAATATGGTGAGAGTTACGATTGTCCTGCAGCAGGTGTTCTAGTTTGTGAAGTGTTCCATCATTATCCGTGTCGGGTTCCACATAGGCGCTAGTGATAAGAAGCTTCTTGCCGCCATAGCTGATTTGTGCGACGCTTAGGTTAGTTGACGAGTATTGTCCAAGTCCGATAGAGGATCCCAGTTTCTTATTCACTACGATGAGTGCTTTTACTCTAGTGTCGCTGGGGAATTGATGGATGTCATATCCAGTCATTGTTTTAATGGTAAGATTTTTGCCCACATACGGTTCACTAACAAGTCCAATGTCGTAGTTGTTCGCTTGAAAATATTGCATAAACTCATGCTGGCTATTGTATTGTTTGTCCAGGTTACATTGTAGGATTTTGATAACCATAGTCGATCTTTGCCTCGACTCTCTCCCGGATCAACTGAACTATCGGGCAGTGTACTGAGGTAGGTGAGTGTTGAGTGTCTGTGTTGGTTTTGTATTTGTGATTATTAGTTGTGCAGTTATGGCACTTTGTGGTTTCTGGGCGGTTTTTTGTTGGGCAATTATCGATTGTGTGTGTGGGGTCGGCACAGTGTCGGCAGGGTTTTAATTCTGCAGTACAGTGGTTCCTGGTGTGGCCGAACTGCAGGCACGCAAGACACTGCAGAAAAGGGGTGAAATTCTCCACGTGTACTCTCTGATGGTCGATGTTAATCCTATCCAATCTCGTGATGACTCTCCAGACTTCGGGTGAAGTGAGTAGTGCGGCGTTGTATAGTTGTTGGTTGCGATTATCCCTTATAAATCTTAGGGTGATGTCCGGTTCAGCTTCTCCACAGGCTTGACTGATGGTAGGGTTTTGGCCGAGTATAGTTTCCACTAGTTCGGTGGGTCTGACGTCTCGGTTAATGCCTTTCAGCATAACCATGGGCCTTAGGCGTTTGGCCGGCTCCGCTCGGATTTGGTTGGAGTTTTTGAGCTTGTTTAGGGTTTCGTCTCTTTGTGTGGGTGTGTCGAATTCAACCCGTATTTTGTTGTTGGAGACCGGCTGGACTCGGGAGGGCGCGTAGCCAGTACCCCTGAAAGAAACCTCTTTACGGAAGGTGTTTAATGTCTCTTTCCTCGTGGCCGTGTCCTCAGTGGGAGTAATGACAATCGCAGGTTTATTGATCGCTCGCGGAGGTGGTGGTGGCTGATGGGTGTTAGGAGTGGTTGATGTGACCTTAACGGTACTTTTGGCTGTCGTTTTGGTTGCCGTCGTTTCGGCGTAGGTCCTACCACCAGGCGTAATGATCTTAGCCACTTTACTTATTTCTTCTTTAATAGTGTTCTGTATTTCTTCCCCTATTTTCTGAATCGTGTTATGGGTGTTTTGAGTTGCCGCTATCTCCCTGGTGATTGCCTCAATGTCACCAGCAATTTTAATTGTAGTTCTTTTGCTTTCTGACGTGACACTTCTACCACTGTTTATTGTCCTTATTATTTCTTTAGTAAGCAGTTGTATTGCCGTTAGGCATTCATTTAGAGTTCTACCAGAGGGGGTGGGGGAGTTTTCTCTATTGTCCGCATCCAAGAATTGTTCGGTGTCTCCAGCTGGGTCTTCGTTTTGAGTGTTGGAAGACATATCGATCAATGGCGCTCAGTGGCGCATATAGCATGGAGCAATGGCCCAGCTAGCAATCGCGGTAAAAGTTTATTTAAAATTGTTTTAGAGCTGTATAAGTTGTTCCTAGCCAAATGTAATAGCAATATCACTCAGTAATAGTTTCTGTGTTAAGTAAGATTGCCCCTGACAAAAATTGAGAGCAAAATCACACCCTCGGCTCCAATTAATGTAACTCGTTCGTATGCCTGATGAAACTTTTGCCGCAATGTTGCACGAAGTAATTGTTATGTAGAATGTTCGATCAGTCGCTGGGTTTGAGTGGTTAGTGTGTACCGGTCACTTTTAGACACTTGTTGCCGTCTTCGGATACGGATTGTGATATACCGTGGCTCGGCGTATCGGGAGGCACGCTCCAACAGTGACCGAGAACGATCTCCGCCAAGTAATGCCCTCCCAACTCAGTCGGACCAACCGGTGTGCATTAGGAGCGCCTAACGTGGAGTTGTAGGCAAAGTTTCACGTTCGTAAGAGGTGTACGCACAGGTCTCTAGGTAACTTACACTGAGGCTAAAGTCGCGGTATAGGGCAAAGTAGCGGTAAGAGCAATAGTCTGTGTGCACTTTTAGATAAGTAGGCTGCACAGGATTATTCCTTACATATGTTTGATGGCAGAGTTACATCCGTTGTTATTGATGTAACAAGTTCGTACGCCTGATGAAAATTTGCCGCAATGTTACACAAGATGAGATTTACTTACACAATTTAATTAGGCACTGAGTTAATGTGGATTATATTATTGTCTCTAATGGTACTTGTTGGTGTTGTCGGGTTCAGTATGCAGTGTCGGCGGGTGTCCCGGGGCCCGGCAGGTTCGGGAGCACGCTCAGACAGTGACCAGAATCGATCTCCGTCGAGTTATGCCACCCCAGTCCAGTCGAGTTATCCGGTGTGGTTAGAAGTGCCTAACACGAAGTTGAGAGCAAAGTTTTGCATTGGAAAAAAAAAAAAAAAAAAAAAAAAAAAAAAAAAAAAAAAAAAAAAAAAAAAAAAAAAAAAAAAAAAAAAAAAAAAAAAAAAAAAAAAAAAAAAAAAAAAATGTACGCACAAATCACCAGGTCACTTTCACTGAAGACTGAAATACAATGGTAACAATAACAATAGTTTGAGACGAAGTCCCGTGCGTCTGCACGCAGACGAATTCCGCTGACAATTTAAATCCTTCCTATGTATAGCACTCCACCCGCATGGACAGTAAAAGTAAAGGCTAAAGTAGCTAACTCTGGTGTAAAAGTAAAAGTCACTGTAATCATACCCTACTTGTTCCAAAATTTTTGAGTGGTCAGCCGCTTGCCGGGGTCGGGCGCTCCCGGTCCGGGGGGCCGCCAAAGAGCACTGGAGGCCGAGGTCTCTCAGGCAGGGGACCGCAGCGAAGCACCGGAGCCCTGCCGAGTTGTACCTCCACCGTGCGTCTTCCGTAGTCCGTGGCTGGGCGCTCCGCGAAGGAGAGGCCGCAGCAGAGCACCGGAGCCCGAAGTCTCTTAGGCGGGGGACCGCGGCGGAGCACCGGAGCCCCGCCGAGTTGCACCTCCCCCTCGCGTCGTCCGTTGTCCGGGGCGGGGCGCTCCGGGACGGAGAAGCCGCAACAGAGCACCGGAGCCCGAAGTTTCTCAGGCGGGGGGACCGCAGCGGAGCACCGGAGCCCCGCCGAGTTATGCCTCCCCCGCGTCGTCCGTTGTACTTTGTGTTGGAATTACCGGTCGGTCAGTGGTCGCACGATGTTGATTTAGGTGTCCTCTGATTCGTGAGAGTCTGGTGCGTCGGGAGGCACCTTCAGAATGGTGTCGCGAGGAGAGCTGAGCACTGGAGACGCTTGAACACAAGAATTATGAGGGGCGTGCGGCCCTGCGCGGCAAGTTGTGGAATGCGGCGATTTTAACCAACTTTCAGCTGTCCCAGGTCCGTGGTTCAGGCCTTGTCGGATGTACAAGGGTTTGGCGCGTCAGGAGGCACCGTCAGAATGACATCGCGTCGGTACCAAGAGGTAGGAGACCGCCGTGAAGTTAGAAAATGTGAGCCGCGTCGAACGGTGTCGGCCGGAACCGTGAAACGCAGCTGGTTGGCTGACTTCCAGATGTCGCAGGTGCGCGGTTCGTATGACAAAAGATGCACAAGGATCCAGCGAGTCAGGAGGCGCTTTCAGACAGACATCGCGCTGGAACCCAGAAGCAGCACGACACTTTTAAGCACGCGACTCGGTGCGCGCGATTACCGAACACACTGTTGTTAATTTTGCGATCTGGTTATCAGTCGCACAGGGTTTTGTCATATATCCCTGTATGCGTCAGAGTCTAGCGCGTCTAGAGGCACCTTTAAATCTGATATATAGTCACTTCACTTCGAGTTATAGCCTAAATTGTCACTGTCAATGTAAAAAAAATTTACTCACTAAGCGTCACTTGGAGTCCGGTCGGTCAGTGGTCGCACGATGTTGATTTAGGTGTCCTCTGATTCGTGAGAGTCTGGTGCGTCGGGAGGCACCTTCAGAATGGTGTCGCGAGGAGAGCTGAGCACTGGAGACGCTTGAACACAAGAATTATGAGGGACGTGCGGCCCTGCGCGCCAAGTTGTGGAATGCGGCGATTTTAACCAACTTTCAGCTGTCCCAGGTCCGTGGTTTAGGCCTTGTCGGATGCACAAGGGTTCGGCGCGTCAGGAGGCACCATCAGAATGACATCGCGTTGGTACCAAGAGGTAGGAGACCGCCGTGAAGTTAGAAACTGTGAGCCGCGTCGAACGGTGTCGGCCGGAACCGTGAAATGCAGCTGGTTGGCTGACTTCCAGATGTCGCAGGTGCGCGGTTCGTATGACAAAAGATGCGCAAGGATCCAGCGAGTCAGGAGGCACTTTCAGACAGACATCGCGCTGGAACCCAGAAGCAGCACGACACTTTTAAGCACGCGACTCGGTGCACGCGATTACCGAACACACTGTTGTTAATTTTGCGATCTGGTTATCAGTCGCACAGGGTTGTGTCATATATCCCTGTATGCGTCAGAGTCTAGCGCGTCTAGAGGCACCTTTAAATCTGATATATAGTCACTTCACTTTGAGTTATAGCCTAAATTGTCACTATCAATGTAAAAATTTACTCACTAAGCGTCTCTTGGAGTCCTGTATCTCTGGGATTACATAAGAGAAAAATCCAAGATTTGGCAGGGAGGTGGGCCGAGGGTTTCTCCACACAACTACAATCCAGAAAGAGGGTGTCAGGGCGACGAATTGAAGCCCGCACGCACTTCAGTGTTTTTGGATTTTTAGTCCGTCGCACTATTTTCGTCACAAAAAATCGAAATGCCGTCCGATTTCAAAGATTCGTACGGCATTCGACAGGGTTTT